>WAAF01019240.1:0-481346 GCA_013400475.1 Tricholaema leucomelas
GGGGCGGGGGACACCCAAACCATCACACGTAGCAATGGGTGGTGTGAGCACAGCAATGGTGCTGGAGGCTTTCCTCAGCTGCCCAAGCTCCTCCTGCCTTTGGGGCCTTTATCCAGGTGGCTGTTCACAGCTCCAGAGAGGTGACAGATTCCCTTTATTCTCATAACTCATCCATTTGCTGCTATTGTGAATAAACTCTGGATTCCCACCACTCCTGCTGATTGTTTTCCTCGGGGACTGCGTGGTGGCTGGTGCCTGGGTGGCTTTTTGGTGGATGCAAACTTCACCAGACCCTGTCTCCCACAGCATCCTCCTGGAGGAACTGGCTGCTCAGGGCTTGGAATGGTTTCTGAGGGAAAAAGTGGCTGATGACTGGGCCCAAAGATTGGTGGGGGATGGAGTTAACTCCAGTTGGTGTTCCCCACAGCTCAGTTTTGGGTGCAGTTCTCTTCAGTGTCTTTATCAATGATCTGGGTGAGGCAACTGAAGAACCATCAGTGATCCCATGGGTGGCAGTGTTGATCTGCTGGAGTAGGAGGCTCTGCAGAGGCCAGACCCGATCCATGGGCTGAGGTTCAACAAGGCCAAGTACTGGGTCCTGCACTTGGGTCACAGCCACCCCAAGAAGGCTCCAGGCTTGGGGAGAGTGCCCAAAAAGCACCTGGGGGTGCTGGGTAATGGCAGCTGAAGATGAAAGGCACCAGCAGCCTGGCCTGGCTCAGCAATGGTGTGGACAGTGGTTAAGCAGAACTCCTACTCCCTGAAGGCTATGACCAGTGCCTGCACTGTCTCTCAAGTGCTTTTCAGAACAACCTTCTCTAGAATTTTATCAGGTGGTGAAGTGAGACCTGACAGGCCTTTAATTGCCAGGTTCTTCTTTCTTATTCTGCCTGAAAATTGGGACATTTTCCAGTTGACAGAGACCTCTCCAGACTCCCAGCTCTCATGATGACACCTGACAAGCCTGTCCAGTACCCTGGGATGGATCACATCATGGCCCACCGCTTCGTATGCCTCCAGCTGCAGCAGCTGAATTCAAACAAGTTCAGGGTCAGCTGGGAGTTTATCCCTCCCAGTCATAGTCTTGTAGTGCAGGGTTCAGTGCATACCCAAACTTCCACTGCTTTCATAGCCTGGTTCGAGTTGAAAGGGACCTTTCAAGGTCATCTGGCCCAACCCCAGCAGGAACATGAGCCTCAACCAACCTGACCTTGAACTCTTTCCCGCTCTGCTGCCCCTTATCGTTGCCGACGCTCCTACGGTTACGTTTAATTCCCCGATACAGATCTGAGCATTTTTTAAGTGTTCCTGGGTCCGCCAGCGGCAGGACGAGCGCAGCTTCTCGCGGGCAGGAACGTTCACGCCGTTAACTTTTCCCAGGCTCCAAGGAACGCTGTTCTACATAGGACGGGGCCGCGGGCAGCCACTCTGACAGGCCCGAAAAACCGCCGGCGGCCACCACTCACGCTCCGGTGCCAGCCGGCGGTCGTCACGCCCCACGCAGCTCCTCCCAGCAGCGCTCTAAGGCTGCGCGGGGCTGGGGCTGGGGCTGCGGCCGCCCCACGCGTGACCGCCCCACGCCGCGCTCCCCCACGCCGCCATCTTTCCCCGCCCTGCCGCCGCGCGCGGACTGCCGGCACGTGCCGACGGCGGCGGCGGGGATAGGTCGCGCTCGCATCACGTGGTCCGGGTCGGCCGTCAGGGCGCCGCTCCCCCGAGGCGTGACCGCGGCGGCGGCGCTGATTGGGCGCGGGGCGCGCGGCTTCGGCGCGCGAGGGCAGCGCCCCCTGCACGTGACGCGGGAGCGGGGCTCGGAGTCGGGCCGGGACTGAGCCGGCGGCGGCGGCGGCCGCGTCCCGCAGCGCCCCGCAGCGCCGGCGACAGCGGTGAGTGCGGCCCGCCCCGCCCTGGCCTGTCCCGGCACTGGCCTCTGCCTGCCGCTCCGACGCTGTCTCTGCTTGGCCACCGCCGGTCCGTGCTCCTCCTGCGGCCCTGAGGCCGGCCCGGTTCCCCTCAACCGCGCGGCCCGCTCCCCTCAGTGCGGCCGGCCTCTGTTTCCCCGCTGTCCCCGTTTGCTTCTCAGCCCCGCGACCACGTTTGCCCAGAGCTCCGCGGCCGAGGTTCCTTCCAAAGCGCAGCCAAGCCCATGGGTTCCCCTCAGCGCTCTGCCGGGGCCGGCAACTGGGTCGTTTTCCCCGGGACAGGGGTGTCCGGGCCTCGGTTCGTCGGCAGAGCTGCTGGGAGGAGCGGAACTCTGTCCCGGGGCTGCTGGCTCTGTCCCGGCCAGTCTGGTGGAGTCATTTGTTGTCTTCGGCAGCTGTATTGCCGGTAGCTATGGAGTGTGTGGTACAAAGACAGAGCCCTGGGGGTGGAGAGCAGTGACAGTGCGGGGGTGCTGCTGGCCTTGGAGGTACTTCTGGTCCCAGGGCTGACGCTTTCTTCCTTTGTCTTTAATGGTTGTAGCAAGCGCAGGCAGCACGGACCTTTCTCGTTTGCCAACAGAATTCCAGACTGCAAACGACTCATTCCTCTGCCAAGGGGCTCAGCTCTTTAGCCAGCGGGTGAAACCCGTAGCTAGGTCTGACCATTTCTGGTGCCATGGGAACTGTGCCATGAGGACTGGTAAGACTGGACCATAGCCATGACGGAGCCCCACAGGGTTCCCTTCACCACTCTCCACGGCCCACTTAGCAGCAGCTTCCTGAAGAGGTCTCGGAAGGACGATGGAGAGCAGCCCCAGGACACGGAGCCGGCGGCCACAGCCGTTCGGATCACCCTGACCCTCTTCGAGCCAGACCACAAACGTTGCCCAGAGTTCTTCTACCCAGACCTTCTGAAGAGCTGTCGAGGGAAAGTGAAAGGTGGTGGTCCTTCTGGAGACAAGGTGGGTGTCCTCGTGGGGAACCTCTGCTGTAGCTTGAGGTCACGAAAATGATCAGGGGGTTGGGTTGCAGCAGCTCTGCTGCAAGGACAGGATGAGAGAGCTGCAGGTGTTCAGCCTGGAGAAGAGAAAGCTCCAGTGAGACCTTAGAGCAGCCTTCCAGTACCTGAAGAGGGCTACAAGGCTGGAGAGAGACTGTTTACAAAGGTCTTCAGTGACAGGACCAGAGGCAATGGTTTGAAATGAGAGCAGAGCAAATTGAGATTGGATGTGGGGAAGAAGTTCTGCAGCAGGAGACTGCTGGGACGCTGCAACAAATTGCCCAGGGAAGTGCTTAAGACCTCATGCCTGGAGATATTCAAGGTGATGCTGGATAGGGCTGTGGGCAACCTGATCTAGTGGAGAATGTTTCTGCTTACTGCAGAGGAGGTTGGGCTGGATGAGCTTCGGAGGTCCCTTCCAACCCAGAGCATTCTGTGATTCTGTGTTCCAAAGGCTTTTCCAGAGTTGCCCTTTCAGTGCTGTTTTGGGAGCTGTTTTGGAGGCGCTGGGAGGTGGAGGGAGAGTGATTGGGCATCCTGTGGGTGGGAAAAAGTGGCATCCAGTCAGAGGTTCTTGTTATCAGGGCCATACTGCCTCACTCATTTGGGGCTTGTAACAATAGGATGTGGAGCAATGGTTTGGAACTGGAGCAGGGGAGGTTTAGTTTGGGCACCAAGAGGAAGTTGTGCGGTGGAGAGACACTGTAACAGGTTCCCCGGGGATGTGCTGGAGGCCATCCCTGGAGGCACTCAAGGTCATGTTTGCTGTGGCCCTGAGCAACCTGCTCTAGTTGGAGATGTCCCTGCTGCCTGCAGGGGAGTTGGACAAGATGTCCTTGGAGGGTCCCTTCCAACCTGGTGCATTCCTGTGGTTTGCCTTGTGTGGAATTTCATGTCAGAAAGGTGGTGTTGGTGGGATGTGATGCTCGTTCAGTTTGGAGCTGCTGGCTCTGCAGTGATGTGTGGTACCTGGCTTGCTAGCAGTGGTGAGGAGCCCTTTCCCAGGAGCTCTATTCCAAAGAGCAGCAGCAGGAGAGATGCTCCTGTAGCATGTGGCTGGATCTGCTTTGGGCCCTCGCTCTGCTAGCATGTGAGCATGTCCACCTCAGTGCTGGATAGGATTGTTTCAGGTGTTGCCTGACAGAGCTGTTTGGCTGTTGAAAACTGTTTCTCAGGGTGCAGTGGCATCCAGACTGCTGTCACCTCCGGACTCTGTGTCATGGCTGCTTTGCTATCAAGAGGAAGTTGGTTGGATGCTTCTGGGTTTTACTGTCACATCTGTTTAGAAGTCAGTTGATGGTTTGTGTTGCTTTTGTTTTGTTTTGAGAACCAGGAGAAGCAGAGGCAGGTACCAAAGAAGCTTAGAAATCTGAACCACAGAAACTCTCAGAGTTATGGCATGTTTGGGGTGGAAGGGACCTTTCAGTCTCATGTGGTCCAACCTGCTGCACTCAGCAGGGACATCCCCACCCAGAGCAGGTTGCTCACAGCCCCACACAACCTGAGCTGCAGTGCTGCCAGCCATGGGGCAGCTCCCACCTCTCTGTTAAGCCTGGAACAGGCTCTCCCTACCCTTAGTGTCAAACATTTCTACCTTCTCTCCACTCTCAATCTCCATTTTTGAGTTTAAACCATCCCTCCTTGTCCTGTCCCAACAGGCTCTGCTCACAAGTCAGCTTTCTGATCAGCCCCTTTGAGTTCACATGGACCTGCTTCTCCAGGTCCCTCTGGATGGATCCTACCTCTCAGACACATCACCTGCACCACTCAGCTTGGGGTCAGCTGCAAACATGCCAAGGGTGCCTTGATCCTCTTCCTTGTGTCATTGGTGAAGATACTGATCACTGCTGATTTGCCTGAGCTGTGCCTGGCTGCTGTATTGGTGATGATTTGCAGCATGAGAGAACTGCCTTTAATGTGTTTGTCTCTCTTATTTCCACAGAAGAAAGACCCTGCTGACCCCTTCAATGATGAGGAGAAGGAAAGGCATAAAGTGGAGGCTCTTGCTAGGAAGTTTGAAGAGAAATATGTAAGTATGTCTTGTGTTGCATCTGGTCTCACATTAGCTCTGGGCACAGGCAGTGCTGTTGGGCTCAAAAAGCACCAGCTGGTGGCCTTGAGTTTTATTTTCCTGCTCTCAGTCCTTTATCGTTGCTGGAAGGTGCTGGTTTATCCCTTCCTATCCCATCTCAAGGCAGTGGGGCCATGAAAATAGTTCAGATGTGCTCTTAAATCAAAGGAGTCTACTCAAAGGGAGTGGTGCTCTTGCTGATAGTGGCAAAGAAGTTGCTGTCATTTGTAACACTTCCCTTGCTACAAATTAATTCCTAGGCCAGGGCATCTGGCAGCATCTGGGCCCTAGGAACAGACAGTGTGAGTGGCACAGCTCTGCCTGACTCAGGTCTTTTCTCTCCTTCCTCTCACTTGATTTCCCCAGGTAGCAAATCAACTACATTGAGTTGCTGTCTTGCCTTGTGATAAGGATTTGACCTCTGGGTCACTTTAATGCCCTGGGTGCATGGTGCATGGAGTAAAGAGTTTGTAGTGACTGTGTAGCAGTTGTGGAGAGCAAATCCATCCCTGCACTGGCAGCAAGGTTGAAGGGACAAGTGCTGGGTCCTGCCCTTGGGGCACAACAACCCCAGGAGGGCTCCAGGCTTGGGGTAGATTGGCTGAAAAGTGTCCAGCAGAAAAGGACCTGGCGGTGCTGGGTAACAGCAGCTGAAGATGAGCCAGGTGGTGCCCAGGTGGGCAAGAAGGGCACCAGCAGCCTGGCCTGGATCAGCAATGGTGTGGACAGCAGGGTAGGGATTGTACCCCTGTTCTGAGCACTGGTGAGGCCACAGCTTGAGTGCTGGGTTCAGCTTTGGGTCCCTCACTCCCAGAAGGACATTAAAGAGCTGGAGCAGGTCCAGAGAAGGGCAACAGAGCTGGGGAAGGGTCTGGAGAAGAGGGCTGGGGAGGAGCAGCTGAGGGAGCTGGGGGTGTTGAGGCTGGAGAAGAGGAGGCTGAGTGCAGAGCTCATTGCTCTCTACAGCTCCGTGAGTGGAGGCTGCAGCCAGATGGGGTTTGGGCTCTGCTCCCTAGAAACAAGTGATAGAGTGAGTGGGGATGTCCTCAAGTTGCACCAAGGGAAGTTGGACATTAGGAAAAATTTCTTCCCAGCAAAGATTCTCAAGCACAGCATCAGGCTACCCAGGGAGGTGGTTGATTCCTCATCCCTGGAGGTGTTTCCAAGATGCAGAGCTGTTGTGCTGAGGGCCATGGCTCAGCCTTGGCAGAATTAAAGAATAGGTGGAATGGATGAATTGAAATGGCTTTGCCAACCAAAATGTTTCCCTGATTCTGTTCTGTGATTCTAAGGGGCACAGACCTAATTCAGCATCACCTCTGGTGGAACAGTGCCAGTCTGGCTGGCAGCTCAGCTTCTGTTCCAGTTCACTGCTGCAGTTTTGGATTCCATGTGAAAAGACTGAGAGCTGAGTTTACATCATCCTGAGATCCCAGAGATTCTCATGGGAATTAACCTGTCTTGTGAGGAGAGTCTGAGAGCATTTGGGCTGTTTAGTCTGGAGAAGAGCAGCCTGAGGGGGATCTCATCAATCCTCATCAATACTTCAAGGGTGGGTGTCAGGAGGATGGCACCAGGCTTCTTTCAGTGGTGCTCAGTGACAGGACAAGGGGTAAAGGG
Organism: Tricholaema leucomelas; assembly: GCA_013400475.1. Lineage (NCBI taxonomy): Eukaryota > Metazoa > Chordata > Aves > Piciformes > Lybiidae > Tricholaema lacrymosa > Tricholaema leucomelas. The sequence goes on from WAAF01019240.1 coordinate 6,614, forward strand.
CACAGACCTGAACATGAGGAGGAACTTCTGTAATTTAAGGAAGATGTAACCCTGGAGCAGGCTGCCCAGAGAGGAGGTGGAGTCTCCTTCTCTGGAGATATTAAACATCCACCTGGATGTGTTCCTGTGTGACCCTGTCTAGGTGCTCCTGCCTTGCCTGGGGGTTGGACTTGTGAGGAGGAGTTTTCTCCTTGTGAGGGTGACAGAGCACTGGATCAGGCTGCCCAGGGGGGTTGTGGAGTCTCCATCCTTGGAGATACTCAAAACCCACCTGGATGTGTTCCTGTGTGACCTGCTCTGGGTGATCCTGCTCTGGCAGGAGGGTTGGACTGGATGAGCTTTGGGGGTCCCTTCCAGCCCCTAACTCTCTGTGACTCAAATCATCTCCAGAGGTCCCTTCCAACCTCTACCATTCTGTGCTTCTGTGTGAGCACAGCTCTGGTTCTGCTGCTGCTAGGAGCTAAAAGCTCTCAGCCCCCTTTCTGTACAGGGACAGTGCCAGGGCCCTGTGCCAGGGCTGTCCCCATGGTGAGTGGAGGAGGAGGCTGAGGAGAGTGAATCTTGTGTTGCTCAGGGTGGGAAGAGGCGCCGGAAGGACCGCATCCAGGACCTGATCGACATGGGCTACGGCTACGACGAGTCCGACTCCTTCATCGATAACTCTGAAGCTGTGAGTCCTGCGGGGGTGGGTGTAAAATCAGCTGCCTGGGGACAGCCTGAGCTGGGTGAGAGCCAGGAGCTCGCAGGGCTGGAGAAGGATTACTGCTGGGGCGACTACATGGCAGGCAAATTTGGTGCTGATAGCAAACTGGGAGACTTGACTGACACCTGGAGGCTGTGCAGCCGTTCAGCAAGGCTTGGCCAGGCTGAGAGTTGGGCAGAGAGGTTCAGCGGGGATCAGTGCAGAGTTCTGCTCCTGGGAAGGAGCAATAAACTGCACCAGTACAGCTTAGAAGGTGACCTGCTGGTGAGCAGCCCTGTGGAGAAAGACCTGAGAGTGCTGGTGGGCAACAAGTTCTCCAGAAGGCCAGTAGGGTCCTGGGAGGCATTGAAAGGAACGTGGCCAGCAGATGGAGGGAGGTTCTTCCCCCACTCTGCTCTGCTCACACCTCACCTGCAATATTGCATCCAGCTCTGGGCATCCCAGTTCAGGAGGGACAGAGATCTGCTGGAGAGAGTCCAAGGGAGGGCTACAGTGATGCTGCAGGGACTGGAGCACTGCCTGGTGAGGAGAGGCTGAGAGCCTTGGGGCTGCTTAGTGTGAAGAGGAGAAGGCTGAGAGGGGATTTGAGCAATGTCTCTCAACAGCTGAGGGCTGGGGGTCAGGAAGGAAGGGACAGGGACAGCCTCTGCTCACTTGTGCCCTGGCACAGGACAAGGGCAAGGGATGGAAACTGCAGCACAGGAAGTTGCACCTCAACATGAGGAAGAACTTCTTGACTGTAAGGGTCCCAGAGCCCTGGCACAGGCTGCCCAGAGAGGTTGTGGAGTCTCCGTCTCTGGAGCCTTTCCAGCTCTGTCTGGATGTGTTCCTGTGTGACCTGAGCTAGATTCTGTGGCCCTGCTCTGGCAGGGATTTGGACTGGAAGATCTGCAGAGGTCTCTTTAACCCCTAACATCCTGTGAGCCTGTGAGAATGGTTAGCAGGAGCATCCCTGTCTCTGCCTTGTTCCTGGGGGAGCACAAATCCTGCTTCATTCCCTGTGCAGCTCCACTGCAGGGTGGAATATCACTGCTCACAGCAGCAATGAGGTGTTCTCTGTTGTTTGCAGTACGATGAGCTGGTTCCAGCTTCTCTCACAACCAAGTATGGAGGATTTTACATCAACTCAGGCACGCTGCAGTTCCGGCAGGCGTCTGAGTCTGAAGATGACTACGTGAAAGAGAAGAAGAAGAAGTGCCCCAAGGTCAGCCAGCAGCTTGCCTCTGTTCTTTCCTCTAGAGCTTGCTGGGCTTGCTCCATGAGAAATGTGCTGCCATTGGAAGCAGAGAGAGCTTTGTGACTTGGTGAGGACAGAAGTCTCCTCCTGCTCCAGTACTCATGTCTGCACCACAAGGGTGGGGAGACGTTGCACAGGTTGCCCAAATAGGTGGTGGAAGCCTCATCCCTGAAAGTTTTTAAGGCTGGATGTGGCTCTGGGCAACCTGATCCAGTGGAAACCCACGGCAGGGGGGTTGGAACTGGATGATCCTTGAGATCCCTTCTAACTCTGACAATTCTATTATTCTCTGTCTGCCAAGGATGAGGCTTTAGTGCCTGCTTCCTAGAGCAGAGGTGCCAGCAGCTGCTTGCCCACCCTGAAAAGTCACTTAGCATTATGGGGAATGCCAAGGATTGTTCCAGGATCCTTCTCTTCCTTATCTGAGGGGTGCTGGAGGCTCTGCTGAGAAAAGAGATTCTCCTCTTTGGTGGCAGTCTCTGCTGGAGCCAGCCCAGTTCTTGTGGTGCTGAAAAGGGGAGGCAGCAGCAGCGCCTGGGCATCCCTTCCCTGTTTGGGGTGTGCTGTGAAATGGTGAAGACTCTGTGTGCCAGAAGCATGGGCATAGAGAGCTGGCTTGGGTTCATGTGTGCAGTGGGGAGAGGGCCCAGAGGCAGTCTTGCAGGAGGTGCTTTGATGGTGCTCTGGTTGTGATTTCACTTTGTGACCCCCTCTGCAGAAGCGGAAGTTGAAAGATGGAGGTGAAAAAGTGAAGAAGAAGAAGAAAGATGATTCTTATGACAAGGAAAAGAAATCCAAGAAGTCCAAGTTCCCAAAAGCTGGGTAAGGAAAGGGAGGGAGTGCTCTCTGCCTGGCAGGGTCACAGGTGGCATTTGTCAGAGCTGCTGCAGGGGAGGGAGGCTTGACTGTGTGCTGCAGAAACCCCAGGAGGCCAAGCCCTGTTACTTCTGAAGTGGGAGAACAAAGGCAGCTGGGGATTAGGGAAGGAGCAGAGCTCCACAGCCAGAGGAGCAGCAGGCAGAGCTGCCTCTGGTGTTGGTGTCTCTTGGAGCTGTGTTTATGCACTGGCAATGGGAACAGTTGTTGGTGAATCTGAAGAGAAGGCTGCTGTCATGGCAGCTGTGTTTTGCCTCAGTTCCTCTGCACTGCTGCATTTCTTAGCTTTGCTTGCAGGAAAAATGCAGGCAGCTAACCAGGAGCAGAACTTGCTGGAGACACTTGAAGCTCCATCTCCTCTTTGCAGTGAGGGAGCTCAGCCTCTCCTCCAGCCCGAGCAAGCACCACAGCCATGAGACCTTAAGAGACCATGGAGCATTCTTCCTGGTGTAGCTGGTCAAGGAGCTGAGACTTAGCAAGCTGCAAGCCGTGGCTGAAGTTAGCTGAGGTGAAGTTATCCTTTCCTCTCAGGCTCATTTCAGTTCCCTTTCCTCCTCCCTCCCTTTGTTTGCAGCTTTACAGCGCTGAATGCAAGCAAGGAGAAGAAGAAGAAGAAGTACTCTGGTGCTCTGAGTGTCAAGGAGATGCTGAAGAAGTTTCAGAAGGAGAAGGATGCTCAGAAGAAAAAAGATGAAGAGCAGAAAGTGGCAGCTCCTTCACCAGCAGAGCCTCCAGCCCCGAGAGAGGCAGAGGCCGTGCCTGACCCTTTGCTCTCACTCTTTGGCCACGCCAGTGACAATGACCTGCTTCAGGCAGCCACAGCCATGGATTCCTTAACTGACCTGGACCTGGAGAGGCTCCTCAGTGAGTCCCCAGGAGGCAGTCCCTTCCCCGAGGTGGAGGATGGCAGCGATCCCGTGGGAGTGGGCTTGGAGCAGGATTTCAAGCAGCCTCCATCCCTCCCCGAGGGCCTGCCAGCCCCTCTGGAGAAACGCATCAAAGAGCTGGCCCAGGTATGGCCCTTCCTGCTGGGGGGAGGCTTCTGTGGGTGCTGGAGGTGGGGGGACAGCTCTGCAGGGATTCTCTACCTTCACCCAGGACAGACAAACAAAGGGGCTTAGTTTGAACACCATGCTCTGGCAGTGGCCTCCTAAGGCTTTAGGCCAGCTCTGAAACTCCAGGAGCTGTTCCATCTGTTCCCACCACAGAATTCCAGTATGCAGGGGGCTGGAAGGGACCTCTGGAGATCATCCAGCCCAAGCCCCTGCTCAAAGCAGGGCACCCACAGCAGCTTGCCCAGCAGCACAGTGCCCAGCTGGCCTTGGAAGCTCCCCACACAAGGACACTCCACAGCCTGTCTGGGCAGACTGCTCCAGGCCCCCAGCACCCTCACAACAAACAACTTTCTCCTCCTGCTCAGATGCAACCTCCTGGCTGCTACTTTGTGCCCATTGCCCCTTGTCCTGGCCCTGGGCACCACTGACAAGAGCCTGGCTCCAGCCTCTTGCCCCCCACAGCTCCTTTATCTCTTGCTGAGCATTGCTCAGATGCCCTCTGGGGCTGCTCTTCTGCAGGCTCTCAGCCCCAGGGCTCTCAGCCTTTGCTACCCCAGAGCTGCTCCAGGCCCCTCAGCAGCTTTGCAGTCTCCCCTGCACTCTCTTCAGCAGTTCTCTGTGTCTGAACTGGGGAGCCCAGGACTGGACCCAGGACTCCAGCTGTGGCCTGACTAGGACAGAGCAGCCCTAATGGCCTTCTCCTGGTCTCCTGTCCCACACAGGGAATCTTTGTCCGGCTGTGCTGAATCCCAGCCTTGTCTGTCTCCCTGCTCAGCAGACACTGACAGCCTTTGGCAGTTGTCTTCTCTTGGAATTCTTTTCCTGCTGGACATACTTTTTCTGGGTGTGAGGTTTTGGGCAGCACTCTGTGTGCTGCAGTCATGGCCCAGGAAGCTTCCTCCTTTTTTTTTCCTCATGGTTTCCATGGTGTTGACTGGGAATGACACAGCCCCTGGGGCTGCTGCTCTTGGCTTGGTCTGGAAAGCCTGGTGAGAGGCCTCCCTGCCCCTCATTACATGTGATGAGGATGAGCTGGCCTGTCCCAGGGGCATGCTCTACACTCCTGACTCAACAGCTCTAGTGTGAAGTTAAACCTGTGCCCTACAACTGTCCCTCTCCTCAGTCCAAAGAAGCCTATGGCCACCAAGCTCTGCACTCCTGCCTGCTGCAGCTGGGCTAAAAGCTGCCACTGGCAGCAGGCTCCTTGTGGAGTCTTCAGTGCAGGAAGTCCAATGGATTCAAGAGGAGAGTCCACAAGGGGAAGATCTATGGGCAGGACATGGTTTCACCAGTTCAGATGGCAGGCTTGGACTAGAGCTGAGGAGGTGTGAGAGGACACCACCTTCAAATGGCTGTTGACAGTGACAGCTTTTAGCCATCTGCTGCAGGCAGGTGGGGTAAGGCTTGGAGCTTGGTGGAATAAACCTGCTTTGTGGTGTTTCTGGAGTGGTTTAAACCCTCCTTGTGCCTGTGTAGGAGCTGCTGGTGACTTGTGTTTTCTGCTAATTTCCAGGCTGCCAGAGCTGCAGAGGGAGAAGGCAAACAGAGATTCTTCACTCAGGACATCAACAACATCATCCTGGAGTAAGTGGCACCAGGAGAGGAAGAGATGATTAGGCAGAGCAGTTTTGGTCAGTCTTTTACACAGGTCCTCCCCACAGAACGTGCACAGGGTAGCATGGAGGCCTCCTAGAAGTGGCCTTCAGAGGAGATCTGATGTTTCACTGGGGCAGGAGAATGTTGGAAAGGACATAGCCAGGCCTGCTCAGGATGATACTTCTTGTCCATGCACTTAAATCCAGTCACTCAAGGAGTGATTCCAGCTTGATGCAAGAGCTGGAAGTGCCTCCCTGGCAGACGTCAGGCAGCTGTGTGCAGGTGACAAGTGGTGTCCCGCAGGGGTCTGCGCTGGGGCCAGTGCTGTTCAGTGTCTCTATTAATGCCACAGGCAGACAGGTGGGGGCACCTTCAGCATGGCTGCAGATGGCACCAAGCTGAGTGGTGTGCTGAGGGCTGCTCAGCTTGTCCTTTGTCCCTCTGTCCTGCAGCTCCCTAGGCTGCATCCGAGTGGCCTTTGTGTTCCTAGAGCAGGGCGGGCAGGTCCCTGCTGACTGCTGTCTGTGTGTCTCCTTCCTCAGCATAGAGCTGCAGACGCGGGAGCTGAACAGCCAGGTGCGCTCGGGGGTCTATGCCCACCTGGCCGCCTTCTTCCCCTGCAGCAAGGACACTCTGCTCAAGCGTGCCCGCAAGCTCTATCTCTACGAGCAGGTGAGTGGCTCCTCAGCAGGGCCCTGACTCGTGCCCCTGGCCCTCCCCCTGCTCCCCAGGGCATAGCTGCGCTCCGCCTGCCGTGGCGGTGCCCTCTGCTGCGCACGCCTCAGGCCCCCTCTCTGCTGGGGTGGGTTCAGAACTGCTCTTGCCCTGGCAGGGTTGGTTGTCTCAGCTGGAAGATGCCACCCTGGGACTTCAATCTCTTGTGTGGTTGTTGCAGGGTGGTCGACTGAAGGAACCTCTGCAGAAGCTAAAGGAAGCCATTGGAAGGGCCATGCCGGAGCAGATGGCCAAATACCAGGAGGAATGCCAGGTTCATACTCAGGCCAAGTTTGCCAAGTAAGCTTCTTGTTTGCTCTTGTAGCTCCTCTCAGCAGGCTCCCTGGAACATTCAGGCTGCTCTCAGGAAGTTTGCCACCTAGTTCTGAGTTAAAAAATTGCTGATGGGCATTATGTGGGGGATTGGGGCTGAGGACAAGACATTAAGGATACCTTAGAGCAGCCTTCCAGTATTTGAAGGTGGCTCCAGAAGAGCTGGGGAGAGACTTTGGACAAGGGCTGGGAGTGCCAGGATGAGTGACAGTGGCTTTGAGCTGGGAGAGGGGAGGCTGATAGTGGGGAAGAGGAAGAAATTGTTTGCAGTAAGGGTGGGGAGAGACTGGCACAGGTTTCCCAGGGAGATTGTGGATCACAAGGATCTACAAGGATGCTGCAGGGACTGGAGCACTGCCTGGTGAGGAGAGGCTGAGGGACCTGGGGCTGGTTAGTGTGGAGAGGAGAAGGCTGAGAGGGGATCTGAGCAATGTCTGTCAATAGCTGAGGGCTGGGGGTCAGGAAGGAAGGGACAGGGACAGCCTCTGCTCACTTGTGCCCTGGCACAGGACAAGGGCAAGGGATGGAAACTGCAGCACAGTAAGTTGCACCTCAACATGAGGAAGAAGTTCTTGACTGTAAGGGTCCCAGAGCCCTGGCACAGGCTGCCCAGAGAGGTTGTGGAGTCTCCTTCTCTAGAGCCTTTCCAGCTCTGTCTGGATGTGTTCTTGTGTGACCTGAGCTAGATTCTGTGGCCCTGCTCTGGCAGGGGTTGGACTCAAAGAACTACAGAGGTCCCTTCCAACCCTTAACGTCCTGTGAGCCTGTGATTGAATCCCCATCCCTGAAGGGGTTTCCAAGAGGCATAGATATGGTGCTGAGGGTCATGGCTTAGCCCCAGCCTTGGCAGAGTCAGAGAATGGAGAAGCTTAGAGGGCTTCCATGAGTCTATTGTATAATCTCTGTCTCTGTTTCAGGCTGCTGGAAGAGGAGAAGGACAAGGAGCAGCAAGATCGAGTTTGCTCGGAGGATGAGGAGGATGAAGAGAAGGGAGGGAAGTGCCCTGCAGGGCCACGGAAGAAGTTCCAGTGGAATGATGAAATCAGGTTTGCATCATTTAGATCCTAAGTGAGCCTGGGCCTTGCCTCCTCCTGTGCAGCTGGAAGTGCAGGAGCAGTTTGAGGTTTACATCTTGTAGCTGGAGCAGTGTGGATCATCTGCAGGAAGGTCTGTGGCCAGCTGTGCTCTTTGTGCCAAGCTGCTCTGGCATGTGGAGCCTTCTGCACATGACAAAATGCCAGGCCAGCTCTGAGAGCAAGTTCACAAAGCTCTGTGCAGGCTCCAAAAGAGAGGGACAGGTGGTGGGGAAAAGGAGGAGTTTAACTGAACTGCTCAAATCCCACAGGCTTGGACTCTTAGAGCAGGCTCCTTGCAGCCTCCAGGCTGCTCTCAGGAAGTTTGCCACATATTCCTGAGTCAGGAATTGCTGATGGACATTGAGCAGGAGGTTGGGGCTGTTCAGCTCAGCTCAGAGAAGAGTTTAAGGAGACCTTAAGGCAGCCTTGCAGTGTTTGAAGGTGGCTCCAGGAGAGCTGGGGAGGAACTTTTGACAAGGGCTGAGAGGGACAGGATGAGGGACAATGGCTTTGAGCTGGGAGAGGGGAGACAGAGTGGAGAGGAGGAAGAAACTGATTGCAGTGAGGGTGGGGAGAGACTGGCACAGGTTGTCCAAGGAGGTTCTTTGATCACATTCTGTGATCCACAACTTCCTTGGAGGTGTTGAAGGCCAGATTGGATGAGGCCTTGAGCGACCTGAGCTGGTGGGAGGTGTCCCTGGTTGAGCCTGGATGATCTTCAGTGTGCTTTCCAACCCATTCTGTGCTTAATTGGAGGTGTCCCTGATCATGATCTGGGTGATCTTGAAGGCCCCTTCCAACTCAAACCATTCTGTGAACCCATGAAGGGCAGACTCTGGTTGTGGAAGCAGTTAACACTTGTGGGGATTGCTGCCCCTGGCACCTTGAAGAACAGGGTATGGGAAAAAAGGGAGAGTAAGAGAGGGTAACATGAGAACCACTCCTGTTGTCTTCTTCATCTTGGTCCACGAGAGACTGGGCTGCTGCTCCCTACATGATTCCTTTAGGTCAGAGCAAGCTTCACCTCCTGCCTTCTCCTTGCCTCTGCATGAAGTTCTGCAGAGTGCTGCATCTCTGCCTGGGGCCCTGGCACTGTTTCACCACCTCTGCTTCTGCAAGAGGTTGAGATGGGCAGGGCTGAGGACACTTTTCTGATGGCACTTGGCTGTGCATGCCAGGAACCTGCCTTTCCCCTTCTCTGCCCTGCAGAGGTAAAGCAGGGTCAGGTTTGTTAGCAGAGAGGTTCTGCAGGACTCTTTTATCCAGCTGGAGCAAGGCATCCCCCTAACCCTCTCTGAAATCTTCCTGTTCTTCAGGGAGCTGCTTTGCCATTTGGTGAGGATTAAGTTGGCTGGTTCTGACCTTGACAAGAATAAGGCTCAGTCTCTAGAGGATTATGTGAAGACCTTCCTGGCTGGAGAGGTGAAACCCCTTTGGCCAAAAGGCTGGATGCAGGCCAGGTGAGCAAGACCCAGGTTGTGCTGCAAGGCATTCCTTGTCCTAGGGGACATGGAAGGTCCTACTCCTGCTGCTGGGTTAGGTCAGAGTGCTCAGGGGCCCATCCTCTGGAGGTGTGGAAATTGCCAAGGATGGGTGGGGATCAGCACAGCAACTCCAGGCCTCTGTTCTGCTACTTGCTCACTCTTCATGGGGTCTTTTCTCCTCCTTTCCCATCACAGCTGCCCTTGCTCCACTGAACTCTTTGCTTTTCACTGTGCACCTCTAAGAAGGGTCTGGTTCCATCTGTCTCCCTCCTGCTCCTTAGGTGGTGGCAGGGTGCCCTTAGAGCCTTCCTTGATCTGCTCCTTTTCCAGGCTAAGCCACTCCAGTTCCCTCAGCCTCCCCCTGTCTGTCCTGTGGCCCTGTTCCTCCTCAGCCACCATGGTGGCTCTGGACTGTCTCTGCCTTGTCAACCTCTCTCCTTTGCTGTGGGGACTCTGGACCTGGGAGTTGCATCCAGAAGTCACCTCACCAGTGTGAAACAGAGGGGAGCAAGCACCTGAGCTGTGCTCTGGCCAATACATGCCAGTGTCTCCTTAGCTCTCAGCCCTGGATCGTGGCCAACTTGCCCACCATGGTCCCAGGTCCATTGCTGAAGGCTGCTGCATCCCCAGGCGGTGCCCAGCCTGTGTTGCTGTGGGAGCTTTTGCCATGCTAGCCTCAGGACTTTGCCTTTGTCATTGTTGGGCCACACAAGGTTTGTGTTGGTCTCTTTCTCCATCATATCAGGGTCCCTGACAGTGGCAGCCCTGCCCTCTAGACCCTTTTTCCAGCCTGTTGAGGTCCCTGGCAGTGGCAGCGCTGCCCTCCAACGTGCTCTCCCCACTCCTCCTGCTTTCACTTGCCCCTCAGTCTTACGGAGAGTGCAGTCTGGGCTGTCAGGCAGGTTGGAAGTGACCCTGCTGAGCAGCCTTGGCCCCTGTATGGATCTCTGGCAGTGCCAAGGTACAAGGCAGAGGTGGGGCTGCTAGCTCTTGGCTCCTGGGATCTGTTTGCCAAAGGATCCCTTTGATCACAAGGTGCAGGCACTTTGGGAAGTCTTCCTGGAGCACTCCCCAGAGGAAGCAGAGCAGAGAGTTTCAGGGAGCTATGGATTTGCACAAATTTGGTGTGGTTTTCTTAGCCTTATCTTGTGCCTTCTCTGCTGTTTTCCTGCTCTTCCATGCCCTCCATCAGCCATGGCACTGAGCTGGCAGATGCAGAGAGTCACTCCCTGGCACTCTCACTAAGGGTTTGTGCTACTCTTCAGTCTTCCTGCTGGGCTCTGTTTCTTTGCATTTAAGGAGCTGGATGTGGGGGGTTGGGGGTTGATGGAAGGAAGAAGGAGGTGCCAGCTCTTGAGGAATGGTGAGCATGAGCAGCAGATCACAATTACACTTGGAAAGGCCTCTGGCTGCCTGTTGCTGCTACCAGTGCGCCAGAAGTGCATTAAGGTGCATGGTTGTGGTGTCCAGGAGTTGAATGAAGCCATTAGGAGGTGGCTACAGATCCCTGCTGAGTAAATGAAGGGCACAGCAGCCTGAGGGCCTTGGCTTGCCACCTTTTGTTGGAGTGAAAGGAAATGAAATCTTTTAACTCCTAATTTGTAGGTGAAGCAGTCCTTAGACATGCAGAGGTTCCCTAAGGCTCACTGCAGGAGAGGCTTCCAGTTGGAGCTAGCTGAGCTAGCTACAGAATGACTGAATCAAACCAGTCCTCCTGGTTGCTTTCCAGTGGCTCAAGTACAAGGGTTTCTCCTGCTAGGACTTGGTGGAGTTGGACTTGATGATCTTTAAGATCATCCCTGGTAAGCTCTGGTAAGACCTCACCTGGAGTACTGCATCCAGCTTTGGAGCCCTCAACACAAGAAGGACATGGGCCTGGTGGAGAGAGAGCCCAGAGGAGGCTACCAAGATGATCAGAGGCTGGAGAACCTCTGCTGTGGGGACAGCCTGAGGGAGTTGGGGCTGTTCAGCCTGGAGAAGAGAGGGCTCCAGGGAGACTTTAGAGCAGCCTTCTAGTACCTGAAGGAGCTACAGGAGACCTGGGGAGGGACTGTTCCCAAAGGCCTGCAGGGACAGGACCAGGGCAATGGTTCAAAATGAGAGTAGAGCAGACTGAGATTGGGTGTGAGGAACAAGTTCTGCAGCAGGAGGCTGCTGGAACACTGCAGCAGGTTGCCCAGGGAGGTGGTTGAGGCCCCAGCCTGGAGATCCTCAAGATAAGGCTGGACAGGGCTGTGGGCAACCTGCTCTAGTGGAGGATGTCCCTGCTGAGTGCAGGGGGTTGAGCTGGATGAGTTCTGGAGGTCCCTTCTGACCCAACCCATTCTGTGATCTTTATGGATCTCTTCTAACCTGAAATATTCTCTGATTTTTTGTGGCTTAAAGACTGAGGTTGCAGAAGACAGAGCCACAGAGAGGAGGAGGAAGGGATGAACAGCACTGGGAGAGCTGTGAACAGGCCGATGGCCAAGTCAGCTTCATTCACTGTCACCATAAGCACATGAATTCATCTTGATGAGCAGAATATCAGCTTTGGCTCTGAGTTCAGAGAGCTGCTGCCTTGAGTCAGGCTTCTCAAGTAGCACTAAAAGGTGGCTACCAGGACCTAAGGTTAAAAGAAGCTGGTTTTTGGAGAGGAGAAGAGTGACAAAAGTCTTTGTCCAGCTGCTGGGACGGCCCTGAAGGTGTATCTACAACCTTCTCACCCTGCCATCTAAGGTGGCAGCTGGTTGAGGTGAAGCAGAGTGAGAGTTTTGGTTTCCTTGGTTCAGTTTCTAGTTGTGGTTAGTTGACTGTGACAGAAGAAGTTGTGCTGGTGGAAGAAGTCCCCTCAGCTGCCCACTGGGGACGTGAAGGTGACAGGGAGGACAATGTGCAAAGGCTTCTGCTCTGCACTGCTGTGTTTGAGGCAGGGGAAGGTGACTTTGCTGCTTGCAAGTCCTTGAAGAGATGGTGGCTAAGCTGCCAGCTCTTGGCTGATCCCTGGCAGCAGTGCCACCCAGCCTGACTGACTGCCCTGCCCCTTCAGAGCCTTCTCCTCACTCCTTCTCTCACCAGCTGCCTTCGTGGCCTCCCCACTGCCAGAGGGAACTGCCTGGAGGGGGAACTCAGCTTTCTGGAGAAAGGGATCAAGATTTGTTTGCTCTCTGTGATTCCAACGTCCAAGCCCCCTGCTGTCCCATGCAGCTCTTCCCTCCAGGGATGCCAGCTGCTGTGCTGGCCCTTGCTGGCTGCCCCTTCTCACTGCTCTCTTCCCTTCCCAGGACACTGTTTAAGGAGAGCAGGCTCGCACACGGACACCTCCCATCGGCCCTGTGAGTATCTTCTGGAGTAACAGCAGCTGGCCCCTGGCTGGATCCTGCAGGAGCAGCTCAGCTCCCGGCAGATGGCTCAGCGCTGCTGGGAGAGGAGCTGGGGGGGGAACACCTCCCAGCGGCAGCCTTCAGAGGTGCTTTAGCCTTGCAGTAAGCTCAGAGAAGCCAGGTCGGGAGCCGGCTGGGGTCAGGCCTCTGTGCTGGAGTAGGAGGTTGGGCCTCACTGGTTTCTGAATTCCCTCTTTCTTCTTGCCTGGTTAAAAGAGGGCCACAGTGAACCCAAGCTGGTGAAGGTGGGGGCAACAGGCTGGCAGGTGGCCAACCCAGGAGAGCCATTAGAACCCAGCTGGGCAGGTGCTGGAATGACAAAGGGTCTCATGGATCTTGCTGGTAGTGGACTGGATGGTGCAGGGTCAGGCTGGTGTCTGCAGATGGTCCTGTTCTTGGCACTGGGAGTCACCTGGTGACAGAGCACCCAGAGTGGTTCAGGTTGCTCAGGAGATCATCTCTGCCCAGGGCAAGACTCAAAGCAGTAATGCCCTTCGCTGGGTCGTGCTGCTCACAGGGGCAGGACCTTTTGGGGCCCAGGGGAAAAGCAAATGTGAAGAGCCTTGTGGTGAGAACAGCCACCAGGTGAAGGGCAAGATGGGTCTCAGAGAGATGACTCCAGACAGGATAGTGATCAGAGGAGGGTAAAGCAAGGAGGGGTTGCTCTAGCTGGAGGTGTCTCTGCCAAGATAACCTCTGAAGGTCCCTTCCCAACCCAGTGCAAGCTGTGAAGTGTGAGGGAGAGTAAGAAACAGAGCTTGGAGTCCTCCTTCTCTCAGCCCTCACTCAGCACTGTGGGGGTGTCTTGGAGCAGACTGAAGGATCTCTTAGCTGTGCCCCTAGCAGATGCTTTTGCATCCTTGACTTCTTCTGGGACCCTAAAAGAAAGGTTGGAACTTTTCTCCACGGCAGCCTCGGGGCTGGTATCTCTCTGGGCCTTGCCCTGTCTGGATCAGCAGAGGGGCTCCTCTGGTAGCTCCTCAGCCTGCTGCTGGTGCAGGCTGTGCCTGCCGAGTGCTTTCCCTGCTCTGCCACCATTTCCAGCCTCTGCTCCACACTCCCTGTGTGGGATTTGGGGCTTCCCACAGCAGCAATTGAATGTGGTATGGTTTTGGATCCCAGCAACCTGAGATGCTGCCTCTGTGCCCTGGCTTTTTGCACGGCCTCAGTGGATCACCATCAGCAGCCTGCTGCCTAGCTGCTGCCTTCCCTGGGGGCCTGCAGTCAGCTCTCTTTATTTTGTCTCACTCCAAACAGGGCAAAGAAGAAGGTTCTGGCTCCTGCCAAGGTGAAAGTGAAGGTGAGCTTTTGATCCCTGCTTCTTGTGGCTAACATAGACCAAGGGGCAAGTGGCTGCCACCTGAAATCCTCTCTTTGTGCCACTACAAGGAAGTTGTCTGGAGAAGGAGGCAGTGCTGGGCTTGGAAAAACAGCTGGAACTGCAGCTAAAATGGATGGCAGCATCCTGCCCTGCCTCCTCCCCTGGCCTGCCCTTGCCTCCTCTCCCTCCTCCTCTGGCCCTGCCTCTGCTCTGACTGCCTTCTCCCACGATTTCCTTGCAGGACTCTTCCTCCTCCAAGCCAGAGAAGAAGACCTCTGTTTCCATTCCTTCCGTGCACTCCAGCAGCACCTTAGCTCTGTCTGCAGAGCCCCAGGGAGCAGCCGTGGGCATCAGCGCCCAGACCAGAGAACTCTTGTCCCTTGGCACAGCCCAAGCAGCCAGCAGCAGTGGCACTCCTGCCACCTTCAAGGATGACTCCTTGGATGAGGACTTAATCCGGAACCCCACTTCCTCCCTGGAAGCAGTCTCTAAGGAGCTGGCTGTGCTGAACAGCAGAGCAGCAGGCAGCCCAGACTTCACTCTTCCTGCAGCTCCAAAAGCTCCACCAGAGAAGATCCCAACTCTTGCATCCTCAGAGGAGAAGAGGACATTTCCAAAGCCCAACCCTTCCCCTTCATCATCCTCTGGTTCCCTCCAGTCTCCTCTAAACTTCCTGGCTGAGCAAGCCCTGGCCTTGGGGCAGTCTGCTCAAGACAAAAAGGCAGAGAACTCCAACTACAAGGAAGTCTCCTGCCAAGCCTCTCCCAGCAAAGCCCTTCCCGATGCGCACCAGTCTAAGCAGAAGCACCACAGCCTGGCCCGGCCCAGCCCCGGGGCAGCCTCGCAGCTGAAGGTCTTCCACTCGGGCAGTCAGCTCCAGAAGACCTTCACCTCCCCAGCGCCCTTTGTCAAACTGCAGCATCCCAAATCCTCCTCCTCCTCCTCCCCGCTGCCCCAGCGCTCCCTCCTGCCGCCGGTCAAGTCCTCAACCAAAGCTCAGAGCTTCCATTCCTCTGCATCTTCGGGCAGCAGCCAGAATTGCAGCAGCTCCCACAAGAGCCCGGGCTCAGCCTCGGCGGCTCTCAGCTACGCAGGGAAGCACTCGAGCGGCTCTGGCTCTTCAGGACAGGCTTACAAATCCCCCTTTGTAGCTGGCTCCCTCTCTAAGCACGGAGCTTCTTCCAGCAGCTCCTCAGCTGGAGCTTCTGCCAGCCAGGGCTGCTCCCCTGGCGGCCTGCTGCCCACCGTGCAGCCTCCCTCCTCGGGCCAGCCCTCCAGCCGCCCCTCTTCCAGCTCCTCGCTGAAGAAGACTCCAGTTTCACAGAAGCTGACTCTGGTGGCACCTCCCGGAGGTTCCAATGGAGATTCCAGTGGGGGCACTCAAGGGGTGGCCAAGTTGCTGACCTCCTCCCTAAAGCCAGCTGTTGTTAGCAGCGCTGCCTCTTCTACCTCTGTGCCGGTAAGCAGCGGGGTGTGGGCCCAGCCTGCAGATAGGGTAAGGGGTGGTGCCAGGGCTAGCTCCTGACTCCTTCAGATCTGCCCATGAAGTAAGGGCTGCTAAAAGATTGTCCTCACATTCTTGATTAACTGTCTGGATCTTGGGTCAGGCAGTCCTGGTCTTTGCCATGGGTGCCTGCTCCAGGATTCAGTCTCGTTGGCAGCTGAAGGCCAAGCCCCTGCTATGGCACCTACCAGCCCTGGGGGGCTTGCTGCTTCCTGCTTTGGCTTTGTGGTATATGGCCACAGTCGAGGTCTTGTTTGGGACAGGAGGAAGGTCAGGGAGGCAAGTCAGTAGGAGAGCCAAAGATCAGTGCCTAAACTGAGCACAGCCTGGCCTGGATCAGCAATGCTGTGGGCAGCAGGAGCAGGGCAGGGATTGTGCCCCTGTGCTCAGCATTGCTCAGGCCACACCTTGAAGCCTGGGCTCAGCTTTTTTCCCCTCACTCCAAGAAGGACCTTGAGGATCTGGAGCAGGGCAGAGAACGGCAAGAAAGATGGGGAAGGTTCTGGAGAAGAGGGCTGGGGAGGAGCAGCTGAGGGAGCAGGGGGTGTGCAGCCTGGAGAAGAGGAGGCTGAGGGCAGAGCTCATTGCTCTCTACAGCAACCTGAGAGGAGAGGTTGGGCTCTGCTCCCAAGGAAGAAGTGACAGAAGAAGAGGAAATGGCCTCAAGTTGCCCCAGGGGAGGTTCAGGTTGGACATGAGAAGAAACTTCTTCCCTGGAAGGGTTCTCAAGCCCTGGCCCAGGCTGCCCAGGGAGGTGGTTGAATGCCAGTGCCTGGAGGAGGTTCCAAGAGGCAGAGCTGTGGTGCCGAGGGCCGTGGCTCAGCCCCAGCCTGGGTAGAATTAGAGGGAGGTTGGTCTAGATGAGCTTGAAGGGCTTTGCAACTGCAGTGGTTCTGTGATTGCAGGATTCCACCAATCAATGAGATCCATTACCCCTTTTTTCCACAACTAACCTCTAGAACAAGTACCCCTGGTCTGGGGCAGGAAGGTGCAGATGACAGCCCACCTTGCATTGGTAGTTATCTCTGACCCCTTCCTCTTGCTCCCAGTTCCTTCCAGTAACCTCCTGAGGTGATGTTTGGAACTCAGCTGAGGGACACAGCATGGAATTGAGAGTGTGAGTCTGCTGGGCTGTGTCAGCTCAGGGGGGCCTCCTGGCTGGACTGGTGTCACTCACTCAGTATCTGTCATGGTCTAAGGGTTTTGATTTTCATCTGGAGTCAGAAAAGAGCCCTTCTAATGCTCTGCTGTTGGTGGCTGCTCACAAGACCATGGAGCTGTTGAGGCTGGAAGAGACCTTTGAGATCATCAGGTCAGACTGCAGAGTGGATTGAGAGCAGCCCTGAAGAAAGAGCCTTGAGGAGCTCCAGGGCGACCTCAGAGCTGCCTGCCAGTGCCTGAAAGGATCCTGCAGGAAGGCTGCAGAGGACTTTTGCTGAGGGTGTCTGAGCCAGGCCAAGGGGGAGTGGTTTGGAGCTGAGGCAGAGCAGGGTTAGAGTGGAGCTGAGGAAGTTGTTTAGTGTGAGGGTGATGAGAGTCTGACACAACCTCCCTGGAGGTGTTGAAGGCCAGACTGGATGAGGCCTTGAGCAGCCAGGTCTAATTGAGGGATGTTCCTGCACTTCACTAAGAGCTGAAATCAGCTGCCATGCAGAGGTCTCAGATCCAAGGCTGCACCAAACTTTGGTGCATGAAGTGGTCAGCAGTGGTGTGGTGACCAACACGAGGAGGAAGCATCCTCCTTGGAGCTCACAGGCAGTGTGGGAGCTTCTTGTCTGAGTGGAGGCACACTTCCAGAGTAAGAAAGAACAGAAGCAAATCCAGTGTGTTCAAGCTGAAGGGTCCAGCATCTGTATGGCAGATGTCCTCAGAACCTCCAGATGGCCTCAAGAGTTGGCAGCTCCTGGGTGCTTCTTAAAGGAGGAATTCATAGAGTTGCTGAATGGGTTGGGTTGGAAGGCACCTTCCAGATGGTCCAGTGCTAACCCTCTGCCATGGGCAGGGACACCTCCCACCAGCCCACGTTGCTCAAGGCCTCATCCAGCCTGGCCCTCAACACCTCCAGGGAGGTTGCCTCCTTGGGCAACCTACTCCAGTCTTTCCCCACCCTCACTGCAAAGAGTTTCTCCCTAACCTCCACTCTCAGTCTCCTCTCTCCCAGCTCAAAGCCATTGTCTTTCATTCTGGCACTCCCAGCCCTTGTCCAAAGTCCTTCCCCAGCTTTCCTGCAGCCCTTTCAGGTACTGGTAGGGTGCTTTGAGGTCTCACTGGACCTTCTCTTCTCCAGGCTGAGCAGCCCCAACTCTCCCAGCCTGTCCCCACAGCAAAGGTTCTCCAGCCTCTGGGCATCTTCATGTCCTCCTCTGGACGCTCTGCAGCAGCTCCAGGTCCTTGTGCTGGGGTCCTCAGAGCTGGAGGCAGTGCTGCAGGTGAGGTCTGAGCAGAGCAGAGGGGCAGAATCCCCTCCCTGTGCTGCTGCTCTCCCTGCTCTGGCTGCAGCCAGCATACAGCTGGCTCTGGGCTGCCAGCACAGAAGACTTCCTGAGCTCTCCTTGCTCTGCAGAGCTTTCAGTGTGAATGATTCCTTGATTTTTATGTTTTTCCCTTCTCCTGACTGGTCTTTTCCATTGCTTTTCAGAAAGTAACCAGTGGAGCTGTGCTGCTAACGAGCTCTTCCTCCTTAAGTGTGCTGGCTCCATCCTACAAGTCCAACAGTCCAAAGCTGCCAGCTGCCCTCAGCTCCACCCCGCTGGGTATCATCTCTCCCATCCATTCCTTCCCTCTCCATGTCATCTCCTTCAGCTCAGACTCCTCCAAAGCAGGAGTTTCCAAGGATGCAATAGTTACAGGACCTGCTCCAGGAACTTTCCACCACGGCCTGGGCCACAGTGAGTATCTTGCTGCTCACCCACCTGTGTGTGTGCTCCTGTTAACCCCTTGCAGACCAAACCCATCCCCTCTTGCTCCCGCTTCGTGCTGTGCTTCCTACATTTATGTCTCCAGCAGGAGAACCTTGGCCACACCTCTGAGAGCTAGCCCAGAATTCCCAATGGCTGGAAGCTGAGCTCTAGGCTAACTGCTGCAGCTCCTCTGTGCTGTTTCTGTGCTTGATGTGGATTTGTTTCCCTATTTTTTTGGTTGTCCTCTCTCTTTTCTTTGTGTTTTTTCTCTCTCTAGGTCTCCTGGCTGGCTTGCACTCCAGCCCTCACCACGCCGCGCCGCTCCCACACTCTGCCCTCTCCACTCACTTACCACAGCCCTTGCCAGGTAACTTCTCAGGCAGTCCTCTTTGTCTTCTGCCTTGTGACCTGTCCTCTGGAGCAGCAGAATGGAAGGGGGACCTCTGGAGGTCATTCACTCCAAGCTCCCTGCCAGAGCAGGGGCACCCAGGACAGGTCACACAGGAGCATGTCTGGGTGGGGCTTGGAAGCTCTCCACACAAGGACACTCCACAGCCTCTCTGGGCAGCCTGCTCCAGGCCTCCAGCACCTTCACAACAAAAAACTTTCTCCTCACGTTGAGGTGGAACTTCCTGGGTTCCATTTGTGCCCATTACCCCTTGTGCTGTCACAAGGCACCACTCAGAAGAGCCTGACCCTTCTTACCCTCCAACCCTCAGATATTTATAGACATTGATCAGGTCCTCTCTCAGCCTTCTCCCCTCCAGGCTCAACAGCTGCGGGGCTCTCAGCCTTTCTTCACAGGAGAGATGTTCCAGCCCCTTCATCATCCTCACAGCCTCTGCTGGACTCTCTCCAGCAGGTCTCTCTCTCTCCTGAACTGGGGATCTCAAAACTGGACACAGTATTGCAGGTGTGGTCTCAGCAGAGCAGTGTAGAGGGGCAGGAAACCTCCCTAGGCCTGCTGGACACAATTTTCCTGATGCCCCCCCAGGTGCTGCTTCTTTGAGAAGGCAAAGCAAAGTTACTGTCCAACGTTGGCTGCCACTAAAACCCTCCCCAAGGCACCCAGTGAGGTGTAGACCTCCCTGGCCTGTACTGGTGAAGTCAGCTAGGCCAAACTGGTCTGTTGGTGGAATGATGAGCAGGTGCCTGCTGCTCACTGTTGGTTCCTGGAGGTGTTCAGCTCTGCAGCCTGCAGTGTGGTAAGAAGCATCCTCCTGGAGCTGGGTGGCATCCTCCTGGAGGAGCTGGCTGCTCGTGGCATGGATGGGTGGACATTTCACTGCAGGGGAGAAAAAACAGACTGGTTGGTTGGACCCAAAGAGTGGTGTGGAATGGAGTTAGCTCCAGCTGGTGGCCATTCACCAGTGGTGTTCCTCAGGGCTCAGTGCTGGGCCCAGTCTCTTTGGTGTCTTTATCCATGATCTGGGTGAGGGAATGGAGACACCCTCAGGCAGTTTGCAGAGGGCACTAAGTTGGGTGGCAGTGTTGATCTGCTGCAGGGCAAGGAGGCTCTGCAGAGGGCTCTGGCCAGGCTGCAGCCATGGGCTGAGGCCAATGGGCTGAGATTCAACAAGGCCAAGTGCTGGGTCCTGCCTTTGGGACACAGCAACCCCAGGAAGGCTCCAGGCTTGGGGCAGAGTGGCTGAGACAGAAGAATTCTGCTTGTACAAAAGCAGTTTTTATTGGATTGCTGCTCTGAAGCTGGACATGGTGCCAGGAGCTGCAAGTAGACAAAAAGTGACTAGGAACAAGGGAGCTAAAACTGCCCTTAGAGACAGCTTCAGCAGGGACCTGCTTCCTCGGGTGGTGTCTCACACAGAGATTGAGGATGGAGCTTCTTGCAGAGCACCACAGCTGAGAAAAGAAGATGGCAGATGTTGAAGTGACCACTGGCATCTGAAACTGAGAGCCCACCTGCAGCACTGCCTCTAGCCCTGGAGTTCCTCCACAGTAAGGACCTGAAGCTGCCAGAGAGAGTCCAGAGGAGGACATGAGGATGCTCAGAGGCTGAAGAACCTCTGTTGTGGGGACAGGCTGGAAGAGTTTGGGCTGTTCAGCCTGGAGAAGGCTCCAGGGAGATCTTAGAGCAGCCTTCCAGTAGCTGAAGAGACTGCAGGAGAGCAGGGGAGGGACTTTGGACAAGGACTGGGAGTGCCAGGATGAAAGACAATGGCTTTGAGCTGGGAGAGGGGAGACTGAGAGTGGAGAGGAGAAAGAAACTGGTTGCAGTGAGGGTGGGAAGAGACTGGCACAGGTGGTTCTCTAAGCTGTGGTTGGGTGCCCAAGTGAATAGGCACAGCTGCCTGGCTCTGCCCAGGAGCTGTGAGGTCTCTGCTACATTGGGGTCTGCTACAAAGACAAGGAGATGTTGATGACCATCAGGAAGCCTCTGAGCAGGGAGCATCCAATGCCTGCTGGGGTGGTGTCAGTGCTGCACTGGCTGGTGGAGGTACCTGGCTGCTGGGGCTGTGGTGCTGTTCTGGCTGCTCTCTGGAGCTCTGAAGTGCTGCCACTGAGCTCTTGCATGCAAGGACCTGCCCTTGGGCTGGAGAAGAAGCTGCGCTGCTGCTGCTTTGCTGTACATCTCACTACTCCCATTTGCTCATCACAGCCTGATGATGCTTTTGGTTGCTCTGAGGAACTTCTTCCAGGAACTTTTTTCCCTTCTCTTCAGTGCCTTTTCTCTTTCCCCTCCACATCTGTTCCTTAAGGGGTTAAGTTCCTGGGATCGCTTTTGCCCTCGGTGGGATCCCAAAACCTTCCTGAGAGCGGTGAAGGCCTAGGAGTTGGTGTCGTCTCACACCACCTTCAGAGACAAGGCCATGATCTGGTTTCCTCCACGGGGAAATGTGGATGAGTGGCTTTGAGAGAAGGACACAGGCTGGTGGTCAACCAGCAGCCTCAACCTGTGCCATGATGATTTTGCTGGGAGGCCACAGGAGACTGTCAGAGCCTCATCAAGATGGTTCCTACCAGGTCCAGCACTTTATTAAGTGCTGGACATGTTTCAGATTCACAGCCAAGATAGGAGGTGCTGGGACCAGGCTGCCAAGGCAATGCATGAAAACCTTCAGTTAACAGCTGGTTACTGACCTGCAGTTTGTGTTTCCTAACTGGCCCCTATCAGGCAGGGCTGTGGTGACCTGCTTGGATCTGGTCACAGTGGTGTTCTCCAGGGCTCAGTGCTGGGCCCAGTTCTCTTTGATGTCTTTATCCATGATCTGGGTGAGGGGATGGAGACACCCTCAGGCAGTTTGCAGGGGGCACTAAGTTGGATGGCAGTGTTGATCTGCTGCAGGGCAAGGAGGCTCCGCAGAGGGCTCTGGCCAGGCTGCAGCCGTGGGCTGAGGTCAATGGGCTGAGATTCAACAAGGCCAAGTGCTGGGTCCTGCCTTTGGGGCACAGCAACCCCAGGAAGGCTCCAGGCTTGGGGCAGAGTAGCTGGAAAGTGCCCAGCAGAAAAGGGCCTGGAGATGCTGGTTGGCATCAGCTGGAGATGAGCCAGGGAGTGCCCAGGTGGGCAAGAAGGGCACCAGCAGCCTGGCCTGGATCAGCAGTGGTGTGGGCAGCAGGAGCAGGGCAGGGATTGTCCTCCTGTGCTGGGCATTGGGGAGGCCACAGCAGGCCACAGCTTGAGTGCTTTGCTGCAAGAGTGGTCAGGGACTGGCACAGGCTGCCCAGGGAGGTGGTGGAGTCCCCTGAAGGTGTTGAAACCTATGGCCATGGCACCTGGGTGCAGGGTTTGGTGGCCATGGTGGTGCTGGGTTGGTGTCTGGAGTGCATGAGCTCAGAGGCCTTTTCCAACCCAAACCGTTCTCTGGTTGCTCTGGCCCAGATGCCTGCTGTGGGTTTCTCTCTGTTGTAGCTTTGCACATGAAGCTAAATCTGTTCTCATGAGCATTAATCATTTCCCCAGTGAGAAGAACTTGCCTCAAGTGCTCAGACTTTAGGCCTTTTCTCAGCTGCTCAAGGAAACATTTCCCTCTTCAGTGTACAACCCAGCTCGAAGCTTGCCCTGTCCCTCACTCCCTACTCCTAGGTGCTGAAGCAGGGCTGCTCCCAGCCAGGAGATGGCTCCAGGCACCTCCTCCTTCCCCCTCATCCCTTGCTGCTGGAAGAGAGGAGCAGGTCTTTCTGTGGGAGGGGTATCTGCCCCCCCTCAGCTGCCTGCAACCCCCCAATCTGCCCACCCCACCCCAGCCCCTTCCCACTTGCTTTTCCTTTGTTGCAGATGCTCCTCAGCTGCACGGCAAAGGCTCTACCACGCAGCAGCGCAAGTTGTGACGTCTGCCTGTCGGAGCACCCTCAGAGCCACCCCAAGAGGAGGACAGCAGCTCATGGACTTTGGACACCAGCTGTGTCTTGGCTTTTGGTTGGATTTTTTTGTTGTCATTTCCTTTTTTTTTGCCTGATGACAACTGGAGAGGCTGAGCCAGGCCAAGGGATCCAGCAGTGCATTTGACCTTGGGGGCTGGCAGAGCTGAGCCACCCAGGGGCCACCATGAGCCATGCCTAGGCTAAGTCCCAGACCACAAGGCCGCCTTGAGCCATGCCTAGGCTAAGCCCCACACCAAGAGGCCACCTTGAGCCATGCCCTAAGGAGGGAAGCATTTTGTAGCACCCTTGTTTTGCTGCTGCCCCTGGAGTGTTCCCTGGAACTGGCAGCAGCTGAAGCTTGCTGAGGAGGGCTCAGGAGGGCTCAGTCTTCTTGGATTGATTCCATCCCGTCTGGATCTGCAGCTGCCAAGTAGCTCCAAGGCTGGTTTTACCTGCTTGGTCTCCCGGTGGTGGGGCTGGAAGGGGCTGCTTGGGATTTCCCTGGGGGGATTCCAGCAGTGGCAGTGCTCTCTGAAGGCATTTGACTTTTTTTTTCTCTTGTACTATATGACTGCTCCACTTCATTGGAG
Source organism: Tricholaema leucomelas (assembly GCA_013400475.1). Classification (NCBI taxonomy): domain Eukaryota; kingdom Metazoa; phylum Chordata; class Aves; order Piciformes; family Lybiidae; genus Tricholaema lacrymosa; species Tricholaema leucomelas. Next base: position 29,688 of record WAAF01019240.1, read on the forward strand.
GACTTCACATTTCCTGTGTGCTCAATGGAACTGACCACCTGGTGGGAACAGGAAGACCTTTCTTTTTTTTGGAGAGACCCTTTTCAGATGCAGTCATTTGACTTCATTGGAGGATTTGACTTCTTTTGGATGATTTCTGTTTGGTGTTTTTTTTGTTTTGGGTTTTTTTCCCCCTTCTCCCTACTCACTTTTTATCCTCACTGCCATCAAAAGCATTGGATTTGAAGGGGACACTTTTCTCAGCATGCCACATCTATAGGAAGACAAAATTCCAGTGCCTTTTTTTCTGGTGGAGCAAGAATGGGACCTAGTGAGACACATTTCCAAGCCTCCTTTGTGTGCTCCTCAAGCTGTTTCGTTGGGGTGTTCTTTTTGTTTTGAAACCATTCCGTATTTAAAACGTGTCCTGGTTTATTTAACAGAGCTTTTTATGGTTGCCACATCAACCAACCAAGCTGCACTTGTCTGGACTCTTCAGTGGTGTCTTGGTGACTGCAAACACAGCACCAAAGGCAGCAGGAGCATCAATTCCTAGCCCAGTTTGTGCAGGTGGGTTCCAGACCCTCCCCTTAAAGCCGTTCTCTCCCAGGGCTGTCGGTCAGGAGCTCTTTGGTGGGCAGAGGCAATGATTCAGATGAGCCAAGGGGAATGAATTCCAGAGACCATTGTTCCTTTCCTGGCTCTTTCCTGCACTGGGCTCATGTGCTCCATGCAGCTGGAGGACCAGGACCACCTAGAGCTTGGCGGGGGAGGGATGGGTTGTGGCTTTTTAACTCTTAGACCTAACCCCCTCCCCCTCAGCACCCCTTTGCCACCACAGGTTCCAGCTGAGCTTTGTGGACTCTGATTTTTATTTTCCTTTTCATTTTCCAGATCTTGCTTCCCCCCCCCCCCCCCCCCCCCCCCCCCCCCCCTCCCCAGCCTGCCTGTTCTCAGCCCCCTCCCTGCTCCAAACCCCATCCCAGTCTTACAGTTTCAGCCCCGATCCTCATGGACTTTCCTGGTATTCCAAGGGGGAAAAAAAAAAGCTGCCTTTGGGGCTTTGGGGGAAGGCTGCTGCTGACACAGAGCATACCAGCAAAGAACCTGCTTTTAGTTGGTCCCCACCCCCCCTGCCCCAGGTTTGGCTAAGATCCAGGATGGACTCATTTGCAGTGTGAGTTGCCAGATGATCATTTCCCAAGACCAATGCATTCTTTTTTTGTGTGTGTTTTTTGGGTTTGGTGGGTTGTTTTTTTTTGGTCCTCCTAAGGAAGCAGCTCAGCTGTAAGCCTTTGTTTACAGGAAAAAAAATAAAGAAGAAGAAGAAGAAAAAAAAAAACAAACCACAAAATAAATCCCTAGGTTGTAGCAAAAGAGCCAAAGACAGAACTTGTGGTACTAAAAACTCAGCACAGCAGTTACCGGTGGACTCTGAGCGGTGGATGGATGTCTCCTGGAAGAGAGAGGCTGCTTTGAGGAACCTTCAGAAGAGCTGAAGAGGCTACTTTGCAACCTTCAACTTGCCCTGGTAGCTGAAAAAGAGCCTTCCAAGCCTTGGCAGGACAAGGGACTCCCAGTGAGTGACTGGAGGTGCTGCTTCTCCTCTCCCTCTTGGCTTTCAACTTGAAACGCTGCTGCTGGGGAAGCACCCAGAGCAGAACGCCCTCCTCCTAGGAATTTAGCAAAGCCTCTTGCCTCAGGGAAATGTTTCTTTGGTGGGAATTCTGTGGGATATTTGTTTGCTTTGGGGTTGTTTTGGTTTGTTGTTTGTTGGGGTTTCTTTTCCTCTTGTGTCTCTACGTGCTCTGATTGAGGTGAGTGATGTGGAGTTGGCAGCAAGGCAGGACCCATGCCACCAGCTGCTGAGGGGCTGTGAGCCTGGCACCTCTGCCTCCCACCAGGAGCTTGGTGGTGGTGTGGGGAGGAGAGGACATTCCTCCCCCCCTACACACACACATTCCCAGTCCTTTTAGGTGTCAGAGCTGCCCTTGGGGTTGTTTGTTGTTTTTTTTTTTCTGGTGTGTGGTGGGACTGCCTTGCTGAAGGTGTTGGGGATGGGAGGAAAACTCTTCCCCTTGTACAAAGCAACCCAATAAATCCTTTCCAAGTTTCCAGAAGTGCTTTGCCTCCATCTCCTTCCCTCTTCTCTCATGGCTTGGCTCATTGTTTCGGCTTTGGGTGATCATCTTTTGATAAGGGCTTGCTGAAAGCTCTTCCCTGGAGAGTGAAACCACAGCTGGTTCTAAGCTGAGGCCCTGTCCCTGCAGGTGTTTAGGAGCCATGTGGGGCTAGGTCCAACCTGGAAGTGCTGCAGTAAAGGTAGGGGAAACACCAAGAGGTTTGTCCAGGGAGGTTGTAGATCACAGAATGTCCTGTGCCCTGAGCTGCAGAAGGAGCCTCAGGGAGCAGGGCCTGTGCTGGGCAGTGCCAGCACTGAGCAGGATAAGTCCTGCTCTAGCTCAGAGCAGGACACAGGGCCTGAACTCCATGGAAGTCAACTTTGAGCATCAGCAGGAGCACAGGGAAGGAGGATGTGTGGTCCTGCCCCCACAACAGAACCACAGAATCATCCAGGTTAGAAAAGATCCTTCAAGATCATCCAGTGCCAGCCCCCTGCCATGGGCAGGGATATCTCTCACCAGCCCAGGTTGCTCAAGGCCTCATCCAGCCTGGACTTCAACACCTCCTTGGGCAACCTGTGCCAGTCTCTCCCCACCCTCACTGCAAACAATTTCTTCCTCCTCTCCACTCTCAGTCTCCCCTCTCCCAGCTCAAAGCCATTGTCCCTTGGCCTGGCACTCCCAGTCCTTGTCCAAAGTCCCTCCCCAGCTCTCCTGCAGCCCCTTCAGCTACTGGAAGGCTGCTCTGAGGTCTCCCTGAGCCTTCTTCAGGCTCAACAGCCCCAACTCTCCCAGCCTGTCCCCACAGGGGGAGGTCCTCCAGCCCCATCTTGGTGGCATCATCTCCTATGGAGAAAGCTCAGGAGGGTGCTGGCAGCAACAAAGAAGTCTCCAACCTTCTGCCTGGACCCACTGCGCTTTTATTTGGTGCTATAAATAGAATTCCCCTCTACTCCCCATCCCCCCAGACAGGTGGTGAACCCTGGAGCTCCATGGAACTCCAACCAGTAAAAACCAGCAGGGATGGCTTGGGGCCACCAGGTGAAGGCACTCTGCTGTGGGTTACAGCTGCCTGTTTTGCTCTGCCCTCTTGGGCTTGGCCAGTATCTCCCAAGTGCTTTCTGGTGACCTCTGCTATGGGAATGCTCCTGCCTGGATCCAGGGCCGATGCCATCAAATGCCACCTGCTCCACTCGTCCCCAGCACTGTGGGCAGGTAGGGGAGCAAATCCTCTTCAGGTCTTGCTGTGGCCATGCTGGATGGAGGTGTGTGGCACACCTTTGGCTGTCCAGAGCTGGGCTTCTTAGCGGGTGGTCCCCATCATTTAGGCAGTGTCCACACTGAACCTGGCTGGCCTGTCAAGGTGCAGCTGGTGTCTCCAGCTCCTGCTGGTCACCATGGAGTCAGCTTCAGTCTCTCTAACAACTGAATACAGCTTTTTATGTGACTGCTTGAGTATACATTGAGGAAACTGCAGGTTCTACTGAGTCCTTGGCCTTCAGGCTCCTCCGACTCTTTTGGGCTCAGGTTCTACTGAGTCTTTGAGCTTCAGGTTTTACTGAGTCTTTGAGCTTCAGGTTTTACTGAGTCTTTGAGCTTCAGGTTCTACTGAGGTTTTGAGCTTCAGGTTCTACCAAGTTTTTATCTTCAGGTTCTACTGAGTCTTTGAGCTTCAGGTTCTACCAAGTTTTTATCTTCAGGTTCTACTGAGTCTTTGAGCTTCAGGTTCTACAAAGTTTTTATCTTCAGGTTCTACTGAGTTTTTGAGCTTCAGGTTCTACCAAGTTTTTATCTTCAGGTTCTACTGAGTCCTTGAGTTTCAGATTCTACCAAGTTTTGAGCTTCAGGTTCTACTGAGTCTTTGAACTTTATATTCTGTGGGGTCCTTGGGCTTCAGGTTCTACGAAGTTTTGAGCTTCAGGTTGTACTGAGTCTTTGAGCTTCAGGTTCCTACATCCTAAGGCTTTTTCTCTCGGATTCTGTTGGGCTGAGTGACCAGGTAGGGATGAAGAGGGGGAGAAGGTGGTGCTGTAGTGCTGATGAACGTGTCCCCCACCCCACCAGTGGTGTTCTTCTGCAGTGGGCAACAGCAAGCAGCAGCGTGGCTGGGTTAGTGTGGCTGGGGCAGCTTGGAAGAGGCGAAGGAGAGGGAATCGCAGCGATCCGGGAGCCTAAGGAGCGGCGCAGCTCGGACCAACTGCTCTGGGCTTTCTAAAGTGGAGGGAGAGCTGTGTAAGTGGTGCCAGACACCAGGACTGCCAGCTCCTGGATTGACATCTCCTTGTTGAGGTAACTGTTGTACTGGGCCGTGCTCAGCCTCCCGCTCTTCAGGGCATCTTCGATGGAGAACTCTCGCCCCGACTTCCTGTCGAGGATCACCGACGACTCCCCGTTGGGGCCCTTGATGGAGATCTCCTCCCAGTCACATTCCTGGCTCTTCAGCTTGACAAAGAGGCTCCATTCAATGAGGCCAAACAAGTGAGCCTCCTCTGGAGACATTTCCTTGCCTGTGTCGGGGTCGATGACCACAATGGAGCGCCTCAGGTGGTTCTCTCTTTGTTCCCTCTTGATAGCCACCGTCTTGAGGCGGTTCTGGAGCTGCTCGATCTCTGCATCCTTTTCTCTGGAGAGTTGCTTCAGCTCATCCAGCTCCCTTTCCAAAGCCTGGAATCTGGAGTCCAGGTTTATGCTGCTGTCCACATGGGTCATGTTCCTCAGATCCCGAGCTTCCGTTGCTGTCAGTTCAATCTCTGACTGCAGCCTCCTGGTTTCCATCAGCAGGTTCTGCTTCTCAAGGTGCAGTTTGTGGTTTTCCTCCCTCAGCAGGTCGAGCTCCTTTGATGACTTGGAGTTGTTGAATTCCACCTCGGACAGCCTGGACTCCAGGCGGTTGATGTCTGCGTCCAGCTCCCTCTTCCTCCTGCTTTCCTCCTCCAGGTTGCTCTTCAGCTTTTGAATCTCATACTCTGTGTCCCCTCTGTCCACCTGGACACTCTCCGAAAAGACCACCTTCTCCTTGACCTCCATCTTCTCCAAGGAGAGCAGCTTCTTCCTCAGGGCTTCGAGTTCGGTTTGCAAGACCTGCCTGCGGTGCTTCTCCTCTTCCAGCTCCAGCTTGAGCAGAGAGTGCTCCTTCTCTTGCTGGGGGTCTTGCTGAAGGATCACTTTCTGCTTCACGGTCACTCGTTCCGTTGTCTCCCTCTCTTGCTCTTCCAGCTCACTGAGCCTGATCTTCAGTCTCTGCACCTCCAGCTCGGCCTCCCTGCGGGCCTGCCTCTCCTTCTCCAGCTCCTCCAGCTGCCGCTCCAGCTCGGACCTCCTCCGCTGCAGCTTGCGCAGCTCCTCGCGGAGCCCATCGATCTGCTTCAGCTCGCTCTCGATACTCTGAGAGAAGGAGTTCACCTCTGCTTTCAAGGCAGGATCTTGCTCGTACTTCACCACTTCCTGCTGGACCACCTTTTCCTTCACCTGGGAAAGTTCTTCTTCCCTCTGCCTTACTTTCTCCTCTTGGAGTAGCCGCTCCCTCTCCAGGTCAATGTGTTTCATCTGTTCATCTGCTAGCTGTGCTCTCAGAGACTCCACCTCCTCTCTGGTCTTGGGGTCTTCCCGGAACTGCAGGATTTCCTGAACCACTTCCTTCATTTGCACTTGGGGTTTGGTGTCTTTCAGAGCTTGTATCTCCTGCTTCAGCTGGTAGATCTCCAGGTCAGCTCGCTCAATCGCTCCTGTCCGCTCGATGATTTCCTCCCGCAGTCGCTGCAGCTCCTTTTCGGTTTCTGGATCGGTTTTGTACTTAATGACCTCCTTGATGACTTCTTTGACTTCTACCAGCGGTCCCCTGTTCCTCAGAGCAGCCAGCTCGTTCTGGCAGCTCTTCAGCTGCTCGTCCCCCCCTCGGTATCTCCTCTCTTGCTCTACCAGCTCTAAACGGAGGTTGGCAACTTCATTTTCTGCCTTGGGGTCAGGGCGCACAATCTCACGCACCTTCTCCTGCACAACCACCTTGGAGTTCTCCTCCTCCAGCAGCTGAATCTTCCTGAGCAGCTCAGCCTTTTCCCGCTCATTGGAGCGACCCTTGGACTTCTCATCTTCGTACTGTCGCCGGAGCTCGTTCACCTCCCTCTCAATGGCCAAGTCTTTCTCCACCTTCAGCACCTCCTTGACGGTGATTTTGCCCTCGGCGATGGCCCGCTCCTTCTCCAGCCGTTTGAGCTTGTCCTGGAGGAAGCTGAGCTCTTCCTCATGCTTCTGCCTCAGGGCACTCTCCCTCTGCTTGTTCTCCTGCAACATCCGGAACTCCATCTCCAGCTGAGGGTCGTTCTGCAGCTTCAGCACCTCTTTCTCCGTTACTTTCTCCTGCTCCCTGTTCTTCTCGCTGGACAGCACCGTGATCTGCTGACGCAGGAGGATGACTTCGTTCTCTCTGGTTCCTTCCTGCCTCCTGAGCTCTTCCAGTTCTTCTTTGAGCCTCAGGATTTCGTCAGCTTGAGCCTTGTCTTGCTCAATCCTCAGCACCTCTTTCACGATGTACTCCTGGCCTCCTTCCCTCTTCTCGTGCTCCAAGATGCGCAGCCTGACCTTAAGAGCCTCCAGCTCGTCCTGCAAGACCTGGTTCTTGCGCTGCTCCTCTGCTAGGTTCTGCTGCAGCTTGTGGAAGCTCTCCTCTAGCTGAGGGTCAGGCACTTTCTTCAGCAGTTCTTTCTTCACAACCATTTCTTGGGGCTTTTGGTTTTGCAGGTGGACAATGTTGTTCTGAATGGCTTGGATCTCTGCTTCCAGCTGCTGCCGACGCTGAGTCTCATCCTCAAGCTCTTTCTTCAGCTTCCAAACTTCCTCCACAGGCCTTGCAGATGCTTTCGTCTGGACACAGTCTGCTGCCAGTTGGACCTCTGGTTGCTGTGGTTGAAGAAAGCATAGGGAGTCAAACCTCTCAAACCAGGAATAATTGTGGTGCTTATTTCTTGTGCCACTGTGACAGAATGGCAGCAGGAAGATGAATTTGGGATGTTGGTTGCCCTGGCAAACAGGCTTCTCTCGAGCTGCTCGGGGGGTGCCCAGCCTGAGTAGTGGCACCTGTGATGCCTGTGGCTGGCAGAGCAAAGCTTTCAGCCATGAGGGATGTGAATTATGGCAGGAGGTTGGCAAAAGAAGCATTAAAAACCACCTTGAGATTCCTAGGGAGTAGGAGCTGGGGCTGGGGAGCATAGAGGGGTTTGTCTGTCTGACGTGACTGTCTTCTGATCAGTCCTAGAATGAGTTGGGTTGGCAGGGACCTTCAAGCTCACCCAGTGCCAACTCCCTGCCATGGGCAGGGACTCCTCCCACCAGCCCAGGCAGCTCAAGGCCTCATCCAGCCTGGCCTCAGCCACCTCCAGGGAGGTTGTGGATCACAGAATCTGATCTGAACCCACAGATCCCATTCTGTGGTTCTGCGATCCACAGCCTCCCTGGGCAACCTCTGACAGTCTCTCCCCCCTCTCACTGTCAACAATTTTTTTCACATCTCCACTCTCAATGTCCCCTCTCTCAGCTCAAAGCCATTGTCCTTGTCAGAAGTCCTTGTCAGAAGTCCCTTCCCAGCTCTCCTGCAGCCCTTTCAGGCACTGGAAGGCTGCTCTGAGGTCTCCCTGGAGCCTTCTCTTCTCCAGGCTGAGCAGCCCCAACTCTCCCAACCTCTTCCCCGTAGGGGAAGTGTCTTGGGGCCATAAGGCACTCAGTAGCCTGGTTTCCAGTTCAGGTTGTGACAGCAAAGGCACAGAAGTGTGCTCTTGCCAGGACTGCCCCCTCCATGCCCCACTGCTCCTGGGTGTCCCTTACCTGCCGCAGGAGGCTCTGGGCGAACTCCAGATTCTGCAGCCTCTGTTTGTTCACGGCGTTGACTTCGGTGAACTTGGCTGCCAGAATAGCTTCCTAGGGAACAAAAAGGCCTTGAGAAGAGGTGGTAGGGGCACGGGTGCTCAGGCAGGGCCCTGAAGAAGTAACCATGGGTGTTCTGGAGACCTACAGTGGTGATGTAGCAAACCTGAGGGAGTGAGAGTGCCGCACGCACTGCGAGGGTCACACTGTGCAGCTCCTACTCAAGAAATACAAAGGGATGAAGCTGAGGAAGAACTTCCCCAGGAGCCAACAATGTGCCCCTGTAGTCAAGAAGGCAAATGGTCTTGTGGTGTCCATGAAGAAGACTGTGGCCAGCAAAGCAAGGGAGGTTTTCCTCCCCCTTCAGTCTGCCCCAGTCAGGCCACGTCTGGAGCTGTGGGTCCAGCTCTGGGCTCCCCAGTTGAGGCGAGACAGAGAACTGCTGGAGAGAGTCTAGGGCAGGCTGCAAAGCTGCTGAGGGGCCTGGAGCAGCTCTGGGAGGAGCAAAGGCTGAGAGCCCTGGGGCTGAGAGCCTGCAGAAGAGCAGCCCCAGAGGAGAGCTGAGCAATGCTCAGCAAGAGCTAAAGGAGTTGTGGGGGGCAAGAGGCTGGGGCCAGGCTCTTGTCAGTGGTGTCCAGGGATAGGCCAAGGGGCAAGGGACACAAAGTGGCAGCCAGGAGGCTGCAGCTGAGGTGGAGCAGAAAGTTGTTTGTTGTGAGGGTGCTGGAGGCCTGCAGCAGGCTGCCCAGAGAGGCTGTGGAGTGTCCTTGTGTGGAGAGCTTCCAAGGCCAGCTGGGCACTGTGCTGCTGGGCAAGCTGCTGTGGGTGCCCTGCTTTGGCAGGGGGTTGGGCTGGAAGATCTCCAGAGGTCCCTTCCAACCCCACACTGCTGGCACTCCATGGGTGGACACCTGTGCCTGCTTTTACACCAGGATGCATTTGAAGCAGGCACCAAACAGACCCTGCCTGAAGAATCAGGCTGTGGTTGGAGGTATCTGTCCAGCACAAGGTCTGTGGTGGTGAGATCTGACTCTGTGTTTCAAAGTCCCAGCAGAGGGAGAATTCCAGGGGTTTGTCTGTTCTCTCCCCTTTGTCCTCCCAGGAGGTGCTAGATCCTGTGTTACATCCTGTGTTACACTGGTCCTCACCAGTGGATGAGTTCAGGGGGATGGCAAATCCCTTCCCCACCCCAGTTCTCTGCCCTTCCCTCTGGTGCCCAGCAGCAGACAGAGCTGTCTGCAGCATCCCCACGGCTCCCCTCTGCTGTTCTCTGCTTGCTGCAGGCTGCCCCTTGCTCACCTCCTCTTTCACCTTGGCAGCTGGGGACTGCAGCCTGGGCTTCTTGCTTGTGTACCCATTGCGGCCATTCTCCAGGTCAAGGATGGACCTCAGCTTCTCTGCCTCCAGCTCATAGTCCTGTGGGAAGAAGTTCCCAGGAGGAAAGTGGCATCAGTGGCGGCCTCCATGCACAGCCTCCCTCCTAAAACCCATCTTGAGTGACTTCTTCCCTTGGCCTCTGTGTTAGGCCAGCTGCTGAGTTTGGTGGGACCCGGGGCACTGTTGGCAGGACCTCCAGAGGCAGGTTCTGGGTTGGACACTGCTCTGTGCCCACTACAGCAGAGCTGCAGGGGTGTGCTGACCTTCCAATGTATGCATGCTGGGCTAGAGGTGCAGACCCTGGTGTCCCAGATGGGAAACCTGAGCCAGCTGCCATGTTAGTGGCCACCCCCAGTCAGCATCACAGCAGATAGGACCTGGGTTTAGCTCCTTAGATGAACGAGCAAGGACTCCAGACTTGCTTTAGGTGGCTGCTTATAGGACATAGCTGAGTCTGCCCTTCTTCTGTGCCTGCTGAGACCCCCCCTGCAGTGCTGGGGCAGCTCTGGAGTGCTCAGCACAGACAGGGACCTGCTGCAGCAGGGCCAGAGGAGGCCACAGCAGTGATGGCAGGGTGGAAGCTGGGAGAGTTGGAGGTGTTCAGCCTGGAGAGGAGAAGGCTGCAGAGAGACCTCCTGGTGGCCTTGCAGTGCTTCAAGGGGCCAGAAGAGAGCTGGGGACAGAGGTTTGAGCAGGGCCTGTTGTGACAGGCCAAGGGGGGATGGTTTGAACTGCAAGAGGGAGATTGAGAGTGAAGGGAGAAATGTTTGACCCTGAGGGTGGGGAGAGCCTGTCCCAGGCTGCCCAGAGAGGTGGGAGCTGCCCCATGGCTGGCAGCACTGCAGGTCAGGTTGTGCGGGGCTGTGAGCAACCTGCTCTGGGTGGGGATGTCCTTGCTGTGTGCAGGGGGTTGGACTGGATGAGCTTGGAAGGTCCCTTCCAACCCAACCCAATCCCTGCTTCCAGAGCAGCTGCCCCACCAGCAGCACTGCAATCCTTACCTTCACTGCCTGCTGGTATTGCTGAGCTGTGGCAGAGACCTTCTGCACCTCCTGTTCCTTGCTTGCAATGTCGCTGAGCAGCGCCTGGCATGAGCAGAGACACATCAAAGGGGACACCAAAGCCTTGTGCAGCCTTGAGAGCTGCCATTAAAATCCCAACCCCAAGACCTCCAACCTCCTGCAGCTGAGAAGTGTCACCAAGGCACAGGTTGGGCAATGTCACCTCCCAGGCTCACAGTCAAGCTCAGTCAAGGTGCTGGAGCAGCTCTGCTGTGAGCACAGGCTGAGGGAGCTGAGGGTGTGCAGACTGCAGAGGAGAAGGCTCCAGAGGGATCTCAGAGCTGCCTGCCAGTGCCTGAAGGGATCCTGCAGGAAGGCTGCAGAGGGACTTTTGCTGAGAGTGTCTGAGCCAGGCCAGGGGGGAATGGTTTGGAGCTGAGGCAGAGCAGGGTTAGAGTGGAGCTGTGGAAGAAGTTGTTCAGTGGGAGGGTGGTGAGAGTCTGGCACAGGCTGCCCAGGGATGTGTTCAAGGCCAGGCTGAGCGAGACCTTGAGCAGCTGAGTCTAGCTGAGAGGTGTCCCTGCCTGTGGCAGAGGGTTGCAGAAGCTGATGTCTGAGGTCCCTTCCAACCTGAGCTATTCTATGCCACATTTCCATGCTGCCAGCAGGAGCTGTCTGAGTTCTCCTCCTTGCCTCCTCCTCTCTCCTCTCCTCGTGGCTGCTCTCAGGGGCTCTTACCGCTTGACTCTTCAGCTTCATTTCCACCTGCTGGATGTTGTCAGTCTCCTGGGGCTCATAGTTGGGGATGTTGCAGAGGAACTTACTGACACTGTCGTAGTTGCTGCGGTAGTTGGCATAGGCGCTCCTGGCCTTCTGCAGGGTCTGTGTCCTGTGGGGGATATCAGCTCAGCTTCACCACCCTCACACCTCCAGGGGCTTCCACAAACACCTCCCACCCCGACCCTTCTGCCCCTGCTCCCCGAGGACTCAGATTTGAGTTGTTCTCTTGCCAAAGTCCCCATCTCTGTTGGAGGAACATTCAGCCCCAAAAGCTGCCCAGGTCTCCCCAGCCAGGATTGGTGGAACTACACCAAGAACATCCCTTTCCTCCTCAGCTCTCCCTAGAAGCCCTTCTGCAACTTTTCCTTCCCGTGAAGGCATTATCACAGAACAATACAGGTTGGAAGGGACCTCTGGAAGTCTTTGACTCCACCTCCCCTGCCAAAGAAGGTTCATCTAGAGCAGGTTGCAGAGGACAGCATCCAGATGGCTTCATATGTCTCCAGAATTGAGATCCACCATCTCTCTGGGCAGCCTGTGCCAGTGCTGCAGCACTCTCTAAGTAAAGAAGTTCCTGCTCATGTTCAGGTGGAACTTCCTCCATCCCAGCTTGTGCCTGTTACCCCTTGTCCCACCAGTGAGCACCACTGAACAAAGCCTGGTGCCATCCCTCTGACACCCACACTTGGAGTCTTGATCAGCATTGATCAGATCCCCTCAGGCTGCTCTTCTCTAGGCTCAACAGCCCCAAGGCCCTCAGCCTTTCCCCATCACAGAGCTGTTCCACTCCCCCTTAGCATCTTCACAGCCCTTTGCTGGACCCTCTCACGCAGTTCCCTGCCCTTGAACTGGACACAGGACTCCAGGTGAAGCCCTACCAGGGTTGAGAGAGAGAGAACCTCCCTTGCCCTGCTGGCCACACTCTTCTCTATGTCCCCCAGGACACCACTGGTCTCTCGGCCACCAGGGCACATTGCTGTCCCATGGGGAACTTGCTGTCCCCCAGCACTCCCAGGTCCTTCCCCAAGGAGCTGCTCCCCAGCAGGTCTCCCCTCACCTGTCCTGCTGCAGGAGGTTGTTCCTCCCCAGGTGCAGGACACTACACTTGCCCTGCTTGGGCTTCGTGAGGTGCCCTCTACCCAGCTCTCAGCCTGGCCAGATAGCAGCGGATGGCAGCATAGCCTGGTTGGGTGTTTTGCCTCTTGCAGAGTGGTTCCAAGCTCACTGTAAATATCCTGGCTCTCCAGATTGGTTTAGCCCTAGCTGGGTGTGGCCCAGGAGCCTCACCTGTGGTCGATTTGCTTGCTGAGGTTGTTGAAGCGTTGGTTGAGTTTGTAGAGCTCAGCTTCCTGCCGCTCGATGTCAGGGCAGTGCTCCTGGAACTTGCTGGCCAAGGTGTTGGAGCAGGACTTGGTCCTCTGCAAGTTCTGCTCTGCTTCACTGAGCAGGAACTTCTTGGACTGGAGCTCAGTGCCCATGGCCTGTGGAAAAAGCAAGAGAGGTTGTCCATGGTTACATTTATCACTGTTCCCCACAGGCTGCAGCTGCTGCACTGGAGCTGCAAAGAATCCCAGCAGGGTGGGGTTGGAAGGGACCTCTGGAGGTCATCCAGCCCAACCCCCTGCCAAAGCAGGGCACCCACAGCAGCTTGCCCAGCAGCACAGTGCCCAGCTGGCCTTGGAAGCTCTCCACACAAGGACACTCCACAGCCTCTCTGGGCAGCCTGCTCCAGGCCTCCAGCACCCTCACAACAAACAACTTTCTCCTCCTGCTCAGATGCAACCTCCTGGCTGCCACTTTGTGCTCATTGCTCCTTGTCCTGGCCCTAGGTGCCAGTTTGTGCCCATTGCCCCAGAGTCTGGCCCCAGCCTCTTGCTCCCCACAGCTCCTTTAGCTCTTGCTGAGCATTGCTCAGATGCCCTCTGGGGCTGCTCTTCTGCAGGCTCTCAGCCCCAGGGCTCTCAGCCTTTGCTCCTCCCAGAGCTGCTCCAGGCCCCTCAGCAGCTCTGCAGCCTGCCCTGGACTCTCTCCAGCAGTTCTCTGTCTCTCCTCAACTGGGGAGCCCAGGACTGGACCCAGGGCTCCAGCTGTAGCCTCTCTAGGGTAGAGTAGAGGGGCAGGAGACTCTCCCTTGCCCTGCTGCCCACACTCTTCCTCATGCACACCAGGACCCCATCAACCTTCTTGGCCACGAGGGCACAATCCTGACTCCTGGACTTAGCTGCAGTTAAGCTGAGGCCTCATCTCCAGAAGGAGGAGGCCACCCCATGACCAACTGATTGGAGCTCCCGAGGTGGGCAGCAGTGACCCCAGCTTTTGGGCAGTGGGTTTGTGCTTGGAGCACACCAGCAGGGCAGGCAGCTGCCTGCAGCAGCCTCTCACCAGCAGCTCTTCCTTCTTGCGCTCCATGACCCGCGGGTCCTCGGGCACTGTGTCATCTGTCACCAGCTTGTTCTCGTAGCTAGACAGCAGGTCCCGGCCTTGCTGGAGGCTCCTCTCAAGGTTCGTGGCCACCTCAACTCTGTACAGGCACAAGAGGAAAGGTTTTTAAGCACCTCTGCCCCTACCTCCTGCAGGATCCCCCCCGTGGCCGTGGCTCACTTCTCCTGGGCGGCGCTGAGCAGCTGCACCACGCGGTCGTACTTCTTGTTGGTGTTCTCCACCTTGTTCTTCACCAGGGTGGCACTGCCGGTGTTGGGCACAGACTCGATGAAGGCCTCACACTCCTGGATCTTCCTCATCTTCTCAGGTTCAATGCGGCGAACCTCGTTGGTGATGTTCTGCAGGGGGGGCAAAGCAACGTGGCTGGGACCTGGCGCCTAGGTAGGAGCTGGCCCTGGGCTCTGCAGCATCGGAAGGGAGGGCAGGGCTGAAGGCCTCTGTTCGGTGGCAGGAGGCCTCCCAGCCCCGCATGGGACAAAGGGTGGTTTGTGTTCACTTTCTGTTGACTTCATGGCACCAAATTGGGTGGCAGTGTTGATCTGCTGCAGGGCAGGAGGCTCTGCAGAGGGCTCTGGCCAGGCTGCAGCCATGGGCTGAGGCCACTGGAATGAGGTTCAACAAGGCCAAGTGCTGGGTCCTGCTCTTGGGGCAGAGCAACCCCAGGAAGGCTCCAGGCTTGAGGCAGAGTAGCTGGAAAGTGCCCAGCAGAAAAGGGCCTGGGGGTGCTGGGTGAGAGCAGCTGGAGATGAGCCAGGGGGTGCCCAGGTGGGCAAGAAGGGCACCATCAGCCTGGCCTGGATCAGTGATGGTGTGGGAGCAGGAGCAGGGCAGGGATTGTCCTCCTGTGCTGGGCATTGGGGAGGACACAGCTTGAGTCCTGGGTTGAGCTTTGTGTCCCTCACTGCCAGATGGACACTGTGTGGCTGGAGCAGGTCCATAGAAGGGCAGCAGAGCTGGGAAAGGGTCTGGAGAAGAAGGCTGGGGAGGAGCAGCTGAGGGAGCTGGGGGTGTGCAGCCTGGAGAAGAGGAGGGAGACTTCATTGCTCTCTACAGCTCCCTGAGAGGAGACTGCAGCCAGGTGGGGGTTGGGCTCTGCTCCCTCCTGTCAGGGGACAGGAGAGGAAATGGCCTGAAGTTGTGCCAGGGGAGGGCTCGGTTGGGGATGACGAAAAACTTCTTTGCTGCCAAGATGGTCAGGGACTGGCACAGGCTACCCAGGGAGGTGGTGGATTCCCCATGCTGGAGGTGTTGAAGCAACCTCTGTCTGTGGCACCTGGGGACAGGCTTTGGTGGTGCCAGGTTGAAGGTTGGACTGGGTGATCTTTCTCAACCCAAACAATTCCATGCTTCTGTGACTTGTGTCTCTCCTGGGGCAGGCTTGCTAGCCCTGAGCATGGAAACTCCAGCTGGGGCTTGGCTTCCACCAGCCCCAGCTCTGTCAGCAATGTGCTGGGCTCCTCTGGAGCCCTGGGCTCTGCAGCCTGGCAGCTGAACCTGTGCCTGGGCAGCAAAGTGCTGCAGGCACTTGGAGCAATTCACTTTCACTTGTGGTGGCATCTGGGTTGTGGCACAGCCCTTGGCAGGTGATGTAACCAGGATCAGACCTTCCCTCAAGACCAAGGAGGGTTGTGGCATGAAGCCTGGCTTAATTAGGGAGCCGAAGCAGCGGGAAGGAGCAGGATGGGGCCAATGCCAGTGCGTAGGGGAGCAGGTCTACCAGGAGAAGCTGTGCCTGGGCACAGGAGCATTCTACTCATTTCTGAGCTGGTCAGGGTGGTGGCAAAGTCAGTGTTCCTGTTGCACTCAGGACACGATCAAAACCTGAGGGCTCTGCTCTCTTCTCAGAACCATAGAATGCACTGTGTGGGAAGGGACCTCTAGAGGCCACCCTGTCCAACCCCGCTGCAGTCAGCAGGGGCAGCTCCGACTACAGAAGGTTGTTCAGAGCCACATCAAACCTGACCTTGAATGTCTCCAGGGATGGGACCTCCACCACCTCCCTGGACCACCTGTTCCAGCATTCCACCACTCTCACAAAGAAGAACTTCTTAATGTCCAACCTAATCTGCCCTGCTCCAGTTTCAAACCATTGTCCCTTGTCCTGGCATTCCCAGCCCTTGTCCAAAGTCCCTTCCCAGCTCCCTTCAGGCAACTCTGAGGTCTCCCTGGAGCCTTCTCTTCTCCAGGCTGAACAGCCTCAACTCTTCCAGCCTGTTCCCATAGAGGAGGTTCTGCAGCCCTCTGATCATCTTGGTGGCTTCCTCTAAGCCCAGCCCATACTCTGCAGCCATCACTTTTGTCTTGGAAAGCATCCTTTGCTTCCTTTGGAAGCATCACCAAGCTGGAGCCAGGTAAAGGCTTTTTGGCTTCTCAAAGGGTTGTTGCCCAGCTCCACTGGAAGCATCATTCCACCTCCAGGTGCTGCTGGGCTCAGGGAGTGCTTCCAGCATCCAGCATTTGAAGACCAGCCCAGAGAAGCCCTGGGAGCTCCCTTGCTGTACCTTCAGGTCCTTGGAGCGCTCGGTGCTGTCCTGCACCGCCCGGCTCTGCTCCAGCGGTGGCCGCAGGTTGGCTGTGATTGCTTTCTCCTGCTTCTCCAGGTCACTGTTCACCTTCTCCAGCCCTGCCAGCAGCTGGCGTCCCCGAACTGATGCAGCATCTGGGAAGCAAGGGGTGGGCCGGGTGAAAGCTGGATCTGGGCTGCATCCTCCTGCTGAGTCCAAACCCCACATCCCCCTCCACTGCCTGGGCCCTGCCTGGCTGCTCTGCCCCAGCACCTATCCCCACCCCCTGCTCCCCGGGACCCTTAGGAGGTGGGAAGCTCTCTGTGACACCTTCCTAAGACAGGCCACCACCTAAGTTCAAGGCCAGAGCAGCCTTCCCGTGGCTTGGAAGCCTCCAGGTGCCCTTGCAGAGCTGCACCTCCAATGCTGTCAGCCTTCAGCCCCTCGTAGCGCTGCTGGAGGATGTTCTTGCAGTTAGTTGTCTTCTCCTTCACAGTCACGTAGTGGTCAGCAACTCTGCAGGACAGGGAAGGGTGGCCATGAGGTTGGAGTCCAGCTCTCAGCTCTTCCATCACCCTCTGAGCCCATCCCAGTGCTGCACCAGGAAGAAGGATGCAGCTCTGGAGGAGCTTATGGGACCCTGTACCTCAAGCAACCATGAAGCAAGCTGGGGAGGATGAGGCCAGAGCCCAGCCCTCAGCTCTTTCATCATCTCCTTAGCCTATCCCAGAGCTGCCCCAGGAAGGAGAATGCAGCTTTGGAGGGGCTTGTGGGGCCTGGACCCTCAAGGTAACCATGAAGCAAGTTAGGGAGAGGCATCTTCAGCCCATGTTGGTAGAGGGTGACTGTCTGCACCAGAGGACTGAGAGCAGGGAGGAGCCAGCAGTGGCAGCTACCTGCCTGCTGAGGGAGGGATGTGTGGCTCCCCCCACCAAAAAGCCCCCTGCCCAGAGGAGGGGACGCATAGATGGCTCCCCTTTGCCAGGTGGAATCTGGCAAGCAGGAGGTGGGCAGGAGGCCCTTCTGGAGGAAGCTGAAGGCTCTGAGCAGGGGAAGTAGGGTAGGAGCCCCTCAGCTGTGCTGATAGCAGAGCCTGGGGCTGGTGGAGATGAGGGCAAAGGCTGCTGTTGCTGTGGGAAGGTACAGCTGGGCACACTGGGGGGCACATACTGGTCTGCCAGCGCTATGGCTTCTGGATCAGGAGGAGGGATCATGAAGCAGACCCCTGGGGCACTGATCTTCTCTCCTGAGCTGTCTGCCACTTCCCAGATGTCTCCACTGTTCTTCTGCAGGGTGTAGTGGGCTCCTCGGCTTACCTGGCCCTGGTAGGGGGACAAGAACTGGTCAGAGCAGCAGGTCAGGAGCCACAACCTGTCCTGCTCCATCCACAACGGCAGTGCCAGGGAGGCAGGACCAGCACAAAGCCCTTCCCTCAGCACCATCTCTACTTGTCTGCTCCTTGCCAAACCGTCCTGTGCCTGCTCCACCTGCCCTGGGCTTCCAGGCACGAAGCCATAGCTTCTCTTGCAGCCTCCCCAGTGAGCTGATCCCCACCAGTGCAGAGATGAGAAGGTGTTTCCCAGGCTCTGCTGAGGCTTTCCCGCTGGAGAGGCAGGTTGGAGTCAGCTGGAGCTGCTTGCTCCTCCTTGGGGCCCTGCTGTTCCTCTAGCATCTGCTGGCTTTGCTGTGCCAGCGCTTTGGCCAGCACAAGCCAGGAGTAGGTTGGTGGGGCTAGGGGGGTGCAGGTGAGCTGGTGATGGTGGAGTGAGCCTCTGGACATCTGCACCACCCCAGCAAGGGCAGCCTGGGAATGTGACAGAGCCAGGCTGTCGCAAGCTCCTGCAGGGTGTGTGACAGCCAGGCTGAGGCTGCCTTGCCCAGACCCTTCCTGGGCTGCCAAACCTGCTCTGCCACCTCCCACCAGGGCTAGTACAACCTTCACCCTGTCCCCACTGCAGGGGACATCACTGCCTGGGCACTGCTGAAAGCTGCTCCTTTGTGACCAGTGTCAACATCATTAGGTCTAGCAAGGCCAAGGGCAAGGTCCTGCACCTAGGTTGGGGCAAGCCCCTGTACCAACCCAGGTTGGGGCTGGAGAGCAGCCCTGAGGATGAGGACTTGGGGGTGCTGGGAGTGCAGAGCCGGACAGAAGCTGGCACCAAGCACTGCCAGCCCAGCCCCAGCCTGTCCTGGGCTGATCCCCAGAGCATGGGCAGCAGGGGCAGGGAGGGGATTCTGTCCCTCTGCTGTGCCTGCTGAGACCTCTCCTGCAGGGAGATGAGGAAGATGAGGGAGATGGGGAAGATGAGGAAGACGAGGAGCTGGAAGCTGGGGGCTGATACCTGTTCGCCTTCATACTCGCAGAGAGCCTCGACGGGGACAGGCTGCAGCGGCGCCTCGCGGCGGTACCGCAGGGGCAGGACCTGCTGGCTGCGCTCCTGCAGGGACCTCACCACCGCCTCGTACTTCTCCAGGGCCTTCTCCTGGTCCTAGCACAGGGTAAAGACCAAAACCAGGTAAGGAGGAGCTCCTGGACTCTCCCAGCTGGCCAGGAGCTCGTTCCAGTGTTGCTGACACAGGCTTGGGCTTTGGTTTTGCTTGTGCTGGTGGAACCAGCTGCCGGGTCCTGCTCTGATGCTGTTGGGTTTCTACACCAAGTGCTCCTGTGCTCTCCTGCCCACATTTGAAGCCAGTCTGAGGCTTGGGACTGTCCCCATGTTGTGCTCCTGCCTGTGCCTTGGCGTTATCCCCCAGGCAGTGGTAGGCATTCCCTAGTTTGGGGTCCACATCTGCTTGGCTGCACAGAAACAGAATTGTTTGGGTGGGAAAAGCCCTCTGAGCTCAGCCAGCCCAGCCAGCATCCCAGCACCACCATGGCCACTGAACTATGGCACAAGTGCCACAGCCACACCTTTCTGGAACACTTCCAGGCATGGGGACTCCACCACCCCCCTGGGCATCCTGCGCCTGACTAATTCCTGGGACACAGCGATGGACAGCCCCGTGCCCAGCTACTGACTCTAGTTGGAGCCCTCATCAAAGGCTCTTCAACAGCTGCTCCTAGGTCCAGCTGTGCAGGGGTTATCCCTCACTGCTGAGTGGGATGGAGCACCAGCAGGAGAAGGACAGCTCTCAGGAGAGGAAGGATTTAGACTAGGTGTGAGGAAGCTGCTCGCTGTGAGGGTGGAGAAGGTCTGGAACAGGTTGCCCAGAGAGGTTGTGGGTGCACCCTCTGAGAAGGCCACGCTGGATGAGGCTTTGAGCACCTTGGGCTAGCTGAAGATGTTCCTGCACCTGCCAGAGGAGTTGGAACCAGATGTTCTCTAAGGTCCCTTCCAACCCAACCCATGCTGTGATCCTATCAGCTGTTCCAGGACATGTGCATCAGCTGAGCCTGCTGCAGCATGCTTGGGCTTGGGCTGGGCCAGCAGCTGGGCTCAGCACAGCCCTTCCCAAGTGGGCGATCTCGCAGCCTGGCTCCCAGCAGCACAGCAAGTTCCACTGCCTCCTCTGGCAGCAGGTCTAATTATGCTCCCACCCTTAATGAGCACCAACTCGACAAGAGAACAAATACAAACCAGCCCAGTGAGCAATTACGTTGCTATGGGAGAGGCCACTTCTAGCCAGAGGGGAAGGAAGAGGCAGGTGAAGGTCTGGCAAAGGGAGACAGCAGCCTGGTCCTGCTGCTCGCCACAGAGAAAGCTGGGCAAGATGCCTACACTGGAAGGGATGTCCTCCCATGGGTGCCACAGGGACACTGGGTGCTGCTGCTGCCAGCCCTGTGCTCCTGCCTGCGCCGATACTCACGTCCAGCTCCCGGAGGAGAGACTCCAGCTGGTATCTGTCCTTGAACTCCGGGCTGAATTTTTGGTCCAGGTCTGTATCCACCTTCTTCAAGAGCTCCTGGGCATCCTTAATGTCCTTCTGAAACTGCAGGAAGGCAAGGGCTGGTGAGAAAGGCTCCTGCTGAAACACTGAGCAAAGGGACCTCAGCAGCCTGGTCCTCCCTCTGCCGGGAGCAGGGACAGCCACCAGCAGCTAGCTGGAGGAAGGTGAGGAATCACTGTTTCCCATGCTCAGAGCAACAGAGACAACCAGGGGCAGCTTGTTCCTTGGTCTCCTCTCCTGCAGAGCTCTTCAACCCCACCTCTCCCTGCCCTCAGTTGTGTCCCACTCAGGCAGCATCATGCCAGTGCATGGTGTCTCTGTTGGCAGCACTGAGGAGAAGGCTGAGCCAAGCCCTTCCACACACAAACCACCTCCTGGGGCACTTCTTCTCTGGCAGATCTCCCCACAAGGCACTGCCTGGGCTGGTCACCACAGCTGAGCTTTGGCAACAGCCTCATCACGTCGGCACGCCCAGGCTGTGGGAGAGGAATCCAGTCTGACCTGCTCCCAGCAGAGCCTCCCTGCCTGCTGGGTCCCCTTTATCCAGCAGACATCTGTCTGCTGAGCTCAGCTGGGCACTGAGCCCTCGCGCAGGGCTCCCTGAGGGACAGCTCAGCTTTCTGCAGGTGTCATTTCCCCACCTGGACCTGTTCTGCTTCCGAGTGGAGCATGCAAGGTCTTCCTATGCCTTGCTTTGGGGGTGAGGTACCTCTATGAGATACCTCTGCTGGTCTGCAGACAAGGATGCCAACATCAGGCTGAGGCTCTTAGACCTCAGCATTGGAGCAGGTCATGCTTTAACCAAGCAGTTAGTGGCCTTTGGTACTTGAGCAAGCTCAAGGTGGTCCTTCTAGCTGTAACACCCCCCACAGACTAGAGTCAATCGCTTCTGTCCTGTTTCCAGAGCAGCAATGGTTTGGATTCTGGAGGCTCCTGCAGCCCAGAACCTGCTCTTCAACAATAGCACCTGGATGCCCCACCAGGTACTCATCTGGCAGTCCTTTGTGCCCCACCAGGTATTCATCTGTTACCTTGTGGAAGTCTTCCATGAACTTCAGGTGGCTCTCCTCACATATCAGCAGGTTGAGGTACTCCTTCCAGTCAGCATGCACTGCCTCGATGTGAGCCTGAAGCACAGGGGTGAGAGGGGGCTGTTAGCAGGACACCCTATGGCAGAGGTGAGACCAAGCTGCCCACCAGCAAGTGCCAGCTTCCACCTTGAGCAAACAGCTCCGTGGCTGCTCCTGAAACCACCCAGGTGCTCTCAGGTCCAAGCTAGGGTGGGGATCGTGGGGAGCTACTCCAAAGCTCAGATGGGAGCACACAGAGGACTAGCTGAAAGGAGGTGCAAATCCTGTGGTCTTGTGCCCAGCTTCTTACCCAAGGTGGAACTTGCCACCCTAATCTGTCTTTGGTAAGCAGGCACAAAGTTATCACCACAGGAATGAGGACAATGGGAAGAGCTGCTCAGGTTTATCTGAGCTCCCCTGATGGTGTTTGCACAGTCGCAGCTGAAGGAGACTTTTTCCCACTTGGCATTCCGGGAAGTGAAGTCGAGAGTCACACTGGCACCGGGTCCCACACTGGGGAAAGGCTGCCTGGGTCCTGCAGGGCTGGGGCAAAGCTGGAGGCCATGCCTGGTGCTCACCTCGATGGCATTCTTCCCAGGGTGGTTCTGGGCAAGCAGCTGGTCCCCGTCTGCATGCAGCTTGTTGATGGCCTCCTCCTTCTCCTCCAGCTTGCGGTGGATGAAGTTCTAGATAGAGAGAGGCAGGATACTGAGCCCCATGACAGCAGAGGTGACCCTGGCTGTGTCCTGGGGCCATGCTACTCTGAAAAGGCCTGAGTGAGACACAAGGTGTGATGGTCCTCTGCTGCAGCTTGCACTTTTCCTTCCCTTGCAGATGTTGCTAAAGATGTGGCTCTTGCCAAGCAACCCCAAGATGAGGCAGAGGAGGATGAGGAATTTGTGTAGCTTCCTTGTGGTGCTATTCTTGCCAGGAAGAAAGGATTAACCTCTCTACCCATTGTGCTATCACCTCTACATCTCAAAGTGCTTCATGAAAAGAAACTGAGGCATGAGGGAAGGCAGCTGTTCTCTCTTGATCTGACCTCCATCTTCACCTCTCTTGTCCCAAAGGAAGTGATTGTGTCCCTGTACTGGGCTCAGGTTTGGGCCTCTCACTCCAAGAAGGACATTGAGGAGTTGGAGCAGGTCCAGAGAAAGGCAACATGTCTGGTGAAGAGGGCTGGGGAAGAGCAGCTGAGGGAGCTGGGGGTGTGCAGCCTGGAGAAGAGGAGGCTGCAGGCAGAGCTCATTGCTCTCTACAGCTCCCTGAGAGGAGGCTGCAGCCAGGTGGGGGTTGGGCTCTGCTCCCTCATGTCAGGGGACAGAAGGAGAGGAAATGGCCTGAAACTGTGCCAGGGGAGGGCTAGGTTAGGGATGAGGAACAATTTCCTTGCTGCCAGAGTGGTCAGGGACTGGCCCAGGCTGCCCAGAAAGGTGGTGGAGTCCCCTCCCTGAAGATGTTCCAGAAACTTGTGGCCATGGCACCTGGGGTCAGGGTTTGGTGGCCATGGTACTGCTGGGTTGATGGCAGGACTGGATGAGCGTGGAGATCTTTTCCAACCCAGACAATTCTATGATCCTATGAGGGCAGCACCCATCAGGTGTGGGGCCAGGCTGTGGGCACACAGACCTCGTACTGGCGGCGCCGGCTGGGGTAGTCCAGGTTGTGGTCACTCCAGTCGTAGTGGGTCCTGTCCTTGGCCTGCTGATCTAGCCAGTAGAGCTTGTTGGTGCAGCGCTGCATGTAGTCCTGCAAGGAGTTCAGGTCCTGCTGCCGCTGTTGGGAGCCAGCCTGGCAAGGGTCATAGGGCAGAACTCAGCCCAAAGCTCTTCTCCATGGGCCCTCTGGGGCCTGGCCTGGCCTGGCCATCCCAGCAAGGAACCAGTGCCAAAGGGCTCTGCCCCACAGGATCCCAGAGATCTCTTACCAGCAGCTTCTGGTATTTAGCTTGGAAGTCACTCAGGTATTCCTGACAAGAGAGGAGAAGCAGAGCAAGAGTTAGCAGCACAGCTCTGGAAAGTAGTGGTCTGGTGGGGGTTTGGTGGTGAAGGAGGATGGGGGGAGTGGGGTGTGGGATTAGCCTCACTGTAAACCTCCCATGTGATATAGAGTGCTGAGCTCTGAGACTGAGCCTGGATCTAGGTGCCCACCCAAGCTGGTCCGGGCTGCAGGAGAGTGGAACTGGGTCCAGCTTGGGTGCTGGACTGCCCACGCCTTCAGCAGCAGCTCAGGATAGGGCCAGCCCCGTGGGGCAGCAGGCAGGGGGGCGAGGGAGCTGACCTTGTTGCCTTCCTTGGCGATGTGTGGGCCGATGGCCATGACCTCGTTGTGGAAGATGTTGTGCTCCTCCACCTGGCTGTTGACCAGCGGCAGGTCGGTCCCGAAGCCCTTGCTGCTCAGCGCACCCTGCGGGGCACAGGGCTTGGCTCAGCCGCGGGGCAAGGGAGAGGGCACCTGGGAAACACCTCTAGGAGTGGGTGTCCAGGAGCGTGTGGGGTGAAATCGGCCATGGGAGAGCCAGTTTGAGGGGGAGATGTAACCCTTTTCAGACTGGAAGAGTGTAGGGAGTGGGGCAAAATCGACAGTGAGGGCCGCAGAGTAGATCCCAAAGCAGGTGATGACTGGCAAGGACCCAAGAGAAAAGGCTGAAGCTTGTTCAGCTTGGGAAGGAGAAGGATTTGGAGGGACCTAACAGCATCCTTCTTCTAAGGCCGCTGAGCAAAATGAGCTGGGCTCCCCAGGCTGGTGTGTGGTGGGAAGATGAGAGATGACCTGTGCAGGGGCAGCACAGTCTGGGTGTCAGGAGAAGCTTTCCCACCCATAGGACACTGGAGCACACTGCTCACAGAGGGAGTGTGAGCTCTGACCTCAGCTGCATAAGGGCAGAGGTTTACCCAAGCTCAACCAGGAGGTCAATGGCCAGGTGGAGCCTAGGAGCCCATCCCCTGAAGGAGCATTTCCCCATGGCCCTCTGATCTTCTGGAGCTTCTCCTTTCTAGCTGGGCTATGGCCAGTGGTGCCACTTTGAGCAGCTGGCCTTGTCCCACCACCTCTGTACCCTCCTCTGCCCCTCAGCACCCCACCTCCTGCCCATGCTCCTTGCTGAGCTCACTAGAAAGTTGCCCGGAAGGTTGCCAAGAGGTTGTCCATGGGGAGACGAGTGAGATCCTGCCCAGCTGCTGCTGCTGGCCAGGCAGTGGTCCTGTTGGAGCCCTTGGTACCTGTTTCTCCTCGATCACTGTTGACCAGTTGACCTGGGGCTCAATGTTCTGCTGCAGGGGGAAGCTGTAGATCTGGTTGTGTTTCACACGCAGGTTTGCCACTCGTTCCTTCAGCTGCCGGATGCTGCAGGAAGGGAGCGGGAAAGATGAGGCTGGGATGGAGGGTGTGGATCTACACCAGCATTAGCATTGGTAGCTGGAGGTGGCCCTCCCCCAGGCCCCCACGGATTGGGATGGGAGCGATGGTCCTTGGGGAACTTCAGAGAGAAGAAAGGTGAGGGTGAGATCCTGGACCAGCATTAACATCGGTGGCTGGAGGCGATCCTCTCCCAGCTCCCCAAGGATTGGGATGCGAGGGACTGCCCTTAGGGGACCTCAGAAAGGGGAAAGGTGAGGGTGGGATGGAGAATGTGGACCTGGACCGGCATTAGCATTTGAGACCCTCTCCCAGGCCCCCATGGATTGAGGTGGGAGGGACTGTCCTTAGGGGATCTCCAAGAGGGGAAAGGTGAGGGTGGCAACGCAGAGGAGCAGCAGCTGTGTTGTGCAATCAGCTGGGGAGGAAGAGGGCAAAGGTTTCACATATGCCAACTCAGAGCAAACCAGGCCTGGGGTAGAGCTCGGTCCTGCAGAGTGGGCAGGTCCCACCTCATCGTGCTTCCTGCAGAGCTGCCACCTGCAGGCGTGCAGCTGCCAGAGGGTGGCTGCGGGTTAGGTGTCCGAGTGCAAACCGGGCTGCAGATGAGCCCACGGTGACCCCCTGACTGCGGGCAGGAGCTGTGCAGAGCCCCTGCAGAAGCATTCTCCCCTCGCCGGTACTCAACTCTTCTGTGATCATGTCCCCCTGGGGGTGCTTCATGTGGCGGGCGACGGCCGCGTCCCCATCCAGCACATAGAGCAGCTTGTCGGACTCGGAGAGCTTCTGCGCCGTCAGGTCGCGGTGCTGCGCCGGCTGGCATGCCTTGATCTTATGCAGGTCCTGCGCAGGCACACGGGGAGCAAGCAGGCAGCTGCTGAGCTCGGAGGAGACCTCGCAAGGGCATCAACCACCCGCCCGGAGCTCACGACCCCCAGCGCTACCGCAGAGGAAGGGCGAAACAAAAGGGGCCCGAGAGGTCTCCCCAGCAGAGACGGGCAGCACCTCTGCTGCCTCCTGTCCTCCTGCTGAGGGCGTTTGCTGTCCTCCCGCCTAAGGCAGCCCCGAGGAAGGGTGGTGTCCCTTTGGGATGTGCCATGCTCCTTGGGAAGAGGAGGAAGGGTCAGGTTCCTTCTCCTCAACCCCAGCTCCCTGCTGGGATGCACAACCCTGCTCTACTTGGCCCTGGGACGGAGAATTTTGGGAGAAGGAAGGGGAGGGAAGGGGAAGGGTAGGGTAGGAGAGGAGAGGAAAAGGAAAGAGAAAAAGGAAAATAAAAGGAAAAAGGAAAAGAAAAAAAAAGGAAAAGAAAAAAAGGAAAAGAAAAAAGGAAAAGAAAAAAGGTAAAGTAAAAAGGAAAAGAAGGAAAGGGAAAGGGAAGTAAAGGAAAGAGAAAAGGAAGAAAAGGAGACGAGAGGGAGCGGAAGAAGGAGTGGGAATGAGAGGGAGTTGGAGGGGGACAGAGCAAAGAGGGAGAGCAGAGGAGCTGGAGCAGCAGCGGCGTGGGCAGGGCTGTGGCAGGGTGCCCGGTGCCGCCCTCAAGGTGCCCTGTGCCCGGCCGCGCTCACGTTCTGCATGCGGGAGTCTGTCTCCACGATGTTCTTCTCCACCTGGTCCGCATTCTTCTGCAGGCGCTCGATGAGCTCGGTCAGCTCTTTGCTGGAGATGCTGGAGGGAAAGAAGAGGATAAAGGGGGAATTTTCACCCCGCGGGCACAGCCACGGCCCAGAGCTGCCGCTGGGGCTACTCTCGGGGTGCCGTGACCCCGGGGGATGGCCGGGGGCCAGCCCAGCCTGCCAGGCCCCGCAGCTGAGCTGTGACTCACTGCTGCCTTCCCAACATTTTCCAAAATATTCGGCCGCGGTGCCAGGAAGGGGGGTGGCGGGAGGGGACAGAGCCTGTCCCACGCACGGGAAACGGCAGTGAGGCTGTGGGAGAGCCTAAGCCCCCCCGCGCTTCAGAGCAGGGGAGAAGGGACCTGTTCGGGGGATGGGGAGAGAGGAGCTGTTTGGGGGACAGGAAGAGAGCAGGTGTTTGGGGGGAGGGGGGCGCAGGGAGAGAGGATCTGTTTGGGGAGGACAGGGAGAGAGGAGGTGTTAGGGGGATAGGGAGAAAGGAGGTCTTTGGAGGGGCAGGAAGAGAGGAGGTGTTTGGGGGACGACAGGGAGAGAGGAGCTGTTTGGGGAGGACAGGGAGAGAGGAGCTGTTTGGAGGGGACAAGGAAAGAGATGTTTGGGGGACAGGGAGAGAGAATGACCTGCATGGAGACAGAGGAGCCTAAGCAGGACCTGGACTGCTCCCCGCAAGGCGAGATCGTCCATTTGAGAGCCTTGCCCATGCACAGGGCAACCCTGTGCGCCCCTGACGCTGGGGCTCAGCCCTGCCTTGCAGCTCCTGCTCTCCCGCTTCAAGCCACGTCTCCACAGGGAGCTATTCCCCAGTGTGGAGCAAAGCCAGGACCAGCACAACTCTCCTTGCATCCACCCCTCAGTGCTGTGTCTCTTGCTGGCACCGGTTTTCACTCTTGTGGTGATGCTGGTGACAGCCTCCCCACCACAGCCGGGCTGACAGGGTGCAGGGTCACCCCAAAACCTCACAGCCCCACTGGAGAGCCTTCTGAGCTGGAGCAGAGTCAGGACAACTCGTGATGCAGCTCCTGCTCTACCAGGCTGTTTCTAAAACTCTTCCTGCTGTCACTTTAGTTGCAAGAGGAGGCTGCAGCATGCCAGGGCCAGCTCTCCAGGACCACGTGCCAGGCTGCGTGCCAGGCTATGTGCCAGGCCATGTCTGCAGCTCTCTAGCTCTGCTGCCCAGAGGCAGAGAGCAGGATGGGCTTCCCAACAGTTTCTGCTGCTGGATGAGGCTGATGGCAAGGCTGGGGCTGGTGTCCAAGCTATCCTGCTCTGCGGTGTGGGCTTAAGCCAAGGGTGGGCTCACTCCAACCTGACCAGCTGTAGAGCAGGATAATGAGCCTTAACGACCTCATTATGTGGTGGTAGAGTTCATCTTTCATGGAATCATGGACTGAGTTGGGTTGGAAGGGACCTTCAAAGCTCCACCACAGCAGGTTGCTCACAGTCCCAAACAACCTGACCTGCAATGGTGCCAGCCATGGGGCACCTCCCACTTCTCTGGACAACCTGGGCCAGGCTCCCTCCACCCTTAGCATAACAAATTTCTTTCTTCTGAGCACTTTTACTTGGTGCTCAGAGGTGTTGGAGGAGCTGTGTGGCTCCTGCAAAGGCTGCAGGACAGAGCTGGCTGCTGGAGCACCATCAGCCCAACCATGCTTGCTCAGGGCATGGAGAGCTCCTGAGTCCCCCAGGGGGGCAGCCTCGCCCAGAAGCTCCATCAGCCCCGCTTCCATGGTTCTTGAAGGGCCAAGGTCCTTCATGGGGCTGGGGGTGTCCATATGAGCTTCTTCATGAGGCATGGGCAACCTGATCTAGTGCAGCTGACTGCAGAGGGGGCTGGACTGGGTGACCTCTGGAGGTCCCTTCCAGCCCAGCCCATTCTGTGATCCTATGATTCTATGTCCTTCTGCCTTCCACAACATGGTGGGGGCACAGCTTGTTGGCCAAGGAAGTCCTCAGCCAGTGCTTTGCAGTGGCTTCCCTGGCCATGTGCCAGCACTCACCTACCAGCAGGTAACAGTGAGACGTGGCCTTGCCACTCCTGTGCCCTATGGGCATAGCAGGCAGTCTTCAGTGGGGACATCTCAGCTTGCTGCCCTTCCAGCATGGGCACTGGGAGAAACAGCTTGGCCAGCTCCAGTCTCGTCTCCTCCTGGCACCGGTGCTGAGCTTCAGGACACGTTCCTGCTTGCTGTTGCTTTTCAGAACAACCCAAACCCCGGCTCTGGGCTTGTTTCTGCCAACCTCAAAAGCTGCCCCAGGCTGCAGGAGCCTGGTAGGCTCTGAGAGCTCTGCAGAAGTTCCCATGTGCCTGGGAAGTCCTGGCGTGGGCAGCATTCACACAGCATTTACACAGCGTTTTTTGCTTTTTATAGAAGCTGCATCATCAAGATGGTACTTGGCAGGACTGGTGGTTTGTGTCCACCACTGCTGCTGCTGCCTGGCACCTCCTGGTGGGGCAGCCTGAGCGAGAGGCCCTCTGACTCCAGAAGAAAGGAAGCATTCCCAGGCAGAGGAGCAGCTGAGGGGGGGGTGTGTCACTGAGAGCCATGTGCAAGGGTGCCCTGGAAGATGGGGTGTGGGTGGCTGGATCCTGTCGTCCTGGGGAGCAGCTCTTCAAAATCCACCTCGAGGTTGCTTCTAACCCAGGTCAGGGTAGTGGTGGTGGTGGTGCACTTGGCAGCGCTGGGTTAACAGCTGGGCTCAGTGATCTTGAAGGTCACCAACCTAAACGACTCCACCATTCCATGTTCCTGTCCCATGTGACCAGGGAATCAGTGGAGAGAAAGTGGCTTCCAGCTGAGTAACCCAAATGTGCTGCTCATGTTCTTGTGTCTTCAGGCCCTGGTTGCTCAGAGATGGCATCTCCTGCACCCTGAGAGAGCTTGCTGCCACCAAGAAGCCTTCCTCATCTCCCACAGATGAACTGGAGGCTGCCAGAGCTTTAAGGATGGAAGAGGCTGCTTTTCCAGCTGGGAGCTTGGGATGCTTCCCTTCGACAGCCAGGAGTGCAACCAGCTCTAGGTGAGGCTTGGGAAGAGCTGCCAGGGTTTGCTGGCTCAGACAGCTACCTTGGGCTTGGTCTTTCCTAGCATGCCCAAGGGTGACTCTTCAGTGGACCTGCAGCACAGATGGCAAAGCCACCCCAAAAAGCAGAAGAGCTCTGGGGCATTTTGTGGTTCTGGTTGTGACTGAAGCTTCTCAATTTGTATGGAGGCAAGCAAAGCAAGCCAGGGATGCTCTGGGAGCCACGGCCACGCTGTGCTTCCCACACGGCTTCCCGAGTTGTTCCTGCTGCTCTGCTCCAGCTGAGCTGAGCACAGAGGCTCTGCCCAGCCTTCGTGCTCACCTGGCAGCAGCAAAACTGATCTCGGGTACTGGGAACCCTGGCCCTGAGCCTCTTATTCAAGTACCAGCTTTGCATCCTCTATGGCTATGGTGCTGAAACAACCAGGCTGGGCCAAGATGAGGATGGGGATGTGCCTCTTGTCCTCACAACCGGGCTGCATTGAGATGAGGATGGGGATGTGCCTCTTGTCCTTACAACCAGGCTGGGTCAGGATGAGGATGTGCTTCTTGTCCTCACAACCAGGCTGGATCAAGATGAGGATGGGGATGTGCCTTTTGTCCTCACAACCAGGCTGGATCAAGATGAGGATGGGGATGTGCCTCTTGTCCTCACAACCAGGCTGGGTCAGGATGAGGATGAGGATGTGCTTCTTGTCTCTTTGTCCCTACTCATCCTCTGGGTCTGGGCCAAAAGCTCTAATCACCCCCATGAGCTGGGGCTGCCTGCACCCTGCCAGATGGACCCCAGCACCAGAGCATAGCCACCCTCCACCTCCACCAGTACCTTGGGGATAGCAACCCCTTCTCCATCACTGTAGGGAGCAGAAGCAGGGGGAAGAGGGAGGGCAGAGGATGAGTTTCCCTGCCCTGGAGAGGACAGTTTGCCCAGTGAGACAGAAACTCCTGCTTCCATCTGCAGTATCTGGGTGACCAGAGAGAGGAGGACGCAAAGCTCACTCAGAGCAAGCAAGGACATGCTTGGTTGTATCGTGGGCATGGCTCTGCTCAGCCTTGGCTTCCCTGACGCATGCAAGAAGAGCTGCTTGCTCTCCCCACCTCTGTGGTTTAGGTGAGACTCACAAGGAGCTGGTGGCTGTCACCAGCTGAGGTTTGGGTACAGGGAAATCAAACAAAACCTCTCCACAAGAGCTGGATCTCCAGAGAGACACCACAGCATTGGTGCAGCTCCTCCTCCACACCCACTCTGTTCTGAGACTCCTTTCTCTGTTTCTGCACCCTTGGCACTTCAGTGCCACTTCATCAACCACCTTGGACATTGACATTAACCCTAACCCTGACTCTTGGCCTGGAGGCATTCAGGGTCAGGTTGGATGAGGCCTTGAGTGACCTGGGCTGGTGAGAGGTGTCCCTGCCCATGGCAGGGAGCTGGAACTGGATGAGAAAGAGAGAGAGAAGCCAAGGGGAAAGGGAGAGAGAAGCCAAGGGGAAAAGGAGAGAGAAGCCAAGGGGAAAGGGGGAGAGAAGCCAAGGGGAAAGGGGGAGAGAAGCCAAGGGGAAAGGGGGAGAGAAGCCAAGGGGAAAGGGGGAGAGAAGCCTGGAAAAGAAGTGTCTGTGCCAATTGTGGAGAACTTGGCTGTTATCTGATAGGAAGGAAAAAGTGATAGCAGGCAGCAAAAGCTGCCCTGGTCAGAGGAGCTGTTGCTCATCTTCTGCAGCCACTGCTGGGGTGAACGACCTGAGATTATTCCCATGAGGAAAGGGTTTGGGGGAGAGGGAATTTTAGGGTTTCCTCCAGCTGGGGAGCAGCTCAGGGGCAGAAATCCCTGCAGCCATTGACCACAGTCCTGCCCCTGGGTGGCACCCTGAGGGGGTGCCCTTTGTGGCAGAGGAGCACAGGTTTGGGTTTTTTACTTAGATCTGGGGGCTTAGTTCTTAGGGTTTGGGGGTTTAGTTCTTAGGGCTTAGGGCTTTTACTTAGGGTTAGGGTTTTGATCTTAGGGTTAGGGTTTTTTACCCAGATTTGGGAGTTTAGTTCTTAAGGTTTGGGTTATTTACTCAGATTTGGGCTTTTTTCTTAGGGTTTGGGGTTTTTTACTTAGATTTGGGGATTTAGTTCTTAGGATTTGGGTATTTTTACTTAGATTTGGGGGTTTAGTTCTTAGGGTTTGGGTTTTTTTACTCAGATTTGGGGTTTTAGTTCTTAGGGTTTGGGTATTTTTACTTAGATTTGGGATTTTCAATATTAGGGTTTGAGTTTTTTACTTATATTTGGGGGTTTAGTTCTTAGGGTTTGGGGTTTTGTACTTAGATTTGGGGGTTTCAATATTAGGGTTTGGGTTTTTTACTTAGATTTGGGGGTTTAGTTCTTGGGGTTTGGATTTCTTACTTAGATTTGGGGTTTTGTTCTTAGGGTTTGGATTTCTTACTTAGATTTGGTGTTTTTTTTCTTAGGGTTTGGGGTTTTTACTTAGATCTTGGATTTACTTCTTAGGTTTTGGGATTTTTTTTACTTAGATTTAGGGATTTAGTTCTTAGGAGTTTGGGTTTTTACTTACATTTGGGGTTTTGTTCTTAGAGTTTGGCTTTTTTTACTTAGATTTGGGGTTTTGTTCTTAATTTAGGTTGTAGTTCTTAGGAGTTTTTTTTAGCTCAGATTTGGGTTTTTGTTCTTAGGGTTTGGGATTTTGTGCTTAGGGTTTTGGGTTTTTGTTCTCAGATTTGGGCTTTTGCTCTTAGATTTGGGGTTTTGTTTTGGGATGTTTTTTTTTTTCCCCTTATGAAGATTGGTCCTCAACAAACAAACCTGATGATAATTATTGGGTTCTGGCAACTTTGCTGCTGGAAACTGGACTTTATTTTTCCTCTAGTCCTGTTTTTTCTCCCTGCCCTTCAAGCTGCCCCCGCAGTGATATGAGCACCCTCAGGAGCAAACTTCCCCAGCACTGGCATCTCCATGGTGCCAGCAGCTTCAACCCCTGGCATGGCACTGGCTGGCAGGTGTCAGGAACCCCTGACAAGACTTCTCTGTCTTGTTTTTCTTTCCCCCAAAAAGGAGGTTATCTCACTAACCCTCCCTAGGGAAGACGTTCAAATGACTGCTCCTGGAGCTCTGACTGATTCGGCTGACTGCAGGCCCTGGGCAGGCTCCTGCTGGGAGCTTGTGCCATGAATCAGAGCCTTGCTGGGAGGGTTAATGGGAAGGGCTCTGTCCTGCTCCTTCCCCCAGCTCAGCACTAGCCAGACCTTGCTCTCCTGCTGGGAAACCTGCCCATGTCAGGAGCTTCCCCACCAAGGCAGGGACAAGCACATCAGCTGAGGATGGGATCTGAGCACTGATCCAGGTCCCACTTACTGCATCCTGCTACTGGGATGCACAGACAGGCACTGTCCACTCAATCCCAGCAGAGCAAGGTTGGAAGGGACCTCTGGAGATCATCCAGCCCAACCCTCTGCTCAAGCAGGGCACCCACAGCAGCTTGCCCAGCAGCACAGTGCCCAGCTGGCCTTGGAAGCTCTCCACACAAGGACACTCCACAGCTTTTCTGAGCAGCCTGCTCCAGGCCCCCAGCACCCTCACACCAAATAGTTTTCTCCTGCTGCTCAGCTGGAACCTCCTGGGTGCCAGTTTTTCCAACTGGCCCTCATCTTGTCCCTGGGCACCACTGACAAGATCCTGGGCCCAGCCTCTTGTACTTCTAGCTATTGATAAGCTTCTTTCAATTCCATCTCCATTCAATTCCTAGTTCATCAAACACACCCAGGTGAGCACTGCTGCTGGAGACTGGACTTCAGGAGGGACTAAAACCACAAGAACTCTGCAGAAGGTCACAGCAGGGATCTCTAAATGCCCTTAAAACTCCTCCATCTGCAGCTCTCCCGTTCCCTTGTGCCACTTCTTACACCACAGAGGTGAAACTGTGGAGGAGACAGGGCTGGGCTGGAGGAATTCAGGGTTGGAAGAGATCAAGATCTGGCTGTAAACTGCAGAGAAGCCTCCTGTCAGGCTTCCCATGGCAGGGTGTAGCTGGACAGCAGAGCTGCTGTGCTGAGTCATAGAATCATCGAAAGGGTTGGCTCGGAAGGGACCTTCAGGATCATCCAGTGCCAACCCCCTCCCATGGGCAGGGACACCTCCCCCAGCCCAAGCTGCTCAAGGCCTCATCCAGCCTGGCCTTCAACACCTCCCTGGGCAAATCTGTTTCCAGGTTCCTTGTTCACTTTTCTTCGTTGTCCCCAATGAAAAGAGGGCTGAGGGGAGACCACCTCATGTTCTACAGCTCCCTGAAAGGAGATTGGAGACAAGTAGGAGTGAGATTGGAGACAAGTAGGAGTTGGTCTCTTTTCCTGAGTAATAGGACAAGAGGAAATGGCCTCAGGTTGTCCCAGGGGAGCTGTAGGTTGGACATTAGAAGAAACTTCTTCACTGAAAGGGTCCTCAAATGCTGCCCAGGGAGGTGGTTGAGTACCCATCCCTGGAGGTGTTGCCAAGAGACAGAGATGCAGTGCTGAGGGCCATGGCTCAGCCCCAGCCTGGGCAGAGTTAGGGAATGGTTGGACTGGGTGAGCTGAAAGGGCTTTGCCAGCTGAAGTGACTCCGTGATGCACAACTGCACTGTGCTTGAGGTGACAGCAGAAGCAGGGCAGGCAGCCTGAGCCTTGCTCCACCATAAATACAGAGCAGCTCCCCTGACTCACCTGCTGGCTCCAGCCCTACCCAACAGCCTCTAGAAATGGGTGTCACCCCTCCTGGCTTCTGCCCTGTCTGCCTACACCCCCTTTTAGTCAGGGGCAAGGGTCTCCAGGGCTGGGAGTCCTCCTGGAAAGATGCTTTCAGTAGGGCATCTCAAGGATCTTTACCTTTGCTGCTGGCAGGAGGATGAGTTTCAGCAGTCACCCCACAAGGCTAAGTTGTTTTCTACCTCCCAAGCCTGGACTTGCTAAAAGAGAAACCAATCTCCTGCTTTCTAAGCCTGGTGAGTGTTTGGTGAAGGTAGCAGCAAAGGAGGGTGATGGTTTCCTCCCACCCTGGGCAAGCTGCTGTGGGTGCCCCTGCTTTAGCAGGAGGGTTGAGCAGGATGACCTCCAGAGGTCTCTTCCAACCCCCACCCTGCTGGGGGTCAGTGATGTGCTAACAATTCAGCAGTCATGGCCAGTTCCAGCTGAATCCCCATGGACTCACAGACTGGTTTGGGTTGGAAGGGACCTTTAAAGATCATCCAGCTCAGCTCCCCCCAGGCCTTGCACTACTGGGATGGGACGAGCAAGAAGAGCAACCAAGTCCATGCAATGTCATCATCCACACTCCTCAGACCAGGCAAGGAGATGCCCACATGCCTACTGGCGTGCCAAATGGGGGCCTGGAGACCACAAGCCCAGGTCAGACATGAAGTAAATCACAGAACCATAGAATGGTTTGGGTTGGAAAAGGCCTCCAAGCTCATCCAGTCCAAGCAGCAACCCAGCACCACCATGGTCACTAAATCCTGTCCCCAAGTGCCATGGCCACAGGTTTCTTGAACACCTTCAGGAATGGGGACTCCACCACCTCCCTAGGCAACCTGTGCCAGTCTCTTACCAGTCCTGAAGGACAGAAATGGTTCCTATTGTCCAACCTGACTCTCCCCTGGCCAGGTATTCCTAGGGAAAGACTTAGACCCTGGTGCTGCTCACCAGCCTCAGGCAGAGCTGCTGAGGAGCATCCCCTGTACACGGAGGTGAAGAACCTGCTGGTGCTGCACGTGATGTTAGGAGATGGATGTGGTCCAGGCTGCTTGGCACTAAGCATTGTCCTGGACATCCTCCAGCCAAGCAGTGGCACAGAGCGTGGCTGGTGTTCTCCAAGACTCAGCTGGTGTTGCTGAGGACAGGGGAGCTGCAGCAGGTTCGAGGACCCAGCATCAAATCATCTTCTGTGGCTTTGCAGGGTTTGATATTACTCCTCTGCTTTCCCTGCCTTTGCCCTCCTAAAGCCTCTAAGCACGTGAATGCGAAGCCAACCAGCCTCAAGATGTGGAGGCAGTTGCCTAAATGACTCCTTCCTAGTCTCTGGCATGGCAGCAGAAATGGAGCAAGGGAACACCTTCCTGCCCACCCTGAGTTCTCAGCCCCTGGGCAGGCTGCAAGCAGCTTGGGAAGAGGCAGAGGAGCCACTCAAAGCTCTGATGCTCCAAGGTGCTGTGAGTGGGAGGCTGAAGGAGCAGCCTGGGGCTGGGGAAGGGTGGCTGTCTGCATCCTGGGGGACAAGGAGACAAGCACCTGCCTTGAGCTGCACAGCGTCACGGAGATCTTGAGGCTCTGGTGCTGCTCATCAAGATGCTTCCATCACAGAGGGGCTGAGGAAGCCACCAGGACTCACAGCATCTCCTCATCATGCTACAAACTGCTGTGGGACGGCGCTTTGGCAATGAAGCTGGTGAAGGCTCTGGAGAACAGGTCTGATGAGGAGCAGCTAAGGCAGCTGGGGGTGTTGAGCCTTGAGAATAGGAGACTGAGGGGAGACCTCATCACTCTCCAGCTCCCTGAGGGGAGGCTGCAGCCAGGTGCAAGTAGTAGCAAGCCATAAGATGAGAGGAAATGGCCTCCAGCTGCACCAAGTGAGCTTTAGATTGGGCATTAGAAGAAACTTCTTCACTGAAAAGGTTCTCAAACACTGCCCAGGGAGGTGGTTGAATGCCCATGCCCAATGGGGCTTGAAAGAGGAAGAGAAGTGGTGCAGAGGGCCATGGCTTAGCCTCAGCTTTGATGGAGTAAGAGAACAGTTGGACTAGATGAGCTTAGAGATCTTTCCCAATCGAAACAAAAATGCCCTGATCCCTGGGCAAGCCCCACCTGAACCAGCTGATCTCACGGCCTCAGCTCCTCTTGCTCGCAGGAAACGCTCCAGTGCCCTTGCACAGCTGCCAAACCGGTGCTCAGTCCTCGCCCTGTCACCGCCGCGCTCTGGAGGCTCAGTCGCCGGCAGCGCCTTGGCACCAAGCCCTCGTCTAAGGTGCAGCCGCAGCGCAGGACGGGGCCGGGCCGTTCCCAGTGTCGAAACCCGAGTCCCAGTGGGCGGCGGGGGCGGCCAGTTGGTGTTCACAGCCTGGCTCTGCTTTTGCAGCAGCAGAACTGGGCGGGCGCCGGCTGGGAGCCCGGCAGCGCCCGGAGCCGGGCCGGGGAGGCAACAGCTCCTTGCTTCCTCGCAACCCTTCTCCACCAAGTTGCTCAACCGGTCCGGCCCCGGCTTCCCCGTCTCGATGCTGGAGCTGCTTCCCCGCGGTGGGAGTGTTCCCTGGTTTCCCAGATGTTTGTAAACTCCAACGCAGGAATTAACAAATTGGGGCTAATGAGCGCAGCCCTCCCCGAGGTGCGCGGCCAGTTGGGGTGCGGGGAGGGAGGGTGGCCCACGGCCACAGCCCTGAGCTGCTTCCTCAGCTGCCATCAGGCCAGCCGGGAAAAATAAAAAACCCACGACTTCGGCCTTCAGAGTGCTTTGGCACCTGCCCAGAGCGGGCAGGGCTGGCGGGCAGGGCGGCAGAGGCAGGACCGTCCTCCCCAGCCCCATCCGCCGGCCGCCGACGGGAGCGCAGGGCACCCAACTGCAAGGCTCGGGACCCCCAGAGCAGCGCTAGGGACCCCAGGGTGAGGATCCGGCACAGAGTGGATCTCCTCCTGCCTCCCAGCTATTGCCCCAAAAGCCATGTTTCACGTCTCCAAACCTTCCAGACCTCAAAGACCAGAAATGCCACCAGCTACTCACGCCATCCTTCGGCCACCGGGGCCGTCACTGGAGGTGCATGCTGAGCCTCAGAGGGCTCTGTGCCACCCCGTTTCCTCCTGCCAGCCCTCCCCAGGGCAGGAGCTAGCAGCAGAGCGTGCCCCAGGCTTTGGGAGCAGCAGCCTGGGCAGCCCTGCTGAGCCAGCTGGGTCTGCCGGAGGAGCCTGTCGCCAGGGCTGAAGCCTCAGCCTGAACGGAGGGAGCGCAGCAAATGCCAAAGCTGAGCACCCACTGTGCCCAGGCAGCACCCTCCCCTCTTGGGAAACATCTCTTCTTCACACCCGCGGGCAGGGGGCAGCAAGAGGCTCCCCACTTTAGAAGGCATCATTTTTTGGGGGTTAACTGCTCCTTTTTACTGGGTCCCCAAAGGCACTTCAGTCCCTTTGCCAGCTCCCCAATTACCTTCCCAAATCTTTGAGAGCTAAGTGGCTGCTCCAAGCCCACCTGCCAAGACAGGTGGCAAAGGAGAGGGATGGAGAGGGTTCAACAAGCCGTGGGCTTGAATCTGCCCCTACCGTCCCACTCAGCGTGCCCCAGAGCTCCTGCACCTCCTCTTGGCAGCGCAGGATGTGCTGCATGGATCCCAGCATTCCACCTCTTCGGAAAACTGTTCCTTGTGCTGCCAGCCTTGTACAGGCAGGGGCTGGGGACTCCCCACTCTGCAGCCCCCCATCTTCAGCAATGCAGCACAGCCCAGACAGGGGCCAAGCCTTGCTAGGGAGGTGAAATTATCACCCCCTTTTCCCGTTTTGCAGAGACTCTCTCGGGGAGCTCTCAACTTGCTGCTCTTTTTTCCCACCGGTACAGCTGAGAAGTGTCTCCACTCCACCAGACAGAGCTGAGGAAAAGGAGATCGACTGAGGAAGACTCGATGCTGGCGGAGCAGGTGGAGGAAGACTGAGGACAACCAGACTTTTGGTCCCCTTAAAATCGAGCCGAGCACACGCCTGGGAAGCGAAGGAACCTGCTCCCCACAACTGCCACCACCGCGAGGGGGACCAGAGAAAAACCATCGCGGTGCCTTCGCCGAGCAACACAGAGGTAGACCCAGCTTGGGGTGTGCCCACAGCTCGGGAGAGATTCCCACACCTCGGGCGGTGCCCACATCTGAGGGGCTGCTCACAACTTGGGGAGGTGGGGTGGGTGCTGTATGCCCATACCTCGGGGAAGGTTCCCACACTTCAAGGGGCACCGACTTCTGGGGGATGCCTACAACTCGAGGGAGATGCTCTACACTTCGGGGGGTACCCACACCTCGGGGGAAGTTCCCACAGTCCGGGGGGTGCCCAGACTCCCCAAAGCCCGGCTCCGGGCAGGGATGCTGCGGGCTGGGAGCCCCGGGCTGGCGAAGCTGCTTGGCCTGGGCGGAGCAGGGCTGGCCGGGGTCGAGCACTCACCTCTTTTTCTGCACGGAGGGGCTGTATTTCCCTTTGTTGCGTTTCCTGAAGAGCGAGTGCATCGCGTTCCCGGCCCCGGAGCTCGCCGCCCGCAGCCTTCTCCCGCTTTCCCCCGCCGCCGCCCGCAGCTTCTGCTCCGCCACCGAGGCCGGGCAGAGCCGGGAGGGAGGCGGGCATCGGGCAGCACCGCCTCCTGCCTGCCCCCTGCCTGCCCCAACCAGCCCCACCCCGCAGCATCCTCGCCCGGTGCTCCCAAGGGGGGTTTGGAGAAGCCCAGTGCTCCCAGTTCCAATCCTGACTGAAAGGGGCTTAGGCAGGGATACCCCACGCCCCCCTCCCCGTTAAAGTGCAAGGCTAATCAGGGAACAGGTGAAGAGCAGCTAGAGTGGTTCCTCAGCCCCAGGAATGGCCAGGAGTGATGGCTTTAACTGAAAAGAGGGAGAATCAGACTAGAGAGAAGGGAGAGATTGTTAATGCTGAGGGTGGTGAGTCTGAATCCCAGAATCCCACAGGGTGGGTTTGGAAGGGACCTCTGGAGATCACCCAGCCCAACCCTCTACCGAAGCAGGGCACCCACAGCAGCTTGCCCAGCAGCACAGTGCCCAGCTGGCCTTGGAAGCTCTCCACACAAGGACACTCCACAGCCTCTCTGGGCAGCCTGCTCCAGGCCTCCAGCACCCTCACAACAAACAACTTTCTCCTCCTGCTCAGATGCAACCTCCTGGCTGCCACTTTGTGGCCCTTGTCCCTTGTCCTGTCCATGGGCACCACTGACAAGAGTCTGGCTCCAGCCTCTTGGCCCCCACAGCTCCTTTAGCTCTTGCTGAGCATTGCTCAACTCCCCTTTGGGTATGCTCTTCTGCAGGCTCTCAGCCTCAGGGCTCTCAGCCTTTGGTCTTCCCAGAGCTGCTCCAGGCCCCTCAGCAGCTTTGCAGCCTCCGCTGCACTCTCTGTCTCTCCTGAACTGGGGAGCCCAGGACTGGACCCAGGACTCCAGCTGTGGCCTCCGTAGGGCAGAGTAGAGGGGCAGAAGACTCTCCCTTGCCCTGATGGCTATGTTTTCTGGAGATCCTGGCCCAGCTTGCACAGAGAACTGGTATTTGTTTCATGCCTGGGACCACTGCAGGTCAGGCTGTTTGAGGCTCTGAGCACCGTGCTCTAGTTGCAGCTGTCCCTGCTGGCTGCAGGAGCATTTGAATGGATGAGCTTTAAAGGTCCTATCCAACTGAAAGCTGTCCACAATTGAGTGACACAGACATGAAGGTACAACCAAGGAGGGTGGCTGCCTCCTCTCCCAGCCTCCCTCCACCACCGGCTGTGGCCCAGCAGCTCCTGAGTGGTTTCTGCCTGTCGGAGTGGCTGGTGTGCTGAGCACCATGGCTCCAGCCAGGGGACTCTTTCCCTGGGGCATGAAGCTGCTGCCAGCACTGCCCTCATCTGCACTGGGGCAGATCCCCCCTACAAAGTGGAATCCTCTTGGCCTTGGGGGGAGTTCAGTTGTGCAGGCAGCAAGAAGGCATTGATATGCCTTCCCCAGGCCTGCTGCAGCTTAAGAGGTTTTGCCCACACATCTCGGAGCACTCAGGACTCAAGCAATTAGGACCATCTCTGGCCCTTTTATCCCTGGATTTTGTGCCCTTCTGAGATTAAAGGCCTGATTGCAGCTTCCCCACCAGTCCCAAATCCTCTGCTGATTTTCTTTCTAGGGGCAAGTCAGTGCATACTGTGACCTATTGATCCTGATCCCTTGCATGTGCTGCATCTCCTCTGCTCCAGTTCCAGGCACAGAGCCCTCTGGATGCTGAGAGATTCCTGCCTGGATGGAGCTTCACCTTTCTGGAGTGCTGAGAGGCGGCAAGAGCTGGTGGTGACAGCACAAGGCAAGTCTCTGTGTGCTTGTGGGAGAGCTTTCTCCATCTTGGTGTGGTGGGAGTTGTCCTTCTGCCTGCTTTTGGGGGGGTGAGAGGCAGTTTCTTTACCGGATCTGAGCACACCAGCTTGTGGTGGGGAGGTTCCCGGAGGCGCCATGGCACTGGGGTGGTCTGGCCATGCTTGTAAACTTTGCCAGCTGCTTTTTGGTGGTGAATCATTCACCAGCAACCAGCCCCAGGGAGCTCTGACCTGCTGGGAGCTGAGCTGTCACCCTGCCAAGCAGCAGTGCTTCGGGTTCTCATGGCCTTGTCCAGCTGAGCATCTCCAAGCCTTTGGTGAGCAGAGATGTATTTAGCACACTCACCAGTGCCCAAGGCTGTGCCAGAGCCTGGTCTGGCTGTGCTGTGTCCTGGCAGGGTCGTGCTGGAATTGAGTTGTCCATGGGAATCATGCAATGAGGGTCAGGCTGCTGGGGGATGATGAGGTGAGACTGGAGCAGGCTTACAGCAGCAGGCCTCCCTCACCAGCCCTGCAAACAGCCTGAACTGGGTTTAGTCTCCTGGTTCTGCACTGGCTGGGGCCAAGTTTCTGGGGTTTATCAGGTGCCAGCCATGACAGCTCTATTTCTCTGGAGATTATGGCTTTGTCCTTGGGGAGCTCAGCTCCAATTTTGGGGCCAAACAGATTCAGTTTGTGCAGATCTCCTGGGTAAGCAACGTCGTTCATTTGATCCCCCAGTACCAGTTAATCCTGTGGGCTGGCTGGGCTGGCAGTGCCAGGAGGCTGGCACGCTCCTTGCTGCAGCCACACTTCCATGGCAGGGCCAAGCTGCAGACCAGGCTTTCCCTGTTTCACAGGGAGAGGAGGATTTTCCCAGTTCTGTGGGTCATTCCCAGGCTGTGAACATCCCCACGCTGCAGAGGCAGACGTGCCCGGCCAGGCAGCATCCACATCCCTCAGCCTCCCTCTTTGGACGGCTTTTGCTGGCTGCCATCCCAAAGCCAGGGAGGTAAGGAGGCAGCAACCCAACCCACCTGCTTTGATGCCACCACGTGAGGTTCTGCACCTCTTTGTTTGCTCTAAAAACACTATTTGGGTGTTATGCTTTTGGATCCCCCACACCATACCTAGCAGCAACACCTTCCTGACTGCTCAGGGAACCTGGGGGCTTCTCTCCCAGCTTCACTCCATGAGGTGTGCCCACCCCAGAGCTCCCTTGCTCCCGAACTCTTGGTGAGGGCAAGCAGAGGGCTGGGTTTAGGAGCGAGATGCCCACCAGAGGGTTTCCGCGTTTCATCTCCTCCCGAGCCAGCTCTCCAGCCTTAATCCTCCTAATCTCCCACATCTCCCGCACGGCTCATTTTTGTGTGGAGTGCCCTTGAGAGCCACAAACCTGCAGCTGCTGGGTGAAGCACTGGGAGGAGGGAGAGAAACTCTGCTGTAGTGGAAAACTATGTCTTGTGTAA
Source organism: Tricholaema leucomelas (assembly GCA_013400475.1). NCBI lineage: Eukaryota > Metazoa > Chordata > Aves > Piciformes > Lybiidae > Tricholaema lacrymosa > Tricholaema leucomelas. Next base: position 71,220 of record WAAF01019240.1, read on the forward strand.
ACCGCGCAGGTATTTCACCTCCGCGCTGGCAAGGGATCAGAGGTGCCTGCGCCAAGCCGTGCTGCACGGCGTGCTGCTAGGGACCAGCACCTCGCTGATGCCTGCCCAAAGCACTGTGCTGAGGTTTGCCCCTCAGCCGGGGTCTGCTGGAGCAAGAGCTCAGAGCGGAGACAGGGAGAAGGGGGATTATTTCGCAGTGTTTATTTTGCAAATGAGCCTTTCAGGAGCTTTCCTGACACAGTCGCTCTCGGCTCTGTTCTGTGCCCTCCCTTCTCGGCTGCTGGAGCTGGTGCACCTCATGCTGGTACCCAGACCCTGTACCACCAGCTCCCCTGAAGCCTTTTGAGCATCAAAAAGCAGGGGTGTCCTGCCAGACAGGAGCCTGGGCTGGGGACAGGGCTTTGCTCCCACTGCGGGGCCGCCAGGAGCTTGCCGGGCGGGGAGGATGCCGAGCTTCAACGGTGCTGCTTCCAGGGACCCACACTCAGGGATGGAGCCCGCCACGTTCCCGTGACTCCTCTCCAGCCCTTAAAACACCCACGAAGATCCTTCCACGGGGGTGAGCACCCCGACAGAGGCAGCGATGTGATAATATTGACTTAACCTGGGTAAGAAGCTCTCAAGCCGCTGCCGCGGGAGGGGAGCAGGAGAGGAGCACGTTTTACACCACGGGATCGTGTTTTCCTGGCAAGCTCTCGCCTGGCACAGATCCCACACCCTGTCGAGCTCACCCTGCTCCACCCTGCACCATCGCCATCACCGCCAGCCAAGCCCACCCCACTGCCCGGAGCTTTGTGATTGGCACCAGCTGCTGGGGTCCTGCTTCGAGATGGGCTGGGCCATCCCATCGCGTCCCACCTGGCACAAGCCCATCATAGTTCAGGAAGGCATCGGGGCTGTGCGGGACAAGGCAGCATCGTCACAGCAGCCTCCCCCTCTCTGTGCACCCCTCAAAGCCCTGAGGGGTTTTCGGGAACCCGTTGCAGAGAAGGAGCTGAGATGGAGCTGCTCAGCCCTGGGGGGCTTGTCAGTGATGTTTGCTAGGCAGGAATTTCGGGATTTAGCTTTGGATTGGGGGAGAGTAGGAGTAGGGGCCAAAACTTTTGGAAGTTTCTTCCAAAAGTTGTTGAGACACTCAGTGGAACACAGACCAAAAGGGAATGGCCCAAAACTCTCCTTCATTTTCGGGGGGGGGGGATTTTTTTGACGGCCATTGCAGGGGCCCAGCTGAGCTCTGGCTCCGGCGCTGGGCGTTTGGTGGCAGTCAGGAAGGGACAGGAGCTGCTGCCGGCAGTCAGCATGGCGCTGGAAAGCAGGGCACCGAAACACCTCTGCCTGCCGCTTCCTTCTCCCCGGCTCCCACGTGCGCAGGAATGTGGCCCTGCTCGTTCCTAACTGGTCCTGTGCTGGGCGAAACTTCCCTCGGCTCCCTTTAGGGCTGGTTTTACTCTGAAATCAGCAGCCAGCCCAGCCTGCCGCCCCCAGCCCAGCCTGGCTGCCCCAGCCTGAGCCTGTCATCCCCAGCCTGCAGCCCCTAGCCCAGCCTGGCTGCCCCAGCCCCAGCCTGCCGCCCCCAGCCTGCAGCCCCTAGCCCAGCCTGGCTGCCCCAGCCCCAGCCTGCTGCCCCTAGCCTGCAGCCCCCAGCCCAGCCTGGCTGCCCCAGCCTGAGCCTGTCATTCCCAGCCTGCAGCCCCTAGCCCAGCCTGGCTGCCCCAGCCCCAGCCTAGTTTGGCTGCCACAGCCCACAGCCTCCACCCCAGCCTGGCTGCTCCAGCCTCAGCCTGCAGCCCCAAGAGCTTTCAATGGATTTTGTGAGATATGGAGCTTGATGGACCAAGCTCAGTTTGGGCTGGAATGGACCTTAACATCTATCCAGTTCCAAGCCCTCTGCCATGAAACCACCTCCCAAGAAACTCATTCTTGCTGCACAACTCAGTGAGAGATAAGGAGGAGCTTCCAGTTACTGTACAGCAGATGGGTTTGAGCTGGTCTCATAGAATCATAGAATGAGTTGGGTTGGAATGGACCTTAAAGGTCACCTAGTTCCAATCCCCTGCCACAGGTGAGGGACACTTTCAACTGGACCAGGCAGCTTATGACCTCATCCAACCTGATCTTCAACACCTCCAGGGAGGATCACATTCTGTGATTCTGTGATCCACAACCTCCCTGGGCGACCTCTGCCAGTCTCTCCCCACCCTCACTGCAAAGAATTTGTTCCTCATCTCTACTCTCAACCTCCCCTCTCCCAGTAACGAGCCATTGCCTCTCCTACTGTCACTCCCAGCCCTTGTCAGAAGTCCCTCCCCAAACAAAACAAGTGCATCAGGCCAAAAGCTGGGAAGGCTCCTGCCCTGGCAGCAGGGGCAGGGAAGTGGCTTTGTTTTTGCTGCAGTTGCTGGTCCAAGCCCAAGTGCCATCAAGGGAGTCAAACAATGAGCCAGCACCAAGCGAAAGCTGGCACTCTCCGCCAAGCAAAACAAAAGCCGAGCGAGGCCTCTGCTCTGACTCATTTGACATGGAAATGCAGCACAGAATAAATTAAGTTTGGCTCTTCCTCATCCTCCTGGTGCGGCATGAAGCACAGGAGCTGTATTGTCACCAGTGGTGCAGTCACTGGTGTGGTGGCTTTGGGGTGCTGGGAGTGCCAGGCTGAGGACAGCAAGCAGTGGCACACACAGTGGGCATCAAGGAGGGCTGAGGGGCATCCACAGCTAACTCAGGGAGGGATGGATAGAGGAGGACACCTCCGACTTGTTAGGTCCCTGTCCTGTGTCCCCAGTCATGAGGCCACTGAACATCACACAATGGGGCTGGTGGCTTAGGGGCCACGCAGCTGTGGCAGCTGCCCTTGGTCCTTACTGTCCTGTCTCAGGAAGGGATGGAGAAGATGGAGGAGTCCCAGTCCCACAGGGGACACACACAGGTGTCCCCTCCGCCTCTTGTGTGACACAGTGCTGCAGCCCTGGACACCAGAACAGGAGCATTGGTCTGCTGGCAGCTTGGAGATGAGCCCCAGGAATTCCAAGCCCTCGATGCCAAATGAGCTTCGCTGCCTGCAGAGGAATGTCGCCTGCAGCCGGGAAGTCCTAAGGCAGAGACTGCCCTGTCACAAGCTCTCCAGAACCCACCGAGAGGGAGAAAAAGGTCAAGGCTCCACGGCAGGCTCTGGCCCATGATGTCAAGGCTGGGAATTTCCGGGGTGTAATGTTTGCATCTCTATAAATATGCAGCTGGAGAACACCCAGGGGGCAGCTGCCTCTGATGGGCGAGGGAGATAATGCTCAGCTTCCGCCAGCACGGAAACTGGCGGAGGAAAGGGCAAGGCAGCACCTTGCTCCCCGGCGTGTCTCCGTGACTCACCCCACCAGCCTGGCTCGGGGGACACTCTGAACCCCCAGCCTTGTAGGAAAGAGGAGAAGCGCCTATAGGGCAGCCCTGAGGTGCTCGCAGCACCTGCAAGGAGGGAGATGAAGGCATGCTCCAGGGCAGCGGGCACTACGGCTGGCATCAATGCAGGACGGAGGTGGCCTCGCCATGCCCCTGGGTGCTGTCCTGCCCCGCAGCGTGGTGACACCACCTTTGACGATCCCAGCTGATGACAGTGGGAGAGGCCAGCCCAGCCCTGAGCCGGCCGCGGCACGGCGGCAGCCTGCGCCCGCCCGCTCCCCGCGGTTTCGGCAAACCCTGCTGCCCGTCCTCAGCCGGCGGCGCAAACCCGGCCCGGGGCTGACGCCCGGCACCGCCCGCGTTGCGACAGCCCTGGCAGCAGGTGGCTCTCCCCTCACCGGCACCCCTTGGCCAGGTCACCAAGCTGGGGACTGCTCTGCCCCCCGAGCGTGCCGCGGGGTTATCGGTCATGACTGGGGGGATGTGTTGCCGAGGGCTGGCAAGGGGCAGGGTGCAAAGCAGAGCTGCGCCTCTAAAGGTGCTTGGGGACAAAGCCCTAGTGGTGGCGGCCGTTCCTGCCTGTGCCTCCTCAGGGGACCTGTCATTCTGCTGGCAAGTGACAGATGAAAAGAGTTTTAGCACCATCACGTCCTGCACAGTCACTCGGAAAGGATGCGGAGCGGGGAGCAGCCTTCATTCCCCTTCTCCCCAGCAGCTCCGGTACCACCCGACGAGCAGGGCCGGCGGCTGTCGCCTCGGGGATGGCACATCCTCCCGGGCGGCTGCTGGGCGCCGCGGGGCCCTGCACCCTCCTGGCCCCGGTCCGCCCAGCAGCCTCCTCCCTCCTCTTTGTCACAGCGTGGGTGGCCACACTGACCTCAAGGTCAGTGCTCCAGGGCACCGACACCTCGGTGGAGCTGGATCGCTGGCACCAAGGCAGGACTGACCTCGAGGTCAGCATCATCTCCAGGCAAGGAGATGTCATCTTCCTGGCTGGAGATGCTATTGGCCACCACCAAATCCCTAGAGTCCCACTGTGTCCAGCACCTGTGGGACACCTTGGCTGAGGGCCGGGCAGCAGCAGCCAGACAGATGCCACCATGCCAACTGTTCTGTGTTATCCCCAAGCACTACCTGGAGCTGGGAGGAGAGGTGGGCACAGGAGCTGTGCCAGTGGCTTTCCCAGGCTATGTGGGATGGGGACAGGTGAAGGCACTTCATAATCCTTTGGACTCACCCAACCCCCGGTGCTGGCTGCCCTGGGCTGGTCCTGTGAGACGGTGTCTGATAGGGAGAGGGAGAGATGAAGCACACACAGCACTCAGTTGTGTCTTTGCCATCACTCCAAAGCAGTGATCTGTCTGCCTCTCCTGCTGTCTGTCTATTCCTGGTTACAGGGAAGCACAAAAGTACTGGCTCTGACCCCACAGCTCCAGCATGAGAGATTTATGTGGATGAACCCCCCCCAGCTCAAACCATTTCCCTCTGCCCACCAGTGCTCACTCCCAGGACTTTCCTAACAGGGACCACTCTGGTGCTGGGCTCTGAACAGACAACCTGGAACTTGGAGGGGAACTCAAGAATTGTGCCCCAAAGACTGTAACTGGCAATACTGGAGCCTGCTGGCAGTGATGGCAGTGGTGGGCAGAAGGGCAGCAGCATCTGTCACTGTAGCCTGGGCTTGGTGCAGGTTGGTGACATTGGCAAGTGGCATTAAATAGGTGGTGGTAGGTTGACAATCACAGCACGGTAGGTATTGGAAAGGACATCTGGAGAGCATTGAGTCCAACCCCCTGGGCAAGGCAGGGGCACCTCGACAAGGTCACACAGGTTCACATCCAGGTGGATTTTGAATGTCTCCAGAGAAGGATACTTGACCTCCTCTCTGGGCAGCTTGCCCAAGAGTTTCATCACCCTTAAACTACAGAAGTTCCTCCTCATATTTAGATGGAAATTCTCACGTTCAGGTTTGTGCCCTTTACCCCTTGTCCTGTCACTGAGCACCAGTGAACAAAGCCTGGTGCCATCCTCCTGACACCCACCCTTGAAGTATTGATCAGCATTGATGAGATCCCCCTCAGACTGCCCTCCTCTGTGCTAAGCAGCCCCAATGGTCTCAGCCTTTTTCCATCATGGAGATGTTTCAGGTTCCTCAGTGTCTTTGTAGCCCTTTGCTGTACCCTCTCAAGCAGTTTTCTGCCCTTCTTGAATTGGTGAGTCCAGAACTGGACACAGGACTCCAGATGAGACCTCATCAGGGCAGAGTAGAATGGGAGGTGAATCTCCTTTGCCTTGCTGGCCACACTCTTCTTGATGCCCCCCAGGATGCCATTGACCTTCTTGGCTCAAAGGGCACATTGCTGGTTCATGGTCATACTGCTGCCTACCTGCAGTCCTAGGTCCTTTCCCCCAGACCTGCTTCCCAGCAGTTCAGCCCCAGCCTGTGCTGCTCCATGGAGCTGTTCCTCCCCAGTTACAAGATCCTACCCTTGCCCTTGTTGAATTTCAGCAGAGTTCTCCTAACCCAGCTCTGCAGCCTGCCCAGGTGACATTCTATGGCTGCATACTAATCATCATTAACAGCTACTGCCAGCCCGTGGCAAGGGGTCATCATGCTGAAAAAACACTCAATTTACTGTCCCTGGTGCTGGACAGGGAGAAAGGGACAAATACTGGACAGGGAGAGAGGGACAAATACAGAAGCACAAATCCAGGCCGGGTGGTGAGTGAACTAAGAACAGCCCTGCAAAGAAGGCCTTGGGGGTGTCAGTTGGTGCCAAAGTGCCCAGGAGCCAGCACTGGTTGCTGGCAGCCCAGAGCCAGCTGTGTGCTGACTGCAGCCAGAGCAGGGAGAGCAGCAGCACAGGGAGGGGATTCTGCCTCTCTGCTCAGACCTCACCTGCAGCACTGTCTCCAGCTCTGGGGCTCCCAGAACAAGAAGGACCTGGAGCTGCTGGAGAGGGGCCAGAGGAGGCCATGAGGATGATCAGAAGTGGAGAACCTCTGCTGTGAGGACAGACTGGGAAAGTTTGGGCTGTTGAGCCTGGAGAAAAGAAGGCTCCAGGGAGACCGCAGAGAAGCCTTCAGCAGCTGAAGAGGCTGCAGGAGAGCTGGGGAGAGACTTTGGACAAGAGCTGGGAGGGACAGGACAAGGGACAATGTCTTGGAGCCGGGAGAGTGGAGATTGAGAGTGGAAATGAGAAAGAAATTGTTTGCAGTGAGGGTGGGGAGAGACTGGCACAGGTTTCCTGGGGAGACTGTGGATCACAGGATCACATTCTGTTATTCTGTGATCCACAACCTCCCTGGAGGTGTTCAAGGCCAGGCTGGATGAGCCCATGAGCAACTTGGGTTGATGAGAGGTGTCCCTTCCCAGGGCGAAGGGTTGCAACTGGAGGATCTTTGAGGTCCCTTCCAACCCAACCCATTCCACAATTCCATGATTCCCTGTGCCCCGCTGGTGGCCACTCACCAGCCACGGGACATCTTTGCTGGGCGCTGAGGTGGTCTCATGGTGGAGGTGTTCACTGCGCTGTACCCAGTGTGGCTCCAATCTAGAGATGCCAAGCAGGAATGGGCACAGGGCAGCACAGGCAGCAGCAGAGGAGCGGAGCCCTCGGCGGGGCTGCGCCGGGGGGGAGCGGACAGAGGGGCGATCACATGCTTGTCCGTCTGGGATTAGATGCAGCCGGCTGCGGCCGGGAGCCGTGTCAGGGAGCTGTGCCGGCCGCTGGCACTCTGAGCCCATGGCCCCGGGCAGCGGGAGCCGATGGTGGCAGCCCTAAGGGCTCGGAGGGGAAGGGTGGCCCCAGATGATGTCCTACCTCCAGTTCCCTGGCCGAGAGCTGGAGCGCTTCGATGGGCTTTCTCTCATTTACTGGTAAGAGGAGGGGAGCAGCGGGGCGGGATGCTGGCATGCAGGGGAGGGGGCTTGGGGGCTTGGACTCCTCTTTTTGGGAGCAGCCATGTCGGGGTGAAGGGGGATGCATCTGGTGACCCCTTGGATAGCTGCAGGCTTTGTTTGGGTTCGTTTTGGTGATTCCTCTCTGGTGCGTAGGGTCTCACTGGAGTCCCACAGCACCCGCTCCTGGGAGGGGCAGGGCACAGGTGAGAGCAGTAGCAGCCTGAGTGGGGGTGGGGAAGGGGATTTATTTTGGAGGCAGCAGCTGAGGAAGCCCTCTTAGCCTCGACCTGCTGGTGAGGGTGCTCCAGCTCTTGGTGCAGTCCCGCTGCTGGGTGCTTCCACTCAGCCTCTTTGGAGGGACCATGTCCACCCGGTGCTGGTCCTGGGGGGCAGGTGAGTGCGGAGCAGGGACCCCGAGGTGGGTGCAGGCATGGCAGAGGTGAAGGGAGGTGAAAGCTGGTGCCGGCTGGCTGCAGATGTCTATGTAGGACAGCGAGAGCCGGCGGGAGAACGTCTGCAGCCGGGGCCAGGGTTCAGAGCGCGCAGCTTTAGCCGATTAACTGGGGGTCAGTGGGCCGGATCCAGAGCCGGCGGGGGGCCTGGCGGGCTCCTGGGGCCACCCTGAGCTTTGGCAGAGGCTTTCTTGGGATGGCTGAGCTTGGGTGTCCAGCCAAGGGGACTGCGAGCACGGAGCACCCTGTGTACACCAGGGACCATGGACGCCGCTGGGGCACCGACCGTCTCCTGCTGAAGTAGGTCATTGGAGCGAGGGGCTGGGGGCACCCCGGGGAGGGCAGCACCCCGAGGTCACAGCTGCCTTCACAAGAGAGGTTGGTTTGGGGTGCCTCACTGATGCTTCTCTGCCTCTTTTGGGTGCAGAACAGGCAGAATCTGTCGCTTGTCAGAAGGAGGTAGTGCAGGACAGGCTCAGCCCCGTGGGCTGTGATTCGGGAAGCACCCACAGGTGGCTGTCACTGGTGGGGGCTGCTGGGGTGGGGCTGTGCTGTGCCTATGGGGGCAGGCAGAGCTGCAGCCTTGCCCGGCAGCGTCGGCAGCCTCAGCTGGGTCCTCTGGCCGTCCTTGGCTCCACGGAGCTGCCAAGCTCCGCTTCCCTGCACTTGCAAGGCAAAAATGTTCAATCTTCACCTCAAAAATCTGCTCATACACCGGGAAGGGGGCGGGGGGGAAGAGGAGGAGAGGGGGAGGTGGCGAGCAAAACCTCCCCAGCTTTGTCTGCTGGGATGGCCAAGGAATCTCAGCTGAGGAGTGGCCAGCTTTGTACAGGGGGGACCAGCGTGTGATGGGTGCCAGATGCCAGCAGCTCGCGTTTGGCTGTCTGGTGGTTTCAGCAGGACACAGCGGAGGGTGGTGAGCAGATGGTGGGCAGATAACACCTCCCTGGTGCTCTGATAAGCAGGGCCCTGCTCTGCCACTGATTAAAAGATTAATTTTAGAGTTTGAAATAGGAATTTAATAAGTAAACAAGAGCCGTGGTGGGACCTCACTTGGCACCAGCAGTTGCTGCGTCTGGACCAGTGGCTCAGCTGGTGTGACCCCAGGCTCGCCCAGGTGGCTGCTCTCCTCCAGAGAGCTGCTGCAGGCTGTCAGCAGGTTCTGCTGTGGTGGTTGTTGTGCAGCAGCTTTGTCAGACCCGATGGGAGCTAGAAGAGCCCCGGGGTGCCCATGGATGCTGTGGACACAAGGTGTCATGGCTGGAGCAGAGTGTGCGTGCAGACTCGCTGCCAGCTCCTTGCTGGGTGCGGCTGGGGTTTAAGGTCCACCCAGGATGCCCTCCAACCCTCTTTGCGTTAGCACTGCTCCTTGTGCTGGGCTCTGGGCTAGAGTGTGGGGATGTTGGCAGCTCAAGGATGGGCCAGAGCTCTTCCCAAGCCTCTCAGCTCAGCAGCACACACCAAGACCTTTCCCCAAGGGTTGTTTTCCCATCTTTCTGAACCCAGCCATTTCCCTTCCCTCCTCCTTCCCATCTTCTTTCCTAGGGACTCACCTGGGGGAGTTTGCTGCCAAGGCTCTCACCTTTTGCCCAGGAGATGTGGGGAGGACAAAAGGGTGGCCTGGCTGGCAGAGCACCAGTGACCAGCCCTTGGCTATAAGTTTATTCCCAGTCCAATCCCAGGGGATTTAGAGAGGCAGGAGGTTTATAATCCTGTTAACTCTTCACTGGGCCTGATCCCCAGTGCCAGTCCTCCAATCAGGGCAGCAGATCACCTACCTCATGGGAGGAGGAATAGGAGGGAGGAAGGCTTCCTTATGTGTGATGTGCAACCACATTTTAGACCTTCTGAGGTGAAAACAAAGCTGTCTTGTGTGATTGTGTTTAAATAGTGTTCATCTGCACCTCAAGTGGGTACCTCCAGGGTCTGGACTGCAGATATTTGGGAAGCTCATCTGGGCTGGGTTCAGGGTCTTGGCATAAAGCCTTCCCAATAAAAGCCTTTGACAGACCAAGCTTGGCCTAGATTCCACCTGGAGCAGCCTTTCTTCCTAATTACTGCAGGACAAGTTGATTAAAGAGGTCCTTCTGCTTTTTCCTCAACCAAAGTCTTGGAGCAGCATGGGGAATGCTGCATGTCCATCATGAGCAGGCAGTGGGCTCCAAGACCACCTCTGCTTCCCCAGCGCTTGTGGTCTGAGCTGCTTCTCACTAGGCAAGAGGCACCTCCAGAACATGCCCTGCCTCATCTGACTTGATGCATACTTTTCAGAGGGGATCATCTCCCTCCTGGGAGCCTCTGTTCCCATCAGGTTGTAGGTGATGGATAGCAGAGACCTGACTTCTAGATAGCAGGGGTTAGTTGAGACAAATCCTTCATGTGCTCAATCCATTGTAGATGGGTATTGGGAAATGGGGATGAAGCACAGAGCAGAGTGGTAAAAGGGTTGAAGAATGGGGAAGTCTGGATGGCAACTCCATCTGCCCATCATCTTGGTGACCTGGTCGTGCTGGTCCATGGAGTAGATGTCCATGGAGAAGGAATCTTCCCCCCTGAAGGTTAAGGAGATGCATCCAGAGTGAAGGTGTCTTCCATCAAGAGAGCGAGGGAGAAAGCATTGGAAAACTGTCTTGGCTCTTAAAACTCCTCACATCTCCATCTTCAGACTAAGGAGCAGGCTTTGGGTCAGGCAGGTCATTCTGTGCCACCCCCATGGGTTCTGGCCCTATCCAGGCTCAGCTGCTCCTCACATTGAGGGTGTCCCAACCTCACAGCTGGTGAGGGGCAAAGCACTTTCAGCTCACCAGCTCCTTGGGCATGGCTTTTTGTTGACTTCCTCATCTTGCTCTGGGTTCCTGCCAGGGATCCAGGCTTCTCTTCTCGAGCTCACCAAGACACCTGGCCCTGTGCTTGGGTCTCCTCTCTTTCTGGAGTTCTTTTCAGCATTGCTCTCTCAATTCCCTGTCCTGCAGTGAGTTTCTTCTGCCTGTGAGGAGCCAGCCCTGGCTTGCAGAGCCAACCACCTGTGGCTCCTCCAGCTGCAAGCAAGATGTGATAGCCACCACTCATCATCTTTGTTGTTCAGGTTGGTCTTTCCCAAGATGGAAGGAAGGAGGCAGAGACAGACCAGGGAAGAAATGTAGAGGAGAGTTTTCTCCAAGGCAGCCTAAAGGCTGCTTTCCCAGAAGGACCTTTGACCAACACCTAGAGGAGAGGTGGATAACAATTCAGCACTGGTGAGGCTGCACTTTCAATCTTGGCTTCAGTTTTGGACCCCTCACTCCTTGAAGAACACTGAGGGGCTGGAGCAGGTCCAGAGAAGAGCAACAAAGCTGGGGAAGGGTCTGGACAACAGGGCTGGGGAGGAGCAGCTGAGGGAGCTGAGGATGTGCAGCCTGGGGAAGAGGAGGCTGAGGGCAGAGCTCATTGCTCTCTGCAGCTCCCTGAGAGGAGGCTGCAGCCAGCTGGGGGTTGGGCTCTGCTCCCTAGGAACAAATGACAGGAGAAGAGGAAATGGCCTCAGGTTGCACCGAGGCAGGTTTATGTTGGCCATGAGGAACAATTTCTTCCCCCAAAGGGTAGTTGATACCTGGCCCAGGCTGCCCAGGGTGATGGTGGAGTCCCTGTGCCTGGTGAGGCTTTGAAGCAGCACATCTTGTCTGGAGGCAGGGAGGAGGAGGATGGAGCTGGATCGAGTTGAAAATCCTCATTTCAAACATGCTGCTAGGAAAGCTCAGAGGGGAGAGAAGCAGGAAGGAGCTTCCTTCCCATGGAGCCTGCAGACCTTCATGAAGGGATTGAAAACTGACACCCTGGAAGTCCAGGAGTGAGTAACCTGAAGGCTGGGAAGTCCAGAGGTGTTGTATGTGCTGGAGCAGACAGCCCTGCTCCAGGAGGGGTTGTCTTCAGTTGGGAATGTGGTGAAGTTGTCTTAGCTGTCCTACCACCAGCTAGACATCTCCTTTGATATGCTGGAGAGGTTTCTTTAGTCTTTGTTTCTTATAAGGTGACCTTTCTAGCTGCCAAAGGAGCTCCCCAGGTTGTGGCTTGGGCTGCACAATTCTTCCAGATGTTGTTGCCTTCAGGCAGTGCTGAAGCATGAGGAGCTTGGTCCCTGGGGCTGGACTGAGGAGGTTGATGGCTCTGTTTCCTTGCTTGTATGGCCTTTACATGGCTTGGGAATGGCCCCACCTGAGCAGACAGGTTGCAAAGAACTCTCTGGGGACAGCAGGAGCTGAAGCCCTCAACTTGAGGACAAAATGTGCTCATAAGCTCTCATCGAGCCCCAAGTGTTGGCTCTTGCCCCTGTGTTGACCATGCAGTGCTGATGCTCCCAAAGACACTACACCCAGGACCTCCACCTCTTGCAGGTCAGATCTTCCCAGCACTGCTTGCTTGCAGTTTGGGATGAGGGGCAATGAAATCACCTTCCTGTGGGCTGTGTTCCTTCCTTCCAGCCATCCTCTCCCTCTTTTCCTTCCAAAACCCAGCCAAATCCATGCCCCCCATCTGCTCCACCTTTGGCGATGATCACAGCTGGGTGGTTTGGTAGAAAGTGAGGTGCCCTGGAGGAGGAGGAGGTGAGTGAATGGAGAATCACAGAAAAGCCCCTCAGGATCACCAAGTCCAACCTGTAACTCTACAAGATTCACCTTGGCCAGAGCACCTCACGGGAGAGGTGCTCTGGCCAAGGTGAAATGAGAAGAAACTGAGGGAGTTGGGGCTGTTCAGTTTCAAGAGGAGAAGGCTCTGAGGTGACCTTATTGTGACCTTTCAGTATCTGAAGGGGGCCTACAAGAAAGCTAGGGAGGGACTTTTTAGGCTGTCAGGCAGTGATAGGACTGGGGGGAATGGAACAAAGCTGGAAATGGGTAGATTCAGACTGGATGTTAGGAAGTGCTTCAGTGTGAGAGTGGTGAGAGCCTGGAAGGGGTTGCCCAGGGAGGTGCTGGAAGTTCATCTCTGGAAGTGTTTAAGGATGAGGCTCTGGATAGCCTGATTTAGTGTGAGGTGTCCCTGCCCATGGCAAGGGGGTTGTAACTGGGTGATCTTTGTGGCCTCTTCCAACCTTGACTGATTCTATATCCCTAAGCACCACATCCAAATGCCCCTGAAATGCAGCCAGGGTTGGTGACTCCACCACCTCCCTGGGCAGCTCACTCCAGTCCCTGACCAATCTCTCCATGAAAAAGTTTTTCCTAATGTCCAACCTAAACCTCCCCAGCGTCAGCTTGAGCCCATTCCCCTTTCTTCTGTCTCCAATCACCTGTGAGCAGAGCCCAGCAGCAGCCTCTCCACGATATCCCTTCAGGCAGCTGTAGACAGAGAAGGTGAGAGCCAGCTCCAGGACCAGCTGCGTGGCCTCTTTGCCCCTTGGCAAAAAGCTCAGGGGGATGGAGGGGAGGAAGCAGGATGGGGAAAGAGCATCAGTGTGGCAGGCAGGGCTACTGGCACAGATCCCCTCTGTGCTTCCAGTTTCTCTCTCCTCCACTTTCCCCTTTATGATCTCTTGGATACTTTCCTATAAATGCACCTGACCTGGGCTGTATTTTGCCATCTGCATTTTTTTCCCACCTGCTCTAAGGCTTAATTTGATGTCACTCACAGCTTCTCCTCCCCCTTCTCATCCATGCTGCTGTGGAGTGGAGATGACTGAGAGAGTCTCACTCCAGCTTGCAGCTTAAAAAAAAGAAAACACTTTTTGCAAGCAAAAGAACCTCACCAAAATGTTTTTTATGTTGATTGGGGGAAAAAAAAGGCTGCTTATTTTCCAAGGAGTTTTCTAACTCCTTTATCTGGCAGGCAAGAAGCAGGTGGGCACACAAGTCAAGCAGCTGGGCACATGGCACCCAGCCCTGTGGTGTTGGTTTGCTTCCCTTTAGAAGGACAAGGTCTGCCCAGTGGTGCCCGGGAGTGGGAACCTGGCATCTCCAGCTGGATTTACTCTGAGCTGCTCAGCTGGGTGCCAGCTCAGACAAGAGCTTGGGCAGATGGCATTAGATGCCTTCAGGCCATACAGAGCCTGGCTGGGTCCCTCAAACAGGTTATAGGTGGTTTGTAAATCCTTCCTGAGCAGGAGCCTGAGCTCTGCAAGCTGAGCAACTTCTGAACCAACTGTGATGAAACTTTCCCTAATTAAGAGAGATGTTAATTGGCAGTGGCAGCAGCAGCATCTGATGCTGCTTATCCCAGGACCCCAGCAGGATGAGGTTGGAAGGGACCTCTGGAGATCATCCAGCCCAACCCCCTGCTCAAGCAGGGCACCCACAGCAGCTTGCCCAGCAGCACAGTGCCCAGCTGGCCTTGGAAGCTCTCCACACAAGGACACTCCACAGCCTCTCTGGGCAGCCTGCTCCAGGCCTCCAGCACCCTCACAACAAACAACTTTCTCCTCCTGCTCAGATGCAACCTCCTGGGTGCCACTTTGTGCCCATTGTCCCTTCTCCTGTCCCTGGGCACCACTGACAAGAGTCTGGCTTCAGCCTCCTGCCCCCCACAGCTGCTTCAGCTCTTGCTCAGCTCTCCTCTGGGGCTGCTCTTCTGCAGGCTCTCAGCCCCAGGGCTCTCAGCCTTTGGTCTTCCCAGAGCTGCTCCAGGCCCCTCAGCAGCTTTGCAGCCTCCCCTGGACTCTTCAGCAGTTCTCTACTGGGGAACCAGAACTGGACCCAGGGCTCCAGAAGTGTTCTCCCTAGGGCAGAGTAGAGGGGCAGGAGTCTCTTCCTTGCCCTGCTGCCCAAGCTCCTCTGAATGCCCCCGCTGGACACCACTGGTCTTCTTGGTCATGAGGGCACACTGCTGGCTCCTGGGGAGCTTCTTGTCCCCCAGCACTCCCAGTTGCTTTCCTATGGAGCTGCTTCCCAGCAGCTCCCCCCTCACCGGTGCAGGAGGTTTTCCCTCCCCAGCAACAGGACCCTGCACTTGCACTGCTTGAGCTTCATGCGGTCAGGACCTGTTTTGCCAGGATCAGTCTGTGTTTTGGAAGATGGAGTCAAGGGTTTGGAGGTGAACTTGGAAGCTGAACCTTGCTCCTCTTTCCTGAGGGTTACCCAAACAAATGTGTGGTTTGCAGCACCCCAGCTGGCCTCAGGAAGCCCTGGTGGGGAAGGACAAGCATCACTGTGGGTGCAGCTGGCAGTGGTTGGTGGTCCCATGCTGGGCTTTTGAAGGGATCATAGAACCACAGACCTGTTGAGGTTGGCAGGGACCTTTTGAGTTTGTCAGACCCAACCTCTCACCCAGAGCTTACAACCACTGCTGCTGAGCTGCTGCCACTGCACCACCTCCCTCAGCACCACAGCCTCCTGGATGTGGTTTTGAAGGTGCTGAGCACTCAAGCCCCAGGCAAGCTCTTGGAGGTCTTGCTCTGAGCTGCAGAAGCAGGGTACCTACCCTGACCAGTCACTGACCTGCCAGGCAGGAAAATACCCCTTCTTTCATGCACATTTTGGGTTGGGCTGGCCTGGTTCCATGCAGCTCCTCTGGAGCTGGTCAGGGAGGTTAACTTGTCCCACCAGCATGGTCTCCAGTGCTCATGGTGTCTCTTCCCTTCAGTAGTGCTGATTTGCTCCAGCCAAGGCTCTGTCCCATGTCTCAAAAGGGTCATTCTGAGAAGGAATCTATCAGCAGAGCCCCAGAGGACTTCAGAAGGTTGCCCACCGACTTTTGGTGCTGGAATGGAGGTTGTCCTTACTGTGACATCTCAGTGCAAGAGAGGACCTGCAGTGTGACCCTTCAGGCAGGGGGTCGGTGGATGAGGACTGCTCTGAGGTCTCCTCACAGGTGAGCTGTCCCAGAAGGTCACCTCAAGGTGGATGTGGTGCCAGGGTGCTCCTGCCAGTCGAGGAGCTGTACCCTGACATGAACCAGCTCTCCAACATAGAACAGGCATGACTGGAGGGTGCTACCCTCTAGGGTAGGTGAATTTGTGTGCCACAGAACTTCCTGACCAGCTGTGACAGAGTCACTTAAAGCCCAAGCTGGGGGGTTGGAGCCTCCTGCCTTAATTATGGGATCCCAGAATAGTTTGGGTTGGAAGGGACTTTTCAAGCTTAATTCAATCCAAGCCCCTGCAGCCGGCAGGGGCAGCTGTAACCGGAGTAGGTTGCTCACAGCCCTAAACAACCTGACCTGCAATGGTGACAGCCATCTCCAGGAGACCCCTGGGATAGGGTCTCACTACCTTTAACATCAAAAGCAGGAGCAGCTCTGTGAGGAACAAAGGCTGGGAGCCTGCAGAAGAGCAGCCCCAGAGGAGAGCTGAGCAATGCTCAGCAAGAGCTAAAGGAGCTGTGGGGGGCAAGAGGCTGGGGCCAGACTCTTGTCAGTGGTGCCCAGGGCAAGGGGCACAAAGTGGCACCCAGGAGGTTGCATCTGAGCAGGAGGAGAAAGTTGTTTGTTGTGAGGGTGCTGGAGGCCTGGAGCAGGCTGCCCAGAGAGGCTGTGGAGTGTCCTTGTGTGGAGAGCTTCCAAGGCCAGCTGGGCACTGTGCTGCTGGGCAAGCTGCTGTGGGTGCCCTGCTTTGGCAGGGAGTTGGGCTGGGTGACCTCCGGAGGTCCCTTCCAGCTGCCACTCTGGGGTGGTGTGTGAAGTCTGGCCAGATGCAGCTGCCTTTGGTATCTCAGTGACTCCATCCTAGTTCTGATCTTGCTGCTGAATGAGTTCAGTTTTCAGGAGAGGTTTGACCACCTGAAGGTTTCATCTGCTCGAGATTTTTGTGTTTCATCTGAATGTCCTCAAATAGAGGTCACTTTGAAAAAAGCCCCAAACAGCCACAGTGCAGGAGTGCTTTTTTCCCCCTTGGCACTGCTTTAGGTCACCTTGCACTTGCCCAGCAGAGCTTCAGGTGGTCCTTGGGGAACCTCTTGCTGATCAAAACACATATGTGAGAAGGGAACAGCTAACGTCATGGGGCCAAGGCAAAGACTCAGCAAGGAGCTTGCTGTCCCCAGCCTACCCCCAGCTGAGCTGTCCTGGTGGACACTGCTGCCCACCTAACAAGGCTGCTGCCTGCAGAGTGGTGCTGTGGGAAGAGCACCAGGAAGGTGTCATTGGTGGGGTCAGGGCCAAGAGCTCTGAGCTCAGTTGTCCCCCAGAGCTTGCAGGGGTGCAGGATAGGTGGGGGTTGGGCTCTGCTCCTGGGGAGCATGTGATAGGATGAGAGGAAATGAGAAAGGTTTGAATATTAGATGGGACTTCTTCTCTGGGGGGGTTCTCAGAGCCTGGCAGAGACTGCCAGGGTTGTGGCTGGATTCCTACCTGGACTTCAGCAAAGCCTTTGACAGCGTTTGCCACAAGCAGCTCCTGGCAAAGCTGGCAGCTCGTGGCTTGGGCAGATTCATTCTGATATGAGTCAAGAACTGCCTGGAGGGCCAGGCCCAAAGAGTGGTGGTGAATGATGCCACATCCAGCTGGCAGCTGGCACTGGTGGTGTGCCCCAAGGATCAGTGCTGGGCACAGTCCTGCTCAATGTCTTTATTGATGATCTGGACCAGGGGATTGAGTCCAGCATCAGTGAGTTTTCAGAAGACACCAAGCTAGGAGCAGCTGTGGATCTGTTGGAGGGTAGGAGAGCCCTGCAGAGGGACCTAGACAGGCTGGGTGGGTGGGCAGAGGTCAATGGGATGAGACTGAACAAGGCCAAGTGCAGGGTTCTGCACTTTGGCCATAACAACCCCAAGCAGTGCTACAGGCTGGGGATAGAGTGGCTGAGAGCAGCCAGGCAGAGAGGGAGCTGGGGATGCTGGCAGAGAGTAGCTGAACATGAGCCAGCAGTGTGCCCAGGACAGCCAATGGCATCCTGGCCTGGCTCAGGAGCAGTGTGGCCAGCAGGACAAAGGAGGTTATTCTGCCCCTGTACTCAGCACTGGTCAGGCCACACCTTGAGTCCTGTGTCCAGTTCTGGGCTCCTCAATTCAAGAGAGATGTTGAGATACTGGAACGTGTCCAGAGAAGGGCAACAAGGCTGGTGAGGGGCCTGGGGCCCCTCCATCCCCCCCACATCCCACAAAACGGGGGTCATGCTGCTTCTGCAGCCTGGCAATGTGCATCAGGCTGGGGACAGAAGACTCTGTTGAAAGGAATTGACCTGGCAGCAGGACAGCAGAACTGGCTTTGATTCCAGGAGGAAATGCTGTGGGCTGGAGTAGGACATTGAGGGGCTGGAGCAGGTTCAGAGAAGGGCCACAAAGCTGGGGAAGGGTCTGGAGAACAGGGCTGGGGGTGTTGAGCCTGGGGAAGAGGAGGCTGAGGGCAGAGCTCATTGCTCTCTACAGCTCCCTGAGAAGCCTGGAGCCAGATGGAGGTTGGGCTCACATGCAGCAAGTGACAAGACAAGAAGAAACAGCCTCAAGGTTCACCAGGGCACAATCAAGTTGGACACGAGGAAGAGTTTCTTCCCATCAGGAGTTTCTCAGGTACTGGCACAGGCTGCCCAGGGTGGTGGTGCCGTCCCCACTCCTGGAGGTGTTCAAAGCCACCTGGCTGTGGCGCTGAGGGAGGTGGTGCAGTGGATCAGCAGCAGTGGTTGGTGTTGTGAGCTGTGGGTGAGCAGCTGGACTGGAGGAGCTCCAAGGTCTCTTCCAACCTTGCCAGTGCTACAGTCCCACGATTCTAACCAGGGACCCCCCTCCAAGCCCTGCGCTCTGCTCCTGCTTCCGAAGCTGCGCTGAGGATTTGAAGCCTTTCGAGCTGGTGGGCACACACCCTCTGCACCCAGCGCTGCTGTCCTCCACCCCTGTCCCTAAAGCCACACCAGAGGACGACCCCAAATAGTGACCCTGCTCAGTGCAGCTGAGTACAGCTCAGCTGGGACGGGGAGATTGGGGTGGGGGGGACACAGCAGAGCTCCCACCCAGCTCTCTGGGGAAGGCGCCGGCGCTGGGTGGCATTGGCTCGGGCTTGCGTAAGCTTTAATCTGAAGTTGGAGATGTTTTGAGCTGATCTGGGGGAGCGTTGGGTGGAATTAACATGCAGATGGGGGCACCACGTGACCCCCTCCCCCGGGTGCTTTTGCTGGGCTGGTTGGTTGTTGGCTTGGGTTTTTTTTCCCATCGTTTTAACGGATCTCTGCCGAGTCCAAGTGGCTGGCACCAGGCGGGGCTGGGCTGCCGCCGCCAGCAAGATGCCCGCGGTCTCTGTCCTCTACAAAGGAGCCATCATCATCAGCAGGTGAGCAGGAAGCAGGGATTGGTAGGGGTAGTCCTGGAGATCCTGCTGGCCACCCCCACCTTAGAAAGCCATGAGTGATGTGCTGTGGCCGCTCTAGGAGCAGGGAGTGGCGGCAGCAGGGGCTGGCATGCAGCAGAAAGAGCTGAGAGCATCGGCCCCCAGCTCCTCTTGGTAGGTTCCTTGCACCAGAGCAGGCTGCCCAGAGAGGTTGTGCAGGTTCTTTCTTTGGACACTTGCAAGAGCCATCTGGATGCCTTCCTGTGTGACCTGCCTGAGGTGACCTTGCTTCGTCAGGGGGTTGGACTGGACCTCCAGAGGTCACTTCCAATCCCTACCACTCTGATTCTCCAGCAGCAGCACAGCTCTGCTCCACCCTGGGTCCTTGGGCTGAGGGTGAAAGTTGATTGCATCAAGGAGGTCTCTGCTCCACTGTTGGTGCTTGGGTTGGGGGTAAAAGTTTATTCCATTAGGGAAGTCTCTGCTCCATCACTGGTGCTTGGGCTGAGGGTGAAAGTTGATTCCATCAAGGAGGTCTCTGCTCCATTGTTGGTGCTTGAGTTGGGGGTAAAAGTTGACTGTGTCAAGGAGGTCTCTGCTGCCCCAGCACTGCTGCCCTCCTGTCACCTCACAGCCTGGTTTGAGCTGTTTCTGTGTGCTCCTGCTGGAGCTGCCTCCCTGGTAGACTCCAGATGCTCTACAGACCCTGGGTGGGTGGGATGTTGGAACTCCAGTCTAGGCTCAAGGGCTCTGCTTCCTGACAGACAGATGTAGCCAGTTGTTGGGTTAGGCTGAAAGAGCAGCAAGAGCATCAAGGAGAGGGATCTTTAACCAGGAGAAAAAGCTTCCAGTTTGCATTTCAGAGGAGGCTGTCCCTGGCTTTGCAGGGAGGCTTGGAGAGGTGTTCTGGATGCCTGAACGGAGAAGTCTCTGTGATTTATTCCTTTCCTGCATCTCAGTGGACTCAGAGCCCTGTGCTGTGCCCCATGCTGTTGTCCCTCCTCAGCTATGTCTAGATTTGGGGTCTGATACTTACTCAGAAACTCCTTTTCTCCTGTAACTGAAGTGCTGGGAAGTGCTTTGGGAAGGGTCCCACGTGCCAGGGAAGAAGCTCTGCTCTGCTCCCGAGCAAGGAGTGCCTCACCTGGGCTGACTTTGCCCACCCCAGCAGCCCAGCCCTGCTCTCCAGCTCTCATGCCTTGCTCAGATCAGGGCCCACTCATCCTCACTGTGAGCACCACTGTCAGCCACCCAAGCAGCAGAAGTGCTGCTGTGCTGGCTTTGGAGTGCAGGGAGCTAGGGGAGAGTGGAGCTGTTGGCACTTCTGGTGGCCTTGTTTTGGGACACCCACCTGGACAGAGGCTGTTTAGGACAGGCTATGGGGCCCTTGGCAGAGCCACACAGCCCAGGGGAAATGATCTTCCACCTGCCTTGGTGCATGAGGAGAGGCTCCCACCTTGACTTGGTGAGGCAGGGACTCAGGGAACCACAGAATCAGTTTGGTTAGAAGAGACCTTTGACATCATCAAGTCCTTCTCTGGAGAGCTTCAAAACTCCCCTGGGAGTAAAAAATGAAGGAGAGGGTGCAGTGAACCATCTCACTTGTGTCTGAAGGGGCATTTAAACACACCTTGGCTTGGATATTTCCCAATGCTCCAAGGAGCTCTGGAGGTCTGCTCCTGGCACCTTGCACCTCTCTTGGACATCCTGTGTTTGACTCAGGGCTGTGGGTGCAGGCAGCTGCCCTCCAAACTTCCCAGTGCTGCTGCTGCTGGGATGTCCTCAGGCAGCTTGGTGTGGGAAGACTGCCATAGGGGAGATCTCACCAAGGACCCAGCCAGAACTGCTGCTCCTTTCAGCATGCCAGGGAAATTACAGCCCATGGGCACCACCAAAGGGCAGGGATTGCTGCCCAGCTCCTCCTGAGACTGGAGAGTAACAAAACCAAAACCCCCTGGCCACTGTGCTCCTGAGCAAGCTGCTGTGGGTGCCCCTGCTTGAGCAGGGGGTTGGACTGAGTGATCTCCAGAGGTCCCTTCCTGCCCCCCCACGCTGGGATGTCGTTCATCAAAGTCACTTCCACACCCCCGAGGGGGTTGGCAGCAGAGGAGATCTTGCAGACACAACTCAGTGCACAAGGGTGGTGCTGGGGGGGGAATTTGATCTCCAAGCATCACTGGAACTGGAGATCACCACACGAGGCAGTGAGACCTCAGCCAAAGGCAGAGTGCCCTTGGAGTGCCATGGTCCTTGGCTGCTCTTGGGGTGCAGATCCTCTGCTGGCTGCTGCTGGCATCGAAGGAGTCCCAGGGGGATTCTGTGACTGGATGCTCTCCAGAGGTCTCTTCCAGGCCCCAGCACACTGGGATTCTGGAATTCTTTGGAATCCAACCACCAAGGATCTTAGCAGATCTTGTGCCCCCCTTGTTGCAGCCCTCTTGCCAGAGCGCTGGAGCACTCCTGCATGCCAGAGCCTGGGGAGCAGCTCCTGCCCTGCTGCCTTCACTACTGTCTGCCTGCCTCTGCCAAACTGCTTTATTCCCAGAAGAGTGCTGCCAGCTCTGATCTCATTTCCCGGGAGCTGCACAGCTGTCCAGCCCCCTTAATCTGGGGTAATGAATCCCAGACAGGTCCATCAGATTTGCTGGGTGGGGAGGATGATGTCCAGCCCTGCACATATTCTCTCATTTATCTCTATCAACTGCAGGGGGAGGGAGAGGGGAGGGTGGATTTCTTTTCCCCAGGCTGTGTCCCTCTGGCTGTGTAGGTTGGGATGTCTGGTTGGAGCCTCTCATCACACACCACAGCACCAGCAAGGTGGGGCTGGAAAGGACCTCTGGAGCTCACCCGGTCCAACCCCCTGCTCAAGCAGGGCACTCACAGCAGCTTGCCCAGGAGCACAGTGCCCAGCTGGGCTTGGAAGCTCTCCAGAGAAGGATTTGGTGATCTCAAAGGGCTCTTCTAACCAAACTGATTCTGTGGTTCCCTGAGTCCCTGCCTCACCAGGTCAAGGTGGGAGCCTCTCCTCATGCACCAAAGCAGGTGGAAGATCATTTCCCCTGGGCTGTGTGGCTCTGCCAAGGGCCCCATAGCCTGTCCTAAACAGCCTCTGTCCAGGTGGGTGTCCCAAAACAAGGCCACCAAAAGTGCCAACAGCTCCACTCTCCCCTAGCTCCCTGCACTCCAAAGCCAGCACGGCAGCACTTCTGCTGCTTGGGTGGCTGACAGTGGTGCTCACAGTGAGGATGAGTGGGCCCTGATCTGAGCAAGGCATGAGAGCTGGAGAGCAGGGCTGGGCTGCTGGGGTGGGCAAAGTCAGCCCAGGTGAGGCACTCCTTGCTCGGGAGCAGAGCAGAGCTTCTTCCCTGGCACGTGGGACCCTTCCCAAAGCACTTCCCAGGTCTGCAGCATTCCGTGAGCAACGTCTGTGGTGGTGGGACAGGTGTCCTGTGGTTATCTTAGCTGCTGAAAGAAAGCTGCTTCACTCTCTCCTTCCCTCTCCTTCTCCTCCTCTTCTCTCCCCCAGGACACGGGGGGGACCATATGGGATGGACCGAACTGTGCATTGCTTCGACTTCTATGACTGTGCGAATGGCTTGGGTGAGTGCTGAGCCTCCAGGAGGGATGGCAGGGTCGGGCTGGGGCAATTCCAACCTCCCCCCAGTCCCCAGGGCCTGCTTCATGCTGAGCTGTCACAAGCTAATTCCCACACTGATCATCCCCTGCTTAGAAAAAGGCTTCAACACTTTGGGTCAGAAATTTGCCACGCCAGGTGTGTGGTAAAGACGCAGAGGTCTGAGGGATTTGTGCATCTGGGCAAGCTGGCTTGTGGACCTCCACATCCTGGGGGTCTGCTGGGAGATGGAAGATTGGGGACTCCACCACCCAGGAAGGTGGTGGAGTCCCCATGCCTGGAGCTATTCAAGAAGCCTGAGGCTATGGCACTTGGGGACAGGGGTTGATGGCCGTGGTGACGGTGGGTTCGTGGTTGGACTGGCTGAGCTCAGACAGCTTTTCCAACCTTTCCTTACTGGTGCTGTGATTCCCTGTGTGAAGTCTGATACCTTGTAGAAGCAGTGGTTCTCGTGCCTGTCTGGGTCAAGCACCCAACAACACCTTTTGGAGCTGGGAGGTTAGAATAAGGGCAGCATGAGCAGCAAACTGAGAGAGGGGATGCTGCCCTTTTGCTCTGCTTTCCTTTGCCCTGCTTAGATCTCACCTGCAGCACTGCCTTCAGCTCTGCAGCTTCCAATGCAAAAAGGACATGGACCTGCTGAATGGGGTCCAGAGAAGGGCATGCGGACGATCAGAGGGCTGGAGAACCTCCCCTGTGGGGACAGGCTGAGAGAAAGCTCCAGGGAGAGTTTAGAACAGCCTTGCAGTACCTGAAGAGGCTCCAGGAGAGCTGGGGAGGGACTTTTGCCAAGGGCTGGAAGTACCACAATGAGGGGCAATGGCTTTATGCTGGGAGAGGGGAGACTGAGTGGAGAGGAGGAAGAAATTGTTTGCAGTGAGGGTGGGGGAGACACTGGCACAGGTTTGCCCAAAGAGGTGGTAGAGGTCCTATTCCTAGAGACATTCAAGATCAGGATTGGTGTGGCCCTGATGTGGCAACTTGCTCTCCTTGGAGGTGTCTCTGCTGACTGCAGGGGGTTTGGAGGAGATGACCTTTGAGGGTCCCTGCCAACCCAGTGCAAGCTGTGATTTAGGACAATCCCAACTAACTCCCCACGGATGGTGCAGCACCTGTGGTGCCGGAGCCGTGCAGGAGCCTGGGGTCAGAGTCAGCAGGAGAGGGGTGAGGGAGGGAGGGCAAAGACTTTTGGAGGCCTTTCTGAATTAATTAAAATAAATGTAAACAACTCTAACAATAAGCCCCAAATAACATCCCAAGTGAGTCCCACCTTGCCCTGCTGCTGGCAGCACCTCCCAAAGAAAGCTGCTCCCAAGAGGTGAGCCCAGGTGTTGTAGCTCTCCTGGAGTACCCAGGCTGTAGGAGGTGGATTGGGAAAGTTTGGCCCATGGGTAAGGGAATGAGCACTGAGTGAGTCAGGTGTCCTCCCGTGGTGGCCTGAACATCAAAGCATGGAAGAGAGCAGGCAGAAGTGATGCTCACCTCCATCAGACCGTGAGAAACAGCCATGGCCTCAGGAAACTCAGCTCCAAAGGATCCAGCATCACCACTCCGGTGACCTCTGTGTCCAGCAGCTCTCCCATGGACTTGGTAAAGCATTGCAACCCTGCATCAGGATTTCTCAGGTCTACCATGCAGAGTTTCTGTGGGTGCAGCTCATCACTCTGCAGAGCAGCTCTGGGGCCTTTGGTCAGGTCTCTTGGAGACTTCTCTTGAGAGATCAAACTCACCAAAGAGACTTGAGATGGGAGACAGACTAAGGAGAGGCTCTGTCCAGCTCTTGGGTTAGGAGGTCTGTGTCCTGGAGGAATGGCTTTGGTGACTCTTCTGGGCCTTCTGTTGGTAAGGTTGAAGGAGCAGAGAGTGATGTCAATGGCAGGAAGTATAGGCTGGATGTTAGGAGGAAGTTGTTGGCAGAGAGAGTGATTGGCATTGGAATGGGCTGCCCAGGGAGGTGGTGGAGTCACCGTCCCTGGGGGTGTTCAGGAAAAGCCTGGATGAGGCACTTAGTGCCATGGTCTAGTTGACTGGATAGGGCTGGGTGCTAGGTTGGACTGGATGAGCTTGGAGGTCTCTTCCAACCTGGTTGATTCTAGTCTACCTACAGCAGGTCACTCAGAGCCCCAAACAACCTGACCTTGAATTTTCCAGGGATTCAAATGACAGAACCACAGAACATTAGGGGCTGGAAGAGACCTCAGAAGATCGTCTCGGTCCAACCCCCTCCCCCCTGCCAGGGCAAGATGACCTAGCATGGGTCACACAGGAACACATCCAGGAGGGTCTGGAACGCGTCTGGAGAAGGAGACTCTACAAATCACCTCTCTGCTGAGGACCAAGCAGTGCTTGCAGGAGCCGCATGGTGTAGCTGCTCAGAGGGTGCCTTTGAGGGAGCAAAAGCTGCCTCCAGGAGTTCCTGGTGCAGGGTTTCTCCCGGGACAGCTCCTTCCTTCAGAGCAGCCTCCGCCCGCTGGCCGCTCTGCCAGCGCGGCAGGTCAGCGTTTGGCCCCGGGTCTGTTGCTCTGTGGCTTTTAGGTGGAAGCCTGCATGTGAAGCTCAGAAGGAGAGTTCAAAGGGGTTACCTGGCAGCTGCTGGCACCTGGGCTCGGAATGAAAGCGGGAATCAAAGGGAAGCTGCCCATCGAGGAGTGCTCCTCAGAAACACCGAGATCTCATTATCTTGACCTTCATCTTCTTAGGGCAGGGCAGTGCAGTGATTCACCTCCAATCTGGCCCTTTCCTCCAGACAGAAGAAGCTGGCCAGGGCTGCCAGATCAGCAGAGGGATTAAGGGAAATGTAATTGAACATTGCTGGCTTAGGCACAGGGCAGGCAGCCTCCCTCCCCGCTGCCCGTGGTCAGGAAGTGCCAGAGATGATTTACTGTTGGGCTAAACAAGCAGATTAGCCTGGACACCTCCTGACCTCTGGCAGAGGGAGCCAGAAGCAGGTGAGATTACAGCCTGAGGAGATGAGGAGTGTGCCACCGGCAGCAGGGTTAGGTGAGCCAGAAGGAGCTCAAAGGTCTTGAGGACATCTCTAGGAGGGCTGAGGAGCTGGGGCTGTGGTGGGCCCTCACGGCCTGGAGGGGTACCAGGACCTCCTCCAGCAACGCTTCTCCTGCAAAGGAGAAGAGCCTTAGGATGTGGGCATCAGCTCCAGGAGCTCTGCCAGAAAGGAAAAGATTAAATGGAGGGCTCCAAAATAGGCTGGATTAGCTGGCCCTAAGTCTGACTTAATGAGCATTAGAGCGGGGCTTAGCTGCTGCCATAATTAAAGAGCCGTTAGTTACCTCCACCGGGCTCCGGCGGGAATGCCCTGGAGGGAAGCCTTTGGAAACCGCCAAACCTCCCAGGATGCCATCGCCGAGCCTTTGGCGTCTTCGGGATGCTTGCGATCAGCCTCGCACTGTCAGACAGCTCGGGCTTGGCAGGACACAGCCCCTCCTCCTCAACGCCTTCCTTCTCCTTCACCTATCCTCATTCTCCCCCCTCGTCCTCCCCCTCATCTTCCTCGTCATCCTCCTCCCTCATCCTCCCCTTTATCCTCCTCATCATCCTCTTTCATCTTGCCATTCTGTCCCCCCCTGCTTCTTCCTTTTCCTCCTTATCCACCTATATCTCCCAAGTTGCCACCCCTTCTCTCTCCTCCCCTGCTACTCCTCATCTTCCCCGCACTGCACTCCCCTTCCTCCCCTGCTACTCCTCATCTCCCCCCCACCGCACTCCCCTTCCTCTCCTGCTACTCCTCATCTTCCCCGCACTGCACTCCCCTTCCTCCCCTGCTACTCCTCATCTCCCCCCCCACCGCACTCCCCTTCCTCCCCGGCTACTCCTCATCTTCCCCGCACTGCACTCCCCTTCCTCCCCGGCTACTCCTCATCTTCCCCGCACTGCACTCCCCTTCCTCCCCGGCTACTCCTCATCTTCCCCGCACTGCACTCCCCTTCCTCCCCGGCTACTCCTCATCTTCCCCGCACTGCACTCCCCTTCCTCCCCTGCTACTCCTCATCTTCCCCCCACCACGTTCCCCTCCCCTCCTCTCCGCTCCTCGCCTCCTTAGTGGGACCTTCCTGCTGCATCTCCCAGGGGCAGGACTTAGCGTCCCAGTGCCTTGGTGGAGAGGCCATGGGTGGGAGAGAAGCATGGGCAGCACCCAGCTGCTCTGCCAAGGTGAGAGTCACAACTTAGGGTATGTTTTGCTTCCCCCCCCCCCCCCAGCCCATGTCTGAGTGTGCCTGGGAACAGGACCGTGGGTTGGGTTGGAAGTGACCTCAAAGATCAGCCACTTGCAATCCCCTGCCATAGGCAGGGACACCTCCCACCAGCCCAGGTTGCTCAAGGCTTCGTCTAGCCTGGTTATGGGGGAGGTTATGGATCACAGAATAACAGAATGTGATTCTGTGATCCACAGCCTGTGCCAGTCTCTCTCCACCTTCACTGCAAACAATTTCTTCCTCCTCTCCACTCTCAGCCTCCTCTCTCCCAGCTCAAAGCCATTGTCCCTCATCATGGCACTCCCAGCCCTTGTCCAAAGTCCTTCCCCAGCTCTCCTGGAGCCCCTTCAGGCACTGGAAGGCTGCTCTGAGGTCTCCCTGGAGCCTTCTCTTCTCCAGACTCAACAGCTCCAAGTCTCCCAGCCTGTCCCCCCAGCAGAGGTTCTCTAGCCTGACCTTCAGCATCTTCAGGGAGGTTGTGGATCACAGAATGTGGTTCTGTGATCCACAACCTCCCTGGGCAACCTGTGCCAGTCTCTCCCCACCCTCACTGGCAAGAATTTCTTCCTTAGCTCCACTTTAGATTTGAACACTTCCAGGCTTGGTACCTCCACAGCTTCCCCCTGCAGTGCCTCAGCACCTTGCTGTTGGACTGGACCTGGGCCCAGCCTCACCCTAAGCCCAGGCTCCATTCCTTCTCTTTTCTGCTCCCTTCAGAAAGGTGACTCTTGCCTGGGAAGGACTCCCCTGGAGGGAGCTGCTCCTCACACAGGGTCACTTTGTGCATCCAGCAAGGCTGGGAGCAGCTCCCCGTGCGGCCCTGGGCAGTGGGCAGAGGATGCAGCTGGCTGGCCACTGGCAGTGTCCCTGCCCAGAGTGCCCTGTCCTCAGCATGGCCTCTCATCCAGAGCAGCCAAATGCCTGCCCAGCAGCTCTGGGCAGAGATTTGTTAATTAAAGGCAGGGTTTTAATCCTCCTGTGCACAGCCTGGCTCTGGGAAGCAGGATTTAATGAGCCCTGCACAAATCAGCCTCTTAGGCCTTTTCCTGCCAGCCAGCTTATGTAGGCTGCCCTGGACAGGTCCCCTGCCTGGGGAAGTGCCCATTGCAGAGCACAAAAGCCTTTGCCAAGGTGCCACAGGGCCACCCATAGGCTGCCACTGCACGGTGGGTGAAGGGATGGGGCTTTGGAGCTGCAGCCAAAGTCATCTCTGCAGCCTGGCTCCTGCCTGGGAGCTGCTCCCTACTCTTGGAGTTGCTCTTCATTGTAGAGTGGTTTGGGTTGGAAGCACCTCCAGAGGTCATCCAGCCCAACCCCCCCCTGCAGCCATCGGGGCCATTCTCTACTAGAGCAGGTTGCCACAGCCCTGTTGAGCCTCACCCTTGAGTATCTCCAGGCATGAGGCCTCAACCACCTCCCTGGGCAACCTGTTGCAGTGTTCCAGCAGCCTGTTGCTGCAGAACTTGTTCCTCACATCCAATCTAAGCCTGCTCTGCTCTGGTTTGAAGCCATTGCCCCTGGTCCTCGTGCAGTTGTGCCATTGGTGGCAGCCTCAGAGGTTGTGGTGAAGATGCTGCTGGAGCCTGGCAGCAGGAGAGCTTCCATGGGGATGTTCTCACCACTGTGTGGAGCTGGGACTAGCTCCCCCCTGGACCTCAGCACAATGGGGGTTCAGTTGGAGATTCAACTAGATCTGGTTGCTCAGAGCCTTGTCCAGCCTGACCCTGAACCCTTACTCCTCTTCCATCCTGCTGACTTCAGAAGGGTGACATGTGCCTGGAGGCAGATCCTATGCTCTGCTCCCCTGGAGGGAGGTGCTCCTCATGTGGGGGCACCTTCCCACCACAGTGGGGGTCTCCTGGAGAATATGTTTGTCCCCAGTGATGTCTCCTAGGACAAAGCTCATCAGAGACATGGACATAGGATGAGGCATCCACAGCAGGATCAGATCCCTTCCCATCAGTGATTAACTTGGACCTGCTGCAGCAGGGCCAGAGGAGGCCACAGCAGTGCTGGCAGGGTGGAAGCTCTGCTGTCAGGCCAGGCTGGCAGAGTTGGGGGTGTTCAGCCTGGAGAGAGGCTGCAGGGAGACCTCCTGGTGGCCTTGCAGTGCTTCAAGGGGCCAGAAGAGAGCTGGGGACAGAGTTTTGAGCGGGGCCTGTGGTGGCAGACCAAGGGGGGATGGTTTGAACTGCAAGAGGGAGATTGAGAGTGGAGAGAAGGGAGAAAGGTTTGGCACTGATGTGGGGAGAGCCTGTTCCAGGCTGCCCAGAGAAGTGGGAGCTGCCCCATGGCTGGCAGCACTGCAGCTCAGGTTGTGTGGGGCTGTGAGCAGCCTGCTGTGGTTGGAGATGTCCCTGCTGAGTGCAGAGAGTTGGACTGGATGAGCTTGAAAGGTCTCTTCCAACCCAAAGCAGACAATGACTGCATGAAGCTATAGCTACTCGTTCCTTACCTGTACCTTCCTCAGCAGCTTTGTTGCTCCCAGCAGCTGCTCTTAGATGCCTTTAGCCCTGGTGTTGTGCCAGTGCCTGCTCCTTCTGCTTCTCACATGCGAAGGACATGAGGGGGAGAATTTTCACCACTGATATCTAGGAGGGGGGTGGGGGGGAGTGCTGTGGGGGGGCTCCATCCCTCTGAGGAGGCCCGTGGGAAAACTGTGATGCTGCATCTGTGTCATGGAGCTTCCTCTTCCCCCAGGGATTAAGGTAATTGGTGGCATCAAGGAACTCACTGGAGAGGAGTATGGAGTTTATGTCAAGAGGATCATTCCAGGAGGGGTGGCTTATGCAGATGGTGAGTTCCACACCTGGCAGGGCCCCCCAAAGCCTGTAGGCAACCCCAAGTCCCCTGCATTGCCTTTATNCCTCAGCAAAAGTCTCTCTGCAACCTTCCTGCAGGATCCCCTCAGGCACTGGCAGGTAGCTCTGAGGTCCCCCTGGAGCCTTCTCCTCTCCAGGCTGCACACCCCCAGCTCCCTCAGCCTGTGCTCCCAGCAGAGCTGCTGCAGCCCTGGGATCATCTTTGTGGCCTCCTCTGGCCTCACTCCAGCAGCTCTGTGTCCTCCTCCTGCTGGGGACAGCAGCACTGGAGGCAGGATCAGAGGTGAGGTCTGAGCAGTACCTCCTGTGATCCACAACCTCTCTGGAGGTGTTGAAGGCCAGGCTGGATGAAGCCCTCAGCAACCAGGGCTGGTGGGAAGTGTCCCTGCCCATGGCATGGGAACTGGATGATCTTCAAGGTCCCTTCCAGCCCAAACCAGTCTGTGATTCTTTGATTGCTTCATGTCCTGTTTCCTGAAGAGCTTCCCTTTGCTGCCTGTTCTTTCTCATATGCCACCAACTCAGCTGTAGCTCCCAGGTATTCCAGATCTTCAGGAGAAATCAGCTCTGCTCTGGGCCACTGCTTTCCTTCCAAGCAGCTTCACATCAGGAGGTGTTGGGCTAGGGGTCTGCAGGTTTCACCTTTCCTTCTAGTACCTGAAAGAGGCTCTAGGAAAGCTGGGGAGGAACTTTGGACAAGGACTGGGAGGGACATTGTGAGAGACAATGGCTTTGAGCTGAGAGAGGGGAGACTGAGAGCGGAGATGAGGGAGAAATTGTCTGCAGTGAGGATGGGGAGAGACTGGCACAGGTTGCCCAGGGAGGTTGTGGATCACAGAATGTGATCATAGATCATGTAGATTCTGTGATCCACAACCTTCTTGAAGGTGTTTGAGGCCAGGCTGGATAAGGTCTTGAGCAGCCTGGGCTGGTGGAAGGTGTCCCTACCCGTGGTAGGAGCTTGGTACTGAATGATCTTGAAGGTCTCTTCCCACCCAGCCCAGGCTGTGAAATCTCTGAATCTAAGCCAGAGCTGATTTGTTGCAGCATTTGTCCTCCTGGCAAAGCAGGATCCATCCAGAGCTGGGGCCAGAGCTGGTCATGGGTTTCTCCCTGATCTCAGACCTAGGTCAGGAAGAGCTTTACTGCAGTTTTTGCTCTTCGCTTCCAGGACTTCCCACAGCAGAGGAAGTTTTGGGATCTTGTCACGGGGCTGTTGGGGAGGTTTGGAGAAACTTCCTCGATGGTCACTGAGCAAAACAGGTTGGGTTTCCTCCTGTCTGAACAGAGGCAGGAACTGCCCAGCCTCTCCCAGTCCCTTCCAGCTGTGTTTTCTGCACTTTCTAGCCTCAATTTTCCCCTTTTCCAGGGCGCCTGCAGCCAGGAGACCAGATCCTGGAGGTCAATGGAGATTCCTTACTCGGGGTGACAAGTGAGAGGTAACCATCTCCAAAGGGAATTATTCCACTCCTGGGAAGTGCTTTCAGGTGCAGTGGCAGTGCTGTGACACAGCCAGAACTGCTGCCAAGGGACAGCTTGGGCAAGACCTAAGGAAAGCTTTCTGTATAGAAACAGAGCAGTGAGCCCCATCTGGGCAGACTGGGAGGGGATCTGATCCATTCTCAGCATCGAGGGGCACTGAGGAGAGTGTGGGCAGCAGGGCAAGGGAGGACTCCTGCCCCTCTTCTCTGCCCTAGGGAGGCCACAGCTGGAGCCCTGGGTCCAGTCCTGGGCTCCCCAGTTGAGGAGAGGCAGAGAACTGCTGGAGAGAGTCCAGGGCAGGCTGCAAAGCTGCTGAGGGGCCTGGAGCAGCTCTGGGAGGAGCAAAGGCTGAGAGCCTGCAGAAGAGCAGCCCCAGAGGGCAGCTGAGCAATGCTCAGCAAGAGCTAAAGGAGCTGTGAGGGGTAAGAGGCTGGGGCCAGACTCTTGTCAGTGGTGCCCAGGGACAGGAGAAGGAGTAAGGGGCACAAAGTGGCAGCCAGGAGGTTGCATCTGAGGAGGAGGAGAAAGTTGTTTGTTGTGAGGGTGCTGGAGGCCTGGAGCAGGCTGCCCAGAGAGGCTGTGGAGTGTCCTTGTGTGGAGAGCTTCCAAGGCCAGCTGGGCACTGTGCTGCTGGGCAAGCTGCTGTGGGTGCCCTGCTTTGGCAGGGGGTTGGGCTGGGTGATCTCCAGAGGTCCCTTCCAGCCCCACCCTGCTGGGCTGCTGTGCACCTAAGCTGTGTTTGAGATCTTCAGACACTGCTGCCAAATTCTGGCTTACCAGCTCCTGGCACCCCCACTCCATCTGCTGCAGCCTCCCAGCAAGCCCACAGCTCCCAGTGGTGGAGATCAGCCAGTGCCTGACCCCTGCCCTGCACAGGGCATTCCCTCCAGAGCTGCAGCCCAGCCCCTCAGCTCACTGCCAGGAGAACCATCGCCTGATGCAGACACCTTTGGGGCAGCCCTTTCCCATCAGTCGTGATGCAGGTCCACTCCTGCCCTGCATTCCTACAAGGTGGATGCTTGGGAAGAAGCATGAAGAGCTTTGCCTGCTGCCAGACCCCTAGGGCAGCTGTCTTTGGTGAAGAAGGTCCCCAGGGACACATCTGGAGCTTCAGAGAGGCTGTGTCTGTCTCCTAGCCCTGACTGCCATGGGGAAGTGTGTCCCCATGGCCAGCCCTGAGATGGGACCTCCCTGAGGGATGAGGTTTGCTGGGAGCTCTTGCCACAGCCTGCACCTTCTGGATTTGCTTTTCCTGGGGAGCTCCTTGTAGAGGAAGGAAAATCAGACTGTGATTTGGCTGCCCCCCAAGGCCAGGGCAGGGATTGAGGCTGGATGAGGAACTCAGTGGCATGGTTTGGTTAACTAGAAGGTGTTAGGTGATAGGTCGGACTCGAAGGTCTTTTCCAGCCTGATTAATTGTCTGATTCTGTGAGGCTGTTCCCCAGCCAAACAGAAAGGTGCCACTTTGTGGGTCTGTGCCCAGGGTGCTGTGAGCTCTGCTGTGTGGCTGGGGTGGGGAGGAGCAGTGTGCAATGGTGGTAAGCTGTGGTGGTCCTCTCCTGGCAGGGCTGTGGACATCCTGAGGACGGCGTCTGCCACCAGCCACATGCGGCTCCTGATCGCCCGCGACGACGATGCCAGGTAAGGGGGGGTGGGGATCACATGCTGCTGCCCAGGGAGGGTCATGCTGCTTGGCAGCACCTCAGCTGCCTGGCCTCTGACCTAACGGAGCTCAAAATCCACTTGGCTGGTGGGAATGTGCTGCAGCTGTTGTGGCAAGCTGGTGGCTGCCAGGTGGCAGCTCCGTGGAGCATGCAGGCAGGGAGCAGGTTTCTGCAGGTGCTTTCTCAGGGAGCACAAGAGCAGCTCCAGCCTTGGCTGGAGGTTGGCACTGGCTCTTCGAGCTGCCTGTGGCTTAGCATGGATCTTGGATCAGCAGCACTGTGTGCGGGTCAAGGGTGGGGATTCTGCCTCTCTGCTCTGCTGAGACCCCCCCTGCAGCACTGCCTCCAGCTCTGGGGTCCCTGGCACAAGAAGGGCCTGGAGGTGCTGCAGAGGGGCCAGAGGAGGCCACCAAGATGAGAGAGCTGCAGAACCTCTGCTGTGGGGCCAGGCTGAGGAAGCCCTGGGTGTGAGGCACGCAGGTTATCAGAGCCCACTCAAGGGGTTGTCCTCTTGCTGGCCAAGGAAGGACACACAGGTGAGATCCTGTGCTGCAGCAGTCCCCAGTGCTCGACTTGGTGGGGAACTGCTGCTGTGCATCTCACACCTTCCCCTCCAGCTAGCTGTGCTCAGGGTCATCCCCAGAAGAAGGGATGAGTTCTGGCAGCTGAGCAGCTCCCTGCAGCCATCCACAGCAGGGTTTGCTTGAGGGGAAGGGTCTGGAGAAGAGGGCTGAGGAGCAGCCGCTGAGGGAGCTGGGGGTGTGCAACCTGGAGACGAGGAGACTGAGGGCAGAGCTCATTGCTCTCCACAGCTCCCTGAGAGGAGGCTGCAGCCAGCTGGGGCTTGGGCTTTGCTGCCAGGAAACAGGCATCAGGACCTGTTTGATCAGGAGAAGGCTGAGAGAAGATCTTATTAATATTCACAAGTTTTGAAGGGTAGGGGGCAAGAGGCTGGGTCCAGGCTCTTGTCAGTGGTGCCCAGGGACAGGACAAAGGGTAAGGGGCACAAACCTGGCACCCAGGAGGTTCCATCTGAGCAAGAGGAGAAAGTTGTTTGTTGTGAGAGTGCTGGAGGCCCGGAGCAGGCTACCTGAGAGGTTGTGCAGTGTCCTTGAGTGCAGACTTTCAATACCTATCAGGGCATGTTCCTGTATGAGCTGCCCTGGGTGACCCTGCTCTGGCAGGGGGGTTGAACTGGGTGGTCTCTGGAGGCCCCTTTCAACCCCTCCCATTCCATGATTCCAAGGCAAGAGGAAACCACTTCATTTCCTAGGCAGAGCCCCTGGAGCATGTCCCCTGCCCTCACCCAGGCTGATCTGCTCACAGCCACTGGGCACCTCCCCATGCCCTCTAATATCTTAAAGTGCAGCAGATGTTCCTCAGGGCAGAGACACCAGAGGCTTTGTGGGCAGCTCCTGCCTGCATCTGCCAGCAGCCCCTGCTCCTGCCAAGGAACTGCTCAGACAGCAAGGATGGGAGCCCGGCAGGGCAGCAGGACTCAGGGTGCTCGATTTGTGTCCCTGCCTGCTGCCTCTCCCATCTGCTGGAGGTTCCCAGGCAGCAGCCTCAGGGCCAATCCTTTTAGTCCTTTCTTTGGGAAAAGATTTGCAGAGCTCTCTCTTACATAATCATCTCTCTGAGTGCTCAGCACAGGAGAGCACAGCCCCAGGATTAAAGGCTGTGGGAGCAGGGAAGGATTCTTCTGCTTTCTGCTTGCTTTTGCCTTTTTCTTCTCCCACTCAGTTTTTGTTCTATGGCTGCCCCCTGGTCTGCTCCAGCAGTGGCTGACTCTGGGTGCAAACAGCCTCCCTGAGTCCCCACGAGGTCACCTCCCTGGAGGTGATCATAGAATGGCTTAGGTTGGAAAGGACCTCAGAGATCATCTACTCCATGGGCAGGGAAAACCCTCAACTAGAGTTGGTTGCTCAAGGCCTCATCCAGCCTGGCCTTTGACACCTCCAGGGAGGTTGTGGATCAGAGAATCACAGAATGAGATAAGTCTGTGTTCCACAGCCTCCCTGGGCAGCCTCTGCCAGACTCTCAGCACCCTCACACTCAACAACTTCTTCAGCTCCACTCTAACCCTGCTCTGCCTCAGCTCCAAACCGTTCCCTCTTGGCCTGGCTCAGCCACTCTCAGCAAAAGTCTCTCTGCAGCCTTCCTGCAAGATCCCTTCAGGCACTGGCAGGCAGCTCTGAGGTCCCCCTGGAGCCTTCTCCTCTGCAGGCTCCATGAGCATCCCAAGGGTTAAGAGCAGCCTGGCACCTTCTCAGCCCTCAGCAGTGTGGCTCATGAGGCAGGAAAGCTGAAGGATGAGGTAGGGGAGGCTAATTGTTTGCAGATGAATCCCAGTGTGGGAGAGCTTGGAAGGGCTGTCTGGAGATCATCCAGTCCATCCTAACTTCTCTGGAACAGGTTGCCAAGAGCAGTTGTGGACTCCTCATCCCTAGAAGTGTTTAAGACCAAGCTGGGTGAGGCCCTGGGCTGGTGAGAGGTGTCCCTGCCCATGGCAGGGGGTTGGAGCTGAACGATCTTTAAGCTCTACCCCACCTTAAGCCATTCTGTGATCATATCAGAGGTATGGACAGGGCTGTCAGGGGATTTGATCCAAAACCTTGTCAGGTAAGGCCACCACTGGCCCCTGTGCAGCTTAGAATGGCACAGACTGGTTTGTTCCACACCCAGCAGTGAGCAGAAAGGGGATGGCAGAGGCAGGCAGCATCCTGTGACAGGGACAAGCAGTGCTTACAGCAACCTGGTATGCTGCTTCTAGCCTTAAACTCTGAACTGTAAGCTCTGAAGGCTATGGATGGTCAGAGCTGTCCTCAAATCCCAGCATGGTAGGGGCTGGAAGTGACCTCTGGAAATCACCCAGCCCAACCCCCTGCCAAAGCAGGGCACCCACAGCAGCTTGCCCAGCAGCACAGTGCCCAGCTGGCCTTGGAAGCTCTCCACACAAGGACACTCCACAGCCTGCTCCAGGCCTCCAGCACCCTCTAAGTAGTTTCTGCTGCTGTTGAAGTGAAGCAGCTCAGCTGTAGGAGGCTGGAGCACAGCAGGCTGCTGGAGAAGGCCAGGCAGTGGCTCAGGGTTTGGAAGCCAACCCAACTGCCAATTCTCCTCAGTGACTCAGCCCAAGAGCATCTTGTTGTGGTTGCCCTCGGGTGAATTTGACTCATCAAGGCTATTATTTGTCCCTGGAGTTAATTAGAGGCCCCAATTGCCTGCTCTCTTGATGGGGCTCAGTCCTGGCTGGTAGCAGATGCCTGTTTGCAGCCCTGCCATGGAGAGTGGGGCTGGAAGCAGCAAGCAGAGAGGTGCAGCTGGACACACTGGGTTTGGCTGAGTGTTGGGGCTGCTTTTGGCCTGTGCTCACCCAGGCTGATTTTATTGCATCCACGTAATTATTGTTTATTCACTCTCAACCCCCAAGGTCAACAGAGTTCCTCCTTTCCCTGCCTGCTGCAGATATCAGCCTGGTCTTTCAGGTTTGTGCTGCACCTCCTGGACCTGGTAGGATGAAATGCTGAATGCATCACATCCCCTGCAGGGTCAGCCCGCTGCAGCCCAAAGCAGAGGGGTTTGCACTGACAGCCTGAGACAGTTGGAGTTGTTGAGCTTGGAAAAGGCTCCAGGGAGACCTCAGAGCAGCCTTCCAGTAGCTGAAGGGGCTGCAGGAGAGCTGGAGAGGGACTTTTGGACAAGGGCTGGGAGGGACAGGACAAGGACAATGGCTTTGAGCTGGGAGAGGAGAGACTGAGAGTGGAGAGGAGGAAGAAATTGTTTGCAGTAAGGATGGGGAGAGACTGGCACAGGTTGCCAGGTTGCCCAGAGAGGTTGTGGATCACAGAATCACAGAACATGATGGAAGATCACAACCTCCCTGGAGGTGTTCCAGGCCAGGCTGGATGAGGCTACCTGGAATGGTGGGAGGCATCCCTGCCCATGGCAGGGGCTTGGCATTGGATGGTCTTTAGGGCAGAGTTAGATTGGACAGCAGGAGGAAGTTCTGCACAGTTGAAGGTGGGGAGACACTGGCACAGGCTGCCCAGGGAGGTGGTTGAGGCCATCCCTGGAGACATTCAAGATCAGAGGACTCACAGTGCAAGGGTGAGCCCAGCCTTGAAGTTCAGCTGCACAAGATCAGCTGGAGGTTTGCCAAGAAAGCTTGGGCCAGCTGATCTTTGAGGGTTATTCCAACCTGGGATGCTGTGGTTCTGTGTGCTGGGTCCTCACCAAAATTGCCCAAGGATGGCCTTGGGTTACATCCTGCTGGTCCTAAGCCTCATCCCACCCAGACAGCAGTGGGATTCGTAGAGTCGTGGAGTGGTTTGTGGTGGAAGGAACCTTTCAAGCTCCTCCAGTCCAACCGCCCTGCACTCAGCAGGGACATCCCCAACCAGAGCAGGTAGCTCACAGCCCCCACACAACCTGAGCTACAGCAGTGCCAGCCATGGGGCAGCTCCCACCAACATGGGCAGCCTGTGCCAGACTCTCCCCACCCTCAGGGCTAAATATTTCTCTCTTCTCTCCACTCTCAATCTCCCTCTTTCAGTTCAAACCATCTCCCTTGGTCACAACAGGTCCTGCTCAAAGGGCTTCTACCCCTTTGGAGCACTGCAAGGCCACCAGGAGGTTTCCCTGGAGCCTTCTCCTCTCCAGGCTGAGCACCCCCACCTCTCTCAGTCTGGCCTCACAGCAGAGGCTTCCAGCCTCTGGACCATTTTGGTGGCCCTGCTGCAGCTGGTGTGAGCTGGGCACGAGGAAAGCTGCTTGTGTGACCAGCCCTTTGCAGTGCTTTGGGCTGATGGTGCCTACTGACCTGTAGGCTTTGGGGCTTTTTGGAGACGAGCTCCTCCCTCCTCTGCTGTCCCTGGCTCCTCTTTCTCCTCCAGCCATGGTGCAGAGCTGAGGTTTCCAGACAGCTCTGCGCTCCTAGAACCTTTGATGCAGGCTTCACCCTTTGCTCTCCCACGAACAGCAGGGCAGGACAAAAAGGAATTAGGAGATAAAGCAGCAGCCTCCTGCCAGAAGATTGAACCCCCTCAGCTGCTTAAGCTAAAGCAAAATCGGGCACCAGCTGCCTGCTGCAGGGCTGCCTGAAGGTTCTGCAGCTCCAGGCTCACTCCCAGGGATTCTCCTGCCCTTGGATGTCTGCCTGGTAATGAGGAAGAGCAGGAGAGGATTATTCCAATCAACTTTCCACCTAATGCCATTGCTTTCTCTTTTTTGTTTGTTTCTAAACAAAGCCAGGCAGTTTAGTGGTGCAGGCACCTGACACTTCAGAATGCTTTAGCCAGGGTCAAATTTTACATATTAAAGACTCCTCCTGGAGCTTCTTGGTGTCTGAAGGCACAAAGCAAAGCCCTGCTGGCATCCCTTCATTACTGGGCCAGGTTTGGGCATCGGCTGCCCGCTCCCCGACTCCTCCGAGCGCAGAGCTGCTGAGCACAGAATTAATTCTCAGGAGGGTGACACCAGGGAGTGCCTTGCTGGCCGTGGGGACAAGCCTGGGCTCCACCTTGCTCGCGTGTTTGTGTCCTCGGTGGGCCTGGGGCTTGCAGCATCAACCAACAAAGGCAGGAGCTGGGGCAGCGGCGCAGTGACAGAGTCTTTAGTCACCTGCAGCCCTGGGCTTGGAGCTGGTCCTGCAGGCTCCTGAGCAAACAACGATAACCAGTCCTGGGGGGGAAGGATGCAGTGACACAAAGGCCTGCAAACAACGAGCAGGAATGTTGCAGCCTTGCTTCTGAGCACGCCTGGCAGCAGGGACTGCAGCCAGGGCTGGTGTCGTTTGGCAGGGCTCGAAATGCTGCCGGGCTGGCTGCATTTGCATTGACTAAGAAGGGTTTCAGCCACGGGTTTAAGGTCGTCACCTGGCCCCTGCTCTCGCAGGTATGATCTGTGGGAAGGCTAACAATGGATGGCCAGCCCCAGCCAACCCTCCTGTGACGGGACCAGGGGTGATGAGTTTGGGCCCAGAGACACCCTGCCCCGGACAACCCTCCTGTGACAGCACAAGGAGCAATGAGTTTGAACTAAAGCAAAGGAGAGTCAAGCTGCAGAGAAGGAAGCTTTTGATGTTAAGGGTGGTAAGAGTCCATCCCAAGAGTCTCCTAGAGAGGTGGGAGATGCCCCATGGCTGGCATCATTGCAGGTCAGGATGTTTGGGGCTCTGCACAACCTGCTCTGGCTGCGGCTGCCCCCGCTGGCTGCAGGGGGTTGGACTGGGTGAGCTTGAAAGGTCCTTTCCCTTCCAAACCACTCTGTGGTTTGAAGAAAGCAAACCTCCAGCTGGTGGTGACTTGGCAATCTCTGGAAGTGCCATGGAAGCCCATGTCAGTAGGTCAGGGGAGGGTCAAGAGCACCTCCAGAGGCTTTATGGACAGTTGGACAAGTTCTGCTGAGGTGAGGTCTATGCAAGACTTGACCTGAGGAGCCAGAGAAGAGCAAAGCACTGTCCTGGTGCTAGAGGAAGGATCTAACATCCTTCCACCTTCTCGGTGCTCCTACATACCCTTCAGTGGCTAAGGCTGAGGAAGCAGCAGGGAACAGCTGAGTGGGAACACCATGAGCTTCTGAAGAGGGTGATTGAGTTCAGTTGATGCAGGCAACGGTGGTGATGATTCCACCAAGGCATTTCCAGTGCTGAGGCACAAAGATGGTTAAGGGAATGGAGGAGAGCCTGAGGGAGCTGGGGCTTGGAGAGGGGGAGCCTGAGAGGTAACCTCATTCATGCTGACAAAGATGTAAAGGTGAGTGTCTAGAGCACAGAGTCAGGCTCTGCCCAGTGATGCCCAATGCCAGGGCAAGGGGCAATGGTGGAATGTTTCCATGGAAACATGAGGAGGAATTTTTTCACCATGAGGGTGACAGAGCACTGGAACAGGCTGCCCAGGGGGGTTGTGGAGTCTCCCTCTCTGGAGATATTCAAAACCCACCAGGATGTGTTCCTGTGTGATCTGCTCTGGGTGATGCTGCTCTGGCGGGGGGGTTGGACTGGATGAGTTCTGGAGGTCCCTTCCAGCCCCTGTGATGCTGTGATCCCACTGAGCATTGTGTGCCACTCTGCTCTCAGATCAGTATGACTAAGGCCTGTGTTTGATGTCACTAGCAGAGGAGGGGGGCAGTGGCCTTTTGAAGTGGGTTAATGATGGGTCGTGGGCAGATGTCTATTATGGAGTGCTCTCCATAATAGTGCATAGCAGGACCCGAGGAGGTGGTGACTCACTCAGCACTTGCTGCTGCCGGCTCTAATCTAGCCACTGGCAGGTGACATCTGTCCCGGTGACACAGCCTCTGCCGCCGCCCCAGAGCAGTCTCCTGGCCCAGGACACTTTGCTGTGGCTGCTTTCCTGTGGGTAGATGACTGGAGCTTGGCTGACTGTCAGCTCTCAGAGCTACTCACTCCTCTCCGGGCTTCTCCCGTGGCTAGAGTGCCAAGGAGGCTCCTTCCTGTGGGGATTCCCTCCTGCCTCCAGAACAGGCACCAAAGGTCACTGCCACGGTCACAGCAAGGACACTGTCAGGGTTTCTCCTCGTTTAATGGCAGCTGTGAGAATCAGTCATCCTGGAGGCTCTGCCAGAGGTGTCCTTGTATAGGGCAGGGGGTGGGAAGCAGATGATCTCCACGGTCCCACCCAACCATTCTCTGAGGCTGGGATTCTCTCTGCCAGAAGCTAGGACTGCTCAGGTAGTGTTGAGTTGTGAAAGCAGAGGGACCTCATGGTTGCAGAGGGACAAGATGCTCCTGAGAGCAAGGAGGATGGGCACAGGAAGAGCATGGGGTGGGGGCTGGGCTCTTCTCCCTAGTCTCAAGTGATAGGACAAGAGGTAATGGCCAGAAACTATGCCAGAGGAGGGTTAGGTTGGAGAGGAGGAAAAAAATCTCTGCTGCAACAGTGATCAGGAACTGGCACAGGCTGCTTAGGGAGGTGGTGGAGTCCCCATCCCTGGAGGTGCTCAAGAAAGATGTGGCCATGGTGGTGCTGGGTTGCTGGTTGGACTGGATGATCTTGGAGGCCTTTTCCAACCCAAACCATTCTCCAAGTCTGTGATTCTATGGAAGGGATGTGGCAGCTCAAAGAAGGGTTACAGAAAGGAGGCAGGAGCTGCAACTATGGTTCGTGGTGGCTCTAGATGGGGTTGAGACCCTCAGCGTGTTCCACTTGGCCAAAGGGAGGTCACAGATCAAGGGGAGGTCACAACTGCACAAATAGGTAGAACTCATCAAGGAGCCAGCACCCTTGGGTGGTTAGGTGGTGGTCAAACTCAGCCTGGAAGGGAAGCTTTAATTAAGGCACTTGGGCACCAAGCCAGCTTCCCAGGGGAAGCTGTGGGTGAGCTTGCTGGCAGGCAGCTGGCAGAGGGAGCTCAGGGGTCACCTCCAGACACAGGGCTCATGCCCATGCTTGTGGGCTGCCTCTCCTCCCTGCTCCTGAATTCTCTGACAAGCCCTTCTGATCTTGACAGCTGTGAGTGCAGGTCCAGTTTCTTTAGCCCTGAGCTGCTGGGAGCAGGACAGAAGCCTGCGCTGCCCCACAACAGTTTATGCAGGTAGCTCCTTGCAGGTCTTATGCTCCAAGAGTTCAGCCTGTGATGTTTGTGGGGGACATCACCACGGGGCTGTTGCTCTGGCATGTTCTCCAGAAGCCATCTCTTACCTTTGCCCCAGTAAGAGCTAGGAGGTAAACCCCATGGAGAATGATCCACATTAAACTGCTCTGGAAGGAGCCATGAAGAAGCCAAGCAGTGCTGGGTGATGGCTGCACAGGTACAGCTCCTTCTGGCAGCTCCTTCAGTCAGGGGTGGCATTAACCAGGCTGAAGGGTCCACAGGCAGAGCTTCTGTGTTCATCTGCTCTGTCTCATGAAGGTCAGACCCCAGCACCAATGCTTGTCCTTAGGCTGCTTCTCAGCTTCTCTTGCCCATGTGGTTATAACCTTGGACTCCACTCTGCTG
Source organism: Tricholaema leucomelas (assembly GCA_013400475.1). Classification (NCBI taxonomy): domain Eukaryota; kingdom Metazoa; phylum Chordata; class Aves; order Piciformes; family Lybiidae; genus Tricholaema lacrymosa; species Tricholaema leucomelas. Next base: position 112,906 of record WAAF01019240.1, read on the forward strand.
AGACCTCGCCTCCAACCCTGCCTCCAGCTCTGCTGTCCCCAGCAGAAAGAGGACACAGCTGCTGGAGTGAGGCCAGAGGAGGCCACAAGGGCTGCAGCAGCTCTGTTGTGAGCACAGGCTGAGGGAGCTGGAGGGGGTTCAGCCTACAGAGGAGAAGGCTCATGGGGGACCTCAGAGCTGCCTGCCAGTGCTTGAAGGGATCCTGTAGGAAGGCTGCAGAGAGACTTTGCTGAGGGTGTCTGAGCCAGGCCAAGGGGGAATGGTTTGGAGCTGAGGCAGAGCAGGGTTAGAGTGGAGCTGAGGAAGAAGTTCTGCAGTGTAAGGGTGCTGAGACTCCAGAACAGGTTTCCTGGAAGGTGTTCAAGGCCAGGTTGGATGAGAGCTTGGGCAGCCTGGGAGCCTTTGTGCATGAGGACGCTCTGCCTGCTCCCCACTGCTGAAGAGCCTTGGTGGTCAGCTACTGTCATCAGAGGCCTTGGGTGGAACGAGATGATCTTCAAGGTCCCTCCCCACCCAGCCTGCTCCATGGCATTCAGGTGGAGAATAGTTTATACTGACCATGTCATGGCTTTGTTTCCAGGAGGGAGTTCTCTGAGCTCCTGGAGAAGTTTGGCTCCCAGAGCAACGCTGGCTCGGCGCGGAGCTCCCCAGTCCTGCACGGTGGCAGTGAGTAGCTCAGCATTCCTCTGGGGAGGGAGGAAGCCCAAATGCCACTCTCTGCTGAGAGTTTTCTGTATCCCTGGGATATATGGAAGGAGATCTGTTGAGATTTGGGATTTGGTTGGTGTTTGGGTACAGAGGCAGGGCCAGTCCTGCCAGCACAGAGCAAGGCAGCCTCCTCCGGGCAGACAAGGAATTGAGATGGGGTTGGAAGCACTTCCCAGAGCCTGTTTGAGTGGCACAATGGGTGGGCAACCCCATCAGCACCCACCTCTGCAGGGGCAGCTGTCAAAGACTTTCAGCAATGGTTCATTCAATGGTCCCTTGAGGGGATCATTGGGATGGGGAAGGAAGCTGTCCCCCTGGCTTGGCAGCCCACCAGAAGATGCCAGCCCTTCTCCTGTGGCAGAGATATGGAGGGCTAGCACTGGAGTGACAGTTCCATGCTGGAGTTGTGCTAAGGAGGTTCAAAAGTTTTCTTCTCCATGAGCAATATCACAGAGTAGAAGGGGTTGGAAGGGACTTCTGATGGCTTTATCATGTGGTTTGCCCCCCAAAACTAGGCTAAGGGTGCTGGCACTCAGAGGAGGAGCAGGGCAGGAGAGTAACAAGGCTGGAGAGAGGGCTTGGAGGTGGTGGAGTCACCACCATGGGAGTGTGCAAGAATCTGTAGATGTGGCACTCCAGGATACAGTTTAGTGGTCATGGTGGTTGGGTTGCAGTTGGACAAGGGGCACTGGGGGCAAGCTGGAGTGGAGGAGGTGCCATGGGAACGAGGAAAACCTTTGTCACTGTGAGAGTAGCAGAGCCCTGGAGCAGGCTGCCCAGAGAGGTTGCGGAGTCTCCTTCTCTGGAGACTTCCAACACCCACCTGGGTGTGTTTCTGTGTGCCCTGCCTGGGTGCCCCTGCTCTGGTAGGGATGGGGGCGTTAGACTGGCTGATCTCTGGATCCAAACCTTATCATTCTGTGCTGTGTGAGTCAGTGGTCCTGGAGGCCTTTTCCAGCCTGGCTGCCCCTCTGCTGCTGCACTGTCCCCTGGGCTGACTCTGCCTTTGCCCTTCAGGTCGCTACCTGGAGAGCACCTCCTCGGGCTCCTCGTCGCGCTCGCAGAGCCCACTGCTGCTCAGCCCTGCCAGCTCCCATGGCCCCTTCTTGGGCAGCCCAGCACACTCCCAGCACGCACAGTACGTACCCTTGGGGCACTCACGGACCTGGCATCCAAAGTCCAGCCCTGCCTGGTGGGCAGCTCCAGGCGGATAACTCCGAAGCCTGAAAAGCTCTGTCATCCATCCATCCATCCACCCACCCCTGGCTCCTCTCTGCTGTGCTGGCACCACAATGCCTGAGAGATCAGCACCTCCTACAAGTCCTTCTTGTGGTGGTAGGGAGCTGAGGCTGTGGAGCCTGGAGAAGAAAAGGCTCCAGGGAGACCTCAGAGCAGCCTTCCAGTGCCTGAAGGGGCTCCAGGGGAGCTGGGGAGGGACTTTGGACAAGGGCTGGGAGTGCCAAGATGAGGGACAATGGCTTTGAGGTGGGAGAGGGGAGACTGAGAGTGGAGAGGAGGAAGAAATTGTTGACAGTGAGGGTGGGGAGAGACTGGCACATCTCATTCTGTGATCCACAACCTCCCTGAAGGTGTCAAAGGCCAGGCTGGGTGAGGCCTTGAGCAACCTGTGCTGGTAGATGTCCCTGCCCATGGCAGAGAGTTGGACTGGATGCCCTCTCAAAGTCCCTTCCAACCCAACCCATTCTATGATCTTGACTGTTCCTGAGCAGCCTGTGCCCAAGAGCTTTAAAGCTTTCCTGCCAAGGCAGCCAAACACACCTGGCATAGAGCAAGTCAAACAACTGCTCCTCTCCCTGTCACTTAAAGCCACCTGAGAGAACCCTGAACATCCCCTTGATGAACCATGTCACCAGCAGAGCCTTCCTGAAAGGCTTTCAGAAGGTCTTTGAGGACGTTGTTGTCTATTGCCCTGCATCTGGTACACTGCCAGGAGTGCAACAAGAGCCCAAGCACTGCCCTCTCCATATGGGCACCCTCTGCTTTGCTGCCGTCAGCGGCTGCCACAGCATCCCTTTGTCTCCGGAGCATTCCCTGCAGCCTCCTTTCATGTGGTCACCTGTCCCTTTCCTTTTTGGCAGGCTCAGAGGTCTGGACAGGCAGAGCTGGTTCCTCTGAGCCGTCTGCTCTCCCAGCTGCCCAGGGTTGCCCTTCTCAAGAGGGACAGCTGGATGTGCCTTAACAGCCGCGGAATGGGGACCAGCCGCCCCCAGGGCTCACAGCTTCCCTTCCCGTGCCAGCACAAACAAACCCAAGTCTCTAGTGAAGAGAATCAGCCCCCGCTGCAGAACCAGTCCATCCTCTTGCCAAATGCCAGCTCGTTGTTAGGGATTTGCAGAGGACAAATACTTGGCACTAGAGGTTAAAGCTGCTTGTGTGGCGTGAGAGACCCTTACAGAGGAGCTCGGCTACTCAGCAGCTGGTTGGCACCAACCAGACAGCCCTGCTCAGCTGTTAACCCACCCATGGAGGATAGAGGGAACCCGGTCTGTTGGCCTCTCCAGCACTGCCAGGCTGTGTCATGTTGGGCCATAAAGGTGATGAGATGCTGGAGAACCTCTGCTATAGAGACAGGCTGGGAGAGTTGGGGCTGTGAAGCCTCGTGTGATGGTTTGGGTGTCCCCTCCCCCCCCCACTTTTAGAAATCACCCAGACTAGACTCAGTCGGCTCTGGAAATTTGAACGAAGCTTATATTTACAGCTGGCACAATTTACAAGCAGATATTTACAGTATATACAGTTATAGACAGAAATAGACAAGGTAAAAAAGGTAATACAGACACAACTCCCCTCCCAGAAACCTGAGTCCCCAGGAGGGGCTCTCAACCACCCCTCACCTTCCCCCTACCCCTCTCAACCTTACCCCAGTCCTAAGGAAGAATGGAGGTTCGGCCAAGAGGGTTAAAAAGCAAGGTGAAGCAGCCAAGCAAAAGGAGGGTGAGGTTAGAAAGCAAGATGGAGTCCAGCCAGCAGCCTCAGCTTCTCCCCAGCAGGCAAAGCTCCCCAGCGAAGAGAAGAAGCAAGTGCCCTAATCTTTGTTTTGCCTTTCTTCTTTACACATCCCAGCAAGACTGTGAGGGAAGTAGACCTCACCATTGTTTTCATTTTACAGCCTATCATCTAGTTCTTCTCACCAAAACATGCTAGCTAGGCTCCAACTAGCACACCTCGAGAAGAGAAGGCTCCAGGAAGATCTCAGAGCAGCCTTCCAGTGCCTGAAGGGGCTGCAGGAGAGCTGGGGAGGGACTCTGGACAAGGGCTGGGAGTGCCAGGATGAGGGACAGTGGCTTTGAGGTGGGAGAGGGGAGACTGAGAGTGGAGAGGAGGAAGAGATTGTTTGCAGTGAGGGTGGGAACAGTCTGGCACAGGTTGCCCAGGGAGGTTGTGGATCACAGAGTCCTGCACCCAGCCCGTGGGGAGATGGGTTTTCTGACACTTAGACCCCGCCAAATCCACCACCACCACAGACCTCTCTGCTGCAATGCTGCCCACTGAGCCATGGCTGCTCAGTGCCATCTCTGCTCCCACAGACACCTTCCTCCTGGCATAGAGAGGCCTGAGCTTGGATAGCCAGAGCTTGGTGGCCTGCTGCATCCAGGGAGTTCTTGGGAAGGAGGCTCCAAGTCATCTGCAGCTCCACTGGATGAGTCCTCTGCGGCACTGTCACAGGAGGAAAGCACAGCCTGGTGGGCACTGCTGTAAAGGTGCTGAAAGAGCTCATTCCTTAGGGCTTCTTGGAAGGTTCTGAGCCCAAACCTTGCTTCAGACTCGCCCAACTGTGTCTGCTGAGATTCACTTGGATGCTTGTTAAGGGATGCTTCATGCTTGATCATGCTTAGCTGGGTCAAACAGCAACCACTTGAGCCTTTGGAGCTTCTGGCTCCAACAGCAGGGACAGCTCCCTCCAGCCCAGGTTGCTCAAGGCCTCATCCAGTATATCCTTCAACACCTCCAGGGAGGTTGTGGATCACAGAATGTGATTACATCCTGTGATCCTGTGATCCACAACCTCCCTGAGCAACCTGTGCCAGTCTCTCCCCTCCCTCACTGCAAACAATTTCTTCCTTCTCTCCACTCTGTCTCCTCTCTCCCAGCTCAAAGCCATTGTCCCTCACCCTGTCCCTCCCAGCCCTTTTAAAGCTGGGACAAGGCAGAAGGCTCACGGGTGGAAGGAAAGGCAGGCAGGGAGCAACCCAGCAGGCCACCCGGAGTCACCTGCTGCCATGTCTCCCTTGCAGCTACTCCACTGACTCAGGAATCCAGAGCATTTCCATAGCAAAATCCTCTGGCTTAGGGCTGACCATCAGTGGGGGAGCCAACAGGCCTGATGGCCCCATGATTTATGTCCAAGAGCTCATGCCAGATGGGGACTGTTACAAGGTAAGCCAGCGTGGGCACCGGGCAATGGGCACCTCTCCAGGCTGCAGCTGTGCTGAAAAAATGCACTGTGTGGGACTGCTGAGGGGGAAGGGTTGGAGCTGGGACCTCCCTTTTCCCAGTGCTGGGACCTCCTTTACCTCATGCTGGGACCTCCCTTTACCCAATGCTGCAACCTCTCTTTTCCCAGTGCTGGGACCTCCCTTACCTAATGCTGCAGCCTCCCTTTTCCCAGTGCTGTGACCTCCCTTTACCCAATGCTGCAACCTCTCTTTCCCCAGTGCTGGGACCTCCTTTACCCCATGCTGCAGCCTCCCTTTTCCCAGTGCTGTGACCTCCCTTACCTAATGCTGCAGCCTCCCTTTTCCCAGTGCTGTGACCTCCCTTTACCCAATGCTGCAACCTCTCTTTCCCCAGTGCTGGGACCTCCTTTACCTAATGCTGCAGCCTCCCTTTTCCCAGTGCTGGGATCTCCTTTACCCCATGCTGCAACCTCCCTTTCCTCAGTGCTGGGACCTCCATTTACCCAATGCTGCAACCTCCCTTTTCCCAGTGTTGGGACCTCTCTTTTCCCAGTGCTGGGATCTCCCTTCCTAGCGCTGGGACCTTCTCCCTCTCTCTTCAGGACGGTCGTCTGCGCCCTGGGGACCAACTGATTGCTATCAATAGGGATTCTTTGGTGGGCAGCACATATGAAGAGGCCAGAAAAATCATTGCAAAAGCCAAACTGAGGTGGGCACAGAACACATCTGCTGTTGTCTTCATGGTGCTGGGGAGTCTCAGGAAGGAAGGCCTCCTGCCATACTCCTGGTTGGCTTCTAGAAGTATGGGTTTTAGAAGCCTTAAATGATGCTTCCAAAGGTCTTCAGAGGTGGTCACCCGAGCACACCTTGAATGAGTAGATCATTCTGAAGGGCAATCCAGACCTTCTCAATGTCCTGGTCCTTGTGGATCTCCACTAGCTGAGTTCTGTATCAGAGCTGAAGTTCAGACAAGCTGATAGAGATCCAGAGGCAGGCTGCAAGGGTGGGATTGGCCTGGAGAAGGAAGCACAGAATGGAAGTTCTGCTGTTCTGAATGTCCTGGTCCTTACAGACCTCCATGTCTACACCAGAACTGAAGCTCACACAAGCTGGTGGAGATGCAGGGGCAGGCTGCAAGGGCTCAGAATTGAAGCTCACACAAACTGGTGGAGATGCAGGGGCAGGCTGCAAGGGCCCAGAACTGAAGCTCACACAAGCTGGGGGAGATGCAGGGGCAGGCTGCAAGGGCCCAGAACTGAAGCTCACACAAGCTGGGGGAGATGCAGGGGCAGGCTGCAAGGGCTCAGAACTGAAGCTCACACAAGGTGGTGGAGATCCATGGGCAGGATACAAGAGCTCAGGTGGGATTGGCTTGGAGAAGGAAGCACAGCATGGGAGTTGTGCAGGTCTGGGGCTGTGGGGTTTTGCCAATAACCTGTTGTGTGCCTGCTGCCTGCAGACATGAGGGCAACACAGAAGTGGCCTTTCTTCCCGGAAGGGGACGGTTCCACCCTGGGCTGTCGGTCCATAACAGCAGCACATCACCACCCCCAAAGGTTGTGGGCAATGGGCTGAGCTCCTGCAGGCTGAAGGTCCATGTGAGGTCCCCAGAGGTAGGTTGAAGCTCATATCTTAAGCCTACAGGTATGGGTTCATTTTCTCACTCAGAGAATCCTAGAGTGGGGTTGGGTTAGAAGGGAACTCCAAGATCATCCAGTGCCAACCCCCCCACACACCTTGCCATGGGCAGGGACACTTTCCAACAAGCCAAATTGCTCAAGGCCTCATCCAGTCTGGCCTTCAACATCTCCAGGGAGGCTGTGGATCACAGAATCGCAAAATGTGATCATAGATCACACATTCTGTGATTCTGCGATCCACAACCTCCCTGGGCAACCTCTGCCTGTCTCCCCTCACCCTTCCTCATCTCCACTCTCAGTCTCCCCTCTCCCAGCTCAAAGTTATTGCCCCTCTCATCCTGGCACTTCCAGCTCTTGTCCAACTTTCTTTGATCAGAGAAGTCTCCCTGAGAGCCCCCCCAGGAGAGTCCTTCTGGCAGGTAGGGGTGTCTGGCGTGCTGATGGACGCAGCCCTGGCTTGCAGCCCAGTTGTTTTAAATGGGGAATATTATTTCTTCTGCCTCGGCTTTGAGACTATGAAGGATGTGTGGAGGTAATGAGAGGAGTTTCCTCTTCAGGGCCTGTATCCAGACCTGCTTCAGAAGTCTCAGGTTGGGGGGAAAAATAAAGCAACCCACTGGAGAGAAACCTGCATCTCATTGAGCAACAGCCCCAGAGCTGGAAGGGATCTCAACAGTCAGTTTGATCTCAGCTCCTAGCCAAAGGCTCTTTATTCTGCAGAGCTCTGAGGAGGACCAACCCTCCACAGCACCTAGCAGCCTGCTCCTTTTCTTGCCTGCCCTAATGCTAAGCCTGTCTGAGTCCTCCTGGCAAGCCTAGCTCCAAGCTGTGTCTGCACAGCCGAGTGCTGGAGCTGGAGGTGAGGCAGGGTCAACCACACCACCGCCCTCCTGGGGATTTAGGCTGGATCCTGTGCATTTGGCACTACTCTGCTGGCGTGGGGCAGCGTGTGGGGGAGTGTCCTCTGCCTCCTTCCACACCAGCTGCCTTCACAGAGTAAACCCGGCTGGAAAAGACCTTTGAGATCATTAAGGCCAACCTATCACCCAACACCTTCTAATTAACTAACCCATGGCACTAAGTGCTTCATCCAGCCTCCTTTTAAACATCTCCAGGGACAGGCACTCCACCACCTCCCCAGGCAGCCCATTCCAATGCCAATCTCTCTTTCTGTGAAGAGCCTCTTCCTAACAGAGAAGGTTTCAGCTCCACATGAGGAGAAATTTCTTCACAGTGAGGCTGCTCAGAGAGGTTGTGGAGTCCTCTTCTCTGGAGGTTTTCCAAACCCACTCAGATGCATTCCAGTGCAGACTACCCTGGGGGATGCTGCTTGACAGGGAGGTTGGGATGGACAATCTTTGGAGGTCCCTTCCAACCTCCCCAGCCCTCCTGTAGCCCCTTCAGATACTGGAAGGTCACTCCAAGGTCTCCTTGAAGCCTTCTCTTCTCCAGGCTGCAGAGCTCAAACCCTCTCAGCCTGTCCTCAGAGCAGAGCTGCTGCAGCCCTCTGAGCATGTTGATTGCCTCCTCTGGACTCACTCCAACAGTTCCATGTCCTGCTTGTGCTGGGGGCTCCAGAGCTGCACACAGGACTCCAGGTGGGGTCTGAGGAGAGCAGAGCAAAGGGGCAGAATCCCCTCNACTCAGCACCTCCTCTTTCTGCCCTTTCTGTCCACCACCAGGTTCTCCTCGGGCACTGTCTGTGATGCTGTCTTGGCTTTTATTTTGCAGACCCCCCGTGAAAATCATTTCCCTGTGCCTTCTTTGTCACCAGACATCTGCCCACCAGAGCTGACTGTCTCAGGTAAGAGTTCTGCTTATCTGTGGCTGGCAAAAGCAGCCTTGGCTCCTGGCTGCTGAGGGTGCTGAGGTCAGTTTGGACTGTTGTCAGTGATGCTGTAGTGGAAGCTAAAGGGAAGTTTGGACTCAGCCTGCTAGGAGAAAGGGGATCATACAGACTGATTTGAGGAAGGGACCTCAAAGATCAACCAGTTCCAGCTCCCTGCCATGGGCAAGGACACCTCTCAGCTAGCCCAGGTTGCTCAAGGCCTCATCCAGACTGGCCTTCAACACCTCCAGGGAGGTTGTGGATCACAGAATTTGTGATCACAGATCCATCTCCCTGAGCAACCTGTGCCATTGTCTTCCCCTCTCTCAGCTCAAAGCCACTGTCCCTCATCCTGGCACTGCCAGCCCTTGTCCAAAGTCCCTCCCCAGCTCTCCTGCAGCCCCTTCAGGTGCTGGAAGGTAGCTCTAAGGTCTCCTTGGGGCCTTCTCTTCTCCAGGCTCAACAGCCCCAACCCTCCCAGCTTATCCCCATAGCAGAGGTTCTCCAACCTCTGATCTCCCTGGCCTCCTCTGGACCCTTTCCAGCAGTTCCTTCCCCTCCTTGTGCTGGGGATCCCAGAAGTAGAGACAATGCTGCAGGTGAGGTCTCAGCAGGGCAGAGAGGGGCAGAATTCCCTTTCTCCATCTCTGGCCATGCTGTTTTGGATGAGCCCAGGACACGGTTAGCAGTCCCTGGACAACAGCAAGCTTGGCTTACTCAGTGAGTATTGATGATGTCCATGCTTGCCCACAGCAGCAAACCTCTTTACTAAGGCGTTCAGAGGTGCTCACAGGAGACAACTCCTCTTGTTCTCAGCCCACGGCTCCCTTTGCCCACATCTGACACTCACATCAGGGGCACAGGCAGCAGGTCTCACTGCAGGCAGCTTTCCCTTCTGATGGGCACAGGTGGTCCTCAGAGGGACGGCAGGAAAAAAAGTCCTTCAGTGATGGCTGTGGTGTGCACAGCAGCCCTCAGCGCTTCACAAGCAGCAAGCTTGCCCTCAATTGGCCACACTGGGAAACAGCTTCTAGGTGTGACTGTCAGATGTCTCCACAGCTAAGCTTCACTTCTTCATGCTGTGCTTCCTCTTCATGCTCTGAGTCTTCTCTGACCTCCTACTTTCTGTAGAGAGATCTTCTCTGCTCACCTGATATGACAGTAGTGATAAGGGGTGAACTCAAACCACCCTCCAGCTTCATAGGTCCCTTAGGGGTAGCAGGGAACCTCAGTGAAGCCCAAGATGCAGTATCCAGGGAGGTGAGCTCCAAGCAGGGCCACAGGAAACCTTAGTGACCCCCAAGATGCAGTATCCAGGGAGGTAAGCTCCAGCAGCACCACCCCCCCCACACACACATCCCTAGGCTATGAAGGTTACTCTTGGCCCAAAGAAAAGTTGGGAATTTTCCTAGCAAGTGCCTGGCAAGTGCTGTCCATCATCCTTGTGGCCACAAGGCCCAAGTGCTGCTGAGGCACTGGCACCAATTGCAAGTCTCTGTGCCATGATTCCCACCTGGAAGGCTAAAAGTGAGTGCTGGGAGGTAAACTGAGCTTGGTCTACCCCAGGAATTAGTGGGAGCCAGGGAGCAGATGGTGCTGAGCAGTGCATGCATTAGCACTCTGCTCCTAGGGCTGCCTGCCTCACCTCGGGCAAGCTCAGGAGGCTTCAGCCTTCACCTCCTGTGCTCTCCACTGTAGAGACTCTGGGATGGGGACAGCCCTTGGCATCTCCTCCCTGCCCTGAGCATCCTGCAGCTTTGGTTTCAAGTAGGCTCCGAGGTGGGCACCGCTGCCAGGCAAAGCTGCCGGTGGCAGGAAGCAAAGCCCTGGCTGAGGAAGGCAACGCAGCAACGACCTCATCCCTTCCTGCCCTAGCTCGGGGGATTTGGTGACACAAGGTTTGTCACTGGGAAGTGCTGAGGAGGCTTTGTGGCGGTGCTGTCAGCCATGAAAAGAGATAAGTGGCTCTGAAAGAGCAGCAGCCAGGCTCGGAGCCCGGGCCGGTGGCTGCCCCTCGCCGGCTGCCCGGTGGCTGCCCCTCGCCGGCTGCCCGGTGGCTGCCCCTCGCCGGCTGCCCGGTGGCTGCCCCNGCCATGAAAAGAGATACGTGTCTCCGGCAGGGCGGCGGCCGGGCTCGGCGGCCGGGCCGGTGGCTGCCCCTCGCCGGCTGGCCGGTGGCTGCCCCTCGCCGGCTGGCCGGTGGCTGCCCCTCGCCGGCTGCCCGGTGGCTGCCCCTCGCCGGCTGCCCGGTGGCTGCCCTGGATCTCAGCGTGTGCGGGGCTGACCGCAAAGCCCCGCGGAGCTAATCCCGATTAGCCACGCCTGGAAGGGTAGCAGCTCTGCCCTTGAAGCCGCAGAGCCAAGTGGCACTGGGAGCCCCAGCGAGCCCTGCTGTTGGTGTGCTGCCCTCTTGCTGCTGCACAGCTGCCGTGGTGCCCGCAGAGCGGATCGGCGCCTCCCGAGGAGAATTAACCCTCGGCAGCACCTCTGCTGCTCCTGCCTGCCTCTTTCCTCCACACCAGCGATCTTCCTCGGCAGTCCAGAGGTTTAGAGGAGAATCATAGAATTCCAGACTGGTTTAACTGGAAAGGACCTTTAAAGCTCTCCCAGTCCAGCAGGGACATCCCCACCCACAGCAGGCTGCTCACAGCCACACACAACCCTGACCTGCAGTGGTGCCAGCCATGGGGCAGCTCCTACCTTCCTGGGCAGCATGGGCCAGGCTCTCCCCACCCTCAGTGGCAAACATTTCTCCCTTCTCTCCACTCTCTTTGAGTTTAAACCATCCCCCACCTTGTCCTGCTGCAACAGGTTCTGCCCACAAGCCTGTTCCCAGCTTTCTTGTGGCACCTTGAAGCACTGCAAGGCCACCAGAAGGTCTCCCTGGAGCCAGAAACCCAACCCCAGCTGCCAGCAGTTGCCCCTTCTGCTCTCATGGCAGCTTTCCAGCAGCAAAGCTGCTTCTACCCAGCTGAGGGAAAAGGGTTCAAAACTTTTTGCAGCCTTGGGGAGAGGAAGAACTCTTGCCCTGGTGCTTTCCCACATTGCTTTTAATCCATCAATTCCCTTTTCCCATGGATACTGTGCAGGCCAAGGCTGCAGCTCATAGAAGGCTGTTTTGGGTTTGCTCAGTCAGTGAGAAAAGAGCCAGGCAGAGGTGCTTGGATTTTCTCCACAGGTAACTCCAGACCCCGAGACTCCACAAAAACCTGGGACTGGAAACTTCCCAACTCCGTTCTTGCACTCCTTAGGTGCTATGTCCTGTTCTGAAGCCTGCACAAGCACAGCTCTAGGGCAGCTTTAGCCTAGCTTTGGGGCAGCTTTAGCCCAGTTCTGGGGCAGCTTTAGCCCAGTGCTGGGGCAGCTTTAGCCCAGTTCTGGGGCCGCTTTAGCCCAGTTCCAGGGTAGCTGTAGCCGAGATCCAAGGTAGCTTTAGCCCTGTTCCGGGGTAGCTTTAGCACAGCTTTGGGGCAGCTTTAGCCCAGTTCCAGGGCAGCTTTAGCCTTCTGGAGATCATCCAGCCCTCCAGTTCTAGGGCAGCTTTAGCACAGCTTTGGGGCAGCTTTAGTCCAGTTCCAGGGTAGCTTTAGCCCAGCTTTGGGGCAGCTTTAGCCCAGTTCCAGAGTAGCTTTAGCCCAGCTTCGAGGCAGCTTTAGCCCAGTTCCAGGGTAGCTTTAGCCCAGTACTAGGGTAGCTTTAGCACAGCTTTGGGGCAGCTTTAGCCCAGTACTCGAACAGCTTCAGCCCACCTTCAGGGCAGGTTTAGCTCATTTTCAGGGCAGGTTTGCCCCAGTATCCAATTTTTCAGCCTATTTCAGCCTTCTGGGACCAGACTGAGTAACTCCTGGTCTTTGATTTTGGGCCTGCTGCACACAGATTTTGTTCCATGACAGGAGACTTCTGGACTGTGCTTTGCAGCCACCACTTTCCTCTAGCCATGTGCTCCCCTTTTAACTTCCATGCTTGTGCTTGTTTTTGCAGCACCAACTTCAGCATCTAACCACAGAGCAGCTTCAGGCACCAAAGCAAAAGTAGCTCTGGATCCCCATATCCGCCTCAAGGATGGCAAACTGGAACTGGTGAGTGGAAGGAGTCCCCATTCTCACTCCTCTCCCAAGACAGGCAATGCAGAAAATAGTTCACAGGCCTGAAATCTCCTTGCAAGCACAAGGGGGTGGCTGCTCTTGGGGTGCAGATCCTCTGCTGGCTGTTGCTGGCACTGAGGAGTGTGCGGGGATGCAGCGGCTGGGGCCGGGCCCGGGGCGCAGAGGCTGCACTGAGCGTCTGCTGCCACCCCCTGGCCCTGCTGCCGCCCTGCCCGGGCACCACCGCACACAGCCAGGGACTTCCCAGCCAGAGGGACTGCCCTCGCAGGACGGGGTTGGCATCTCGGCAGGCACCTCTGCTCCTCACGGCTGTGCTAGCAGCTCTGGGGTGGTGGCAGGAGTGGGGACCCTTGGCTTTCCCTTTTAAAATCCCAGAGTCCCAGCAGGGTGGGGTGGGAAGGGACTTCTGGAGATCATCCAGCCCAACCCCCTGCCAAAGTAGGGCACCCACAGCAGCTTGCCCAGCAGCACAGTGCCCAGCTGGCCTTGGAAGCTCTTCACACATGGACATTCCACAGCCTCTCTGGGCAGCCTGCTCCAGGCCTTCAGCACCATCACAACAAACTGCTTTCTCCTCCTGCTCAGATGGAACCTCTTGGGTGCCACTTTGTGCCCCTTGTCACTTCTCGTGTCCCCAGGCACTGCTGAGAAGAGTCTGGCCTCAGCTTCTTGTTCCCCACAGCTCCTTTAGATCTTGCTGAGCACAGCTCAGCTCCCCTCTGGGGCTGCTCTTCTGCAGACTCAGCAGCAGTGCTTTGAGCAGGCTCTTGTAGCAGTGCCAGTGTCAGGAGATGCACACTGACCAGCACACATCTGAGATGGCTTTGGGGTGCCCACACCAGACGCCAGCATCTGCAGAGTAAGGATCAGGGCATCCCGCAGCCCTGACTGGTACAGGGCTGGTGGGAAGAGGAGCAGGAGGTGCAAAAGGGCCTCCTAAAGAGTCTGTGAGAGCAGACAGGTCTCACGGGCTGGTTGGTGAAGGACTCCTCATCTCCTTCACAGGGCACCGTGGGTGAGCAGGTGCAGAGGGTGGCAGCAAGGGATGGAGAAGTGTCTACCTTGGGCTCTTTCCCAGAGTCTGCTGAGCTTGACTTTGTCTTCCCAAAGCTTTCCCTTGCTGCTGGCAGCAGCCAGGTGGAGTTTGCACAGGTCTGGCTGCTCCTGTGTGCTGCCTGGGGGTGAACTGATCCATATCAGGAGGAGACAGAGAGGGCATCAGTCTTAATGAGAGAGCAGGAGGTGCTGCGGAGCAGCTGCCACTGGAAATGCTCTGTGAAGGGCTTTTATCTTCTCAGATCCCAGCACAGTTCCTGGGCTGAGCTCTTGGCAGCTGGGCCTGGCTACAGCTTTAGCAGCTTTTGATCCAGCTCCTGGTGGGTTGTCAGAGCTGCAAACCTGCTGGCAGGCTGTCTGGAGTGTTCTCGGGGGGATGTGAACATCTCCTGGTGTTCAGGAACAGGCTGAGAGAGTTGGGGGTGTTCAGCCTGGAGAGGAGAAGGCTCCAGTGAGATCTCCTGGTGGCCTTGCAGTGCTTCAAGGGGCCAGAAGAGAGCTGGGGACAGAGTTTTGAGCAGGGCCTGTTGTGGCAGGCCAAGGGGGGATGGTTTGAACTGTAAGAGGGAGATTGAGAGTGGAGAGAAGGGAGAAAGGTTTGGCAGTGATGGTGGGAAGAGCCTGGCCCAGGCTGCCCATGGAGGTGGGAGCTGCCCCATGGCTGGCAGCACTGCAGGTCAGGTTGTGTGGGGCTGTGAGCAGCCTGCCCTGGATGCAGTGTCCCAGCTGGCTGCAGGAGGTTGGACTGGATGAGCTTGAGTGGTCCCTTCTGCCCCAGTCCATAGTCTATGACTCTCTGGTCTCTGTACGCATGCAGGGAGGGAGGGACTGGAGATTCAGCCCAAGGCTGCTCCTTAGGGAGCTGCTGCCTGGAGGGTGACTTGCAGGAGCTCAGCACACACTTCCCAGAGCTGCTTTTTCCAGTACCTCTCTCGTGCTAGGCTCACTCTTTCTGCTCCAGGTTCTGCAGTACCTTGGCCTGGATGTGACTGAGGAGAAGAAGAGGCAGCTCCGGCAGAGCCTGACTACGGACTCGCAGGGGACAGTGGCCTATGGGGGTGAGCAGCACCTCTGTATCGGGGGGGCAGGCTTCATTGGGGGTGAGGAGGGCTTTGCTGGAGGCTGAGAAAGCAGAGAGGTATCTGCTGAGAGGCAGCAGGTCAGAGCTGCCTGAGGATTGGGGCAGCGTCTCTGAGCAGCTGAGGAAAGTCCCCAAGATGTCAGAAGGTGGCTGGGAGAAGCATCCCTGGAGTGACAATGCAGA
This sequence comes from Tricholaema leucomelas, assembly GCA_013400475.1. NCBI lineage: Eukaryota > Metazoa > Chordata > Aves > Piciformes > Lybiidae > Tricholaema lacrymosa > Tricholaema leucomelas. Next base: position 127,926 of record WAAF01019240.1, read on the forward strand.
GTTGGGGTGAGAGCTCTCTGGCCCTCCCCCTGAGCTGGGCAAGCAAGAGCTGCCCAGCAGCAAAGCAAAGCCCTTATGGGATCTGCTCCAGCCAGCCTGCTGCCCAGAGGGCTTCTCAAGAAAATCCAAAGCCCTCAGCAACATCCCCACCAGTGGCAATGTGCCCACCAGTAGTAATGTGCCCACCAGTAGTAATGTGCCCACTAGCAGCAGTATGCCCACCAGCAGCAACCTCCCCATCACTACCAATGGTCCTTCATGGTGCTACCAGCACCAACGTGCCCACCAGCAGCAACATCCTCATCACTACCAATGATCCCTCATGAAGCCACCAGCAGCAGTGTCCCCAGCAGCAGCATGCAAAGCCATATCCCCTCTTGGCAGGTTGGGGCACAGAACCTTGCTGTTCTCTCTGGAGAAATGTTTGGTTTTGCAGTTGGTGGGCACAGAAGTCAGGATGGTTGAGGGCACTGGGAGAAGGTGCTGGCAGTGGAAGTGCCAATTGTGGCATAAAGGCTTGGGCTGAGGACTGGAGGGGCTGGTACCTCAGTGCCACCTCCCCTGCGCTGCACCAGCTCCTGTCTGTCCCACTCAGCCTCCTCATGCTGTGCTTTCCTCCATATCCCAAAGCAAACCAAGTCTGGCCTCCAGGGCCTGGCCATGTGGGACCTTCTCTAAGTGCTGAGGCCCTGGAGTTGGCTTTTGTTGAAGGGATGGTGGCAGGTAAGAGCCTTTGTCAGAGCCTCCTGGGTTGGGCTTCAGACTGTAAAGGTCTGAGGACCACGAGTGTGAAAGTTCTGCTGGGAAATCACCTGGGGGTTGATTTATTCAGTGGAGAAGACACAAGAGTTGGGGAAAGACTATCAACAACTTCACTTTAGCTGGCTGGGATCAGCAGAGAGCCCAGGACCGTTGGAGAAAGCTCTTTGGCATCTCCAAGGCTGCCTGCCCAGCGGGTGGCATTTTCTCCTCCCACACAGCAGCTGCCCCTTCCAGCCCCTTCATGGCTGATGCTTTCTTGCAGACCTTCTCCAAGCTCTCAGGGATCTGATGCAGGAGGAGCTGGATGAGGCTGGTCTGGACTCCAGCTCCATGCTCTTCACACAGCACGAAGTGGCCAGCCTGCTGGACACCTCCGCCTTCCACTCCCCGGTCAGTCCAGCCTCTTCTCCACTGCTTCCATGACCTTGCTACTGCAAATCCAGGGAATTCTGAGAGGGGGGAAGCTAAGGGATCATTTCCTGGCTCTTCTAGAGTCTCACAGAGAAGGCAGGATCAGGCTTTGGCCATTTCAGTTACAGCAAGTTCTAGAGAAGGCTTTAAATGTCTCACCTAAGGGCATCCTCAGTCACTTCACCATGACAGCAAACTGGGTGGCAGTGTTGATCCGCTGCAGGGCAGGAAGGCTCTGCAGAAGGCTCTGGCCAGGCTGCAGCCATGGGCTGAGGCCAGTGGGATGAGGTCCAACAAGGCCAAGTGCTGGGTCCTGCTATTGGGGCACAGCAACCCCAGGAGGGCTCCAGGCTTGGGGCAGAGTGGCTGGAAAGTGCCCAGCAGAAAAGGTCCTGGGGGTGCTGGTTGGCAGCAGCTGGAGATGAGCCAGGGAGTGCCCAGGTGGGCAAGAAGGGCACCAGCAGCCTGGCCTGGATCAGCAGTGGTGTGGGCAGCAGCAGGGCAGAGATTGTGCCCCTGTGTTCAGCACTGAGGAGGCCACAGCTTGAGTGTGGGGTTCAGTTTTGGGCTCCTCACTCTCAGAAGGACACTGAGTCAGTGAGTGCTTGGACTCTGCATTCTTGTGTCGCAGACCAGAAGGGACTTTTGAACTACAAGAGGGATATCGAGGGGCTGGAGCAGGGCCAGAGAAGGGTAATAGAGCTGGGGAAGGGTCTGGGGAGGAGCAGCTGAGGGAGCTGGGGGTGTGCAGCCTGGAGAAGAGGAGGCTGAAGGCAGAGCTCATTGCTCTCTACAGCTCCCCTGAGGGGAGGCTGCAGCCAAGTGGGGATTGGGCTCTTCTCACATGCAATAATTGACAGAGAGTAAACAGCCACAGGCTGCCCTAGGGCAGGTTCAGGTTGGCCATGAAGAACAATTTCTTCCCATCAGAGGTTCTCAGGCACTGGCCCAGGTCACCCAGGGTGCAGTCCCCAGCCCTGGAGGTGTTTGAAGCTGTGTGGCTGTGGTGCTGAGGGAGGTGGTTTGGTGGCAGTGGCTGAGCAGCAGCGCTGGGGCTGTGAGCTGTGGGTGAGAGGTTGGACTGGAGGAGCTCCAAGGGCTCTGCCAGCCTCGGCAGCTCTGCGGCTCTGTTCCATGATTTGCTTACAGGAAGTTCTATAAAAGGCCTCAAACCTCTCATTTCTAATAAGGAGAAAGAACATCCAGGGGGTGGTGGGAAGAAGGAAGCAGGCTGGCAGCGACATAGAAGGAAAATTTGCCACGGTTCATCAATTTCAGCTGATTGGCCTGGTTCATAAAGTGGAAATTTGCTTTAGCATGGATGTCAGGGGGCAGGGAGTGAGATCTGTGGAGTGAAGCCACCTCTGCAGCTGAATTCTTTAAAATCCTAGGATCATTACGGTTGGAAAAGCCCTTTAAGATCAATTCCAACCAACAACCCAGCACCACCATGGTCACCAAACCCTGGCCCCAAATGCCATGGCCACACACTTCTGGAACACCCCCAGGAATGGGGACTCCACCACCTCCCTGGCAGCCTGTGCCAGTCCCTGACTGCTCTCGCAGTGAAGAAATTGCTCCTCTTGCCCATCCTAAATCTCCCCTGATGCAGCTTGAGTCCCTTTACCTCTTGTCCTGTCACTTTTCTTCTTGGAAGAAGAGACCAAACCTCACCTGGTTCTGACCTCCTTTCAGAAAGAGGTCTTCCCATAGCCTTCTCTTCTCTAGGCTGCACACCTCCAGCTCCCTCAGCTGTTCCTCCCCAGCTCTGCTCTCCAGACCCTTCCTCAGCTCTCTTGCCCTTCTCTGGCCCTGCTCCAGCACCTCAATTTCCTTCTTGTAGTTTAAATGTCCCTTCTGATCTGTGGCACAAGAATGCAGAGTCCAAGGACTCATTGACTTTGATTCCTCTTTCCTCTGGGTGTGGAAGACAACATCTGCCACACATCTGCACATCCAAGTGGTGCCTGATGCTGTCTGTCCCTCTGCCTTGCAGACCTTCGACTCTCTCAGCTGTAACAGCAGCGAGGAGCTGGAGCAGCTGCAGCTGGAGATGCTGGACCTGCGGCACGAAGTCCGAAGGCTCAAGGTGGAGCAGATCTCTTGGCTGGTGCCTTCTACTGTGGCTGGGAGTAGCCACACAGGAGACTGCTGGGGTTGCCTGTCCCCCTTCAGAAGCCACCAGTTTGCATTCTGCACGTTCCTCACTGCAGAGGCTCTCAGCCTGCACTGCATCTTTCTCCCCCTCAGGCTGGCAGGAGCACCTCGTTGCCCTGAAGGCAGGCAGGCACTGCCTAGCATAACCACAGAAAGGGCTCTCACAAACCACTGAGGTCCACAAACGCCAGAGCAAGCACCACCTGCCCTCCCACCTGCCCTCCCATCCTGCCCTACCACCTGCCCTCCCATCCTGACCTAGCTGCAGATGTCAGCTTGGCTGGTAGCACCACACCACTCTCCAGGTGGATTTCTGCAGGCATGGAAGGCACCATGGTGGGAGACAGCGCAGACAACTGCTCTGTAGGACATAGGTCTGGTGGGTAGGGGCTGCCAGATCGGGGGAACCTTAGAGCTGCCTGCCTGTACCTGAAGGGATCCTGCAGGAAGGCTGCAGAGGACTTTTGCTGTGGCTGTCTGAGCCAGACCAAGGGGGAATGGTTTGGAGCTGTGGCAGAGCAGGGTTAGACTGGAGCTGAGGAAGTTCTGCATTGTGAGAGTGCTGAGCCTCTGGAACAGGCTGCCAAGGGAGGCTCTGGATCACATTCAGTGATTCTGTGATCCACAACCTCCCTGAAAGTGTTCAAGGCCAGGTTGGATGAGGACTTGAGTAACCAGGTCTAGTTGAGAGGTGTCCCTGTCCATGGAGCAGATGATCTCTGAGGTCCCTGAGCCATTCTGCCATCTCCCAGACCATGTCCTGTCGCTTCTCATCCTTCTAATATGGTGAAAACCTTTTCCCCAGTCTCTGCTGAAAGAGGTGGAGAACAGCAAGAAGTCAATGGAAGATGAGCTTCAGAGGCTGAACCAGGTTGGCAAAGGGACTGCTGGGGGGATGGTGGAGAGCTGAAGGGGGCCTGGAACACAGCCCTATGAGGAGAGGCTGAGGGAGCTGGGGTTGTTTAGCCTGGAGAAGAGGAGGCTCAGGGCAGAGCTCATTGCTGTCCACAACTACTTGAAGGGAGGTTGTAGCCAGGTGGGGTTGGGCTCTTCTGCCAGGCAACCAGCAATAGAACAAGGGGACACAGCCTCAAGTTGCATGGGGAGGTCTAGGCTGGATGTTAGGAGGAAGTTCTTGCTAGAGAGAGTGATTGGCATTGGAATGGACTGCCCAGGGAGGTGGTGGAGTCACCGTCCCTGGAGGTGTTCAGGCAAAGCCTGGATGAGGCACTTAGTGCCATGGTCTGGTTGATTGGACAGGGCTGGGTGCTAGGTTGGACTGGCTGAGCTTGGAGGTCTCTTCCAACCTGGTTGATTCTATGATTCTGTGATGTGGTGCATTGAGCAGAAGCTGTGGTTGCTTCCAGAAAGCCCTGGGCTTCCTCTCAGAGAACAGGACACTGCACAGCAAGCTGCAGATGGCAGAGATGGTGCAGAGACAGGCACACAGCGCAGAGCAGGACTACGAGGAGGTCATCCACCTGCTGGAGGCGGAAATCGCGGAGCTGAAGATGCAGCTGGCAGGGAAGAAGGCAAAGCAGGTCTCAGAAATAGAGGTAATGCAAGCCCTCAGCCTGGAGAACCCCCCACAGGCCTCCAGAGATGCCTTCTGGGGCTCTTCCTCCTCTTGCCAGAAGAGAACAGGAAGGTAGCTCAGCCATAAAGTGCTGAGTGGAGAGGAGGAAGAAATTGTTTGCAGTGAGGGTGGGGAGAGACTGGCACAGGTTGCCCAGAGATTCCATGATTCTGTGATCCACAACCTCCCTGAAGGTGTTTGAGGCCAGGCTGATGAGGCTTTGAGCAACCTGGGCTAGCTGAAAGGTGTCCCTGCCCATGGCAGGAGGGACTGGAGTAGATGATCTCAGAGGTCCCTTCTGATCTGAGCCGTTCTGTGACCTCCAAGGTGCCTTCTAGCCATGCTGTGAGTCTACGAAGCTCCGCCTCTGGCTTGCTGCTGGTAGCCAATGTCACAAGTTAGCATTTGCAAAAAGCCAAGGCTGAGGGTGCTGCCCCCCTCTCTGCCCTTCTGCTGCCCCCCTCTCTGCCCTTCTGCTGCCCCAGGAGGACATCCTGGCCCTGAGGAGAGAGCTGTCCCTGGCGGGCGGGCAGCTGCGCCAGTCCGAGGTCTCACGGAAGCGCCTGGAGATCTGCAACAGGAAGCTGCTGCTCTTCGTGCAGGTGAGTGCTCAACCACCCCTGGGCCCTTCTACCTGGGCAAGTCCTGCTCCATCAGCAAGGGGAGGCTGGGGGTTGTTCTGTCACACCCTCAAAAGGCACTGGCTGCTGGGTGGGAATGGCCTCAGCAGTGCTCAGCTACCTGCCAGCGATGTGGGGCAGGTGCTGCTGGTGGCTCTGCTGTGCCCAGCTCACCATGGCTGGTGATTGAGGCTTCTCCAAGCAGCTCTCTTGGGGCCAGACTCTTGTTACTGGTGCCCAGGGACAGGACAAAGGGCAGTGCTGGAAGTGCTGGGACACAGTAAGATATCCATGGGACACCACCGAGACGCCAATGGTGTCCTGGGGTGCATGAAGAAGAGTGTGGCCAGCAGGGCAAGGGAGGTTCTCCTGTCCCTCTACTCTGCCCTGGTGAGATCACAGCTAGAGGATTGTGTCCAGTGTTGGGCTCCCCACTTTGAGAGGGACAGGGAACTGCTGGAGAGTGACCAGGGGAGACCACAAGGATGATGAAGGGATTGGAACATCTGTGTGAGGAGCAAAGGCTGAGAGCCTGAAGAAAAGCAGCCCCAGAGGGGGGATCTCTGAGCAATGCTCAGTAAGAGCTAAAGGAGCTGTGGGGGGCAAGAGGCTGGGGCCAGACTCTTGTCACTGGTGCTCAGGGACAGGGTAAGGTGCAAGGGGCACAAAGTGGCACCCAGGAGGTTCCATTGGAGCAGGAGGAGAAAGTTGTTTGTTGTGAGGGTGCTGGAGGCCTGGAGCAGGCTGCCCAGAGAGGCTGTGGAGTGTCCTTGTGTGGAGAGCTTCCAAGGCCAGCTGGGCACTGTGCTGCTGGGCAAGCTGCTGTGGGTGCCCTGCTTTGGCAGGAGGTTGGGCTGGATGATCTCCAGAGGTCCCTTCCAAACCCCACCCTGCCGGGATTCTGGGATGCTGGTTGAATTGATGTCTTTCAAGCTTCCCTTTGTCTAAGTGATGGTTGCATCTCCACACAACAAAGACAAACCTGCAGAGTGGTTTTGCTTTTCCACTGTTTTTTTCCCCTTGGATTTCCTGCAGACTCTCACACAGAATTGCTTTTGTCTCTGGCCTGAGCCTTGCTCTGTTTCGGTTGTAGCAGTGAGAGAAGCTCCTGTAACTGGTGAAGCGGCCAGCACGGGGAGCACCAGGCTCAGTGTGTGATAGAATCTCAGACTGCTTTGGGCTGGAAGGGACTTCCAATGTCATCCAGTGCCAACTCCCTATCGTGGGCAGGGACACCTCCCACCAGCTCAGGTTGATCAAGGCCTCAGCCATCCTGGCCTTCAACACCTCCAGGTGTTGGCAGAATCTGTGATCAGACAATCACAGTATGTTATCACAGATCATAGATTACATTCTGTATCCACAACCTCCCTGGGCAACCTCTGCCAGTGCCTCCACACCCTCACTGAAAGGAATTTCTTCCTCTTCTCCACTCTCAGTCTCCCCTCTCCCAGCTCAAAGCCACTGTTCCTTGTCCTGGCACTCCCAGCCCTTGTCCCTCCCTTCTCAGCATTCCTGGAGCCACTTCAGCTACTGGAAGGCTGCTCTAAGGTCTCCCTGGAGCATTCTCTTCTCCAGGCTCCACAGCCCCAACTCTCCCAGCCTGCCCCATAGCAGAGGTTCTCCACCCCTCAGATCATCTTGGTGGTCTCCTCTGGCCCCACTCCAACAGTTCCAGCTGCTGATATGTGCTACAGCTACTGGCAGCCTGCCCCAGGAGCTCAGTGGCTCAGAGACTATGTCCTCTGCTTTCAGAGGAGGAAGAATTAAACCACCTGCAGCACCACAATCTGGTGCCTGCCTGGTGATAGGCAGGACTCTGGAAGTGGATTTGACTTAACCCCAGGGTCAAAGAGCTCAGGATTTTGAGCAGCAGAGCAAAACCTCTTCCCATTTTCACAGAGCCCTCAGTGGTGGTTGAGAACTCCCCAACCATGCAAGCTAACAAGAGCCTGCAAGTGCAGTCAGCAGCTCATGGCCATCACCACTGACACTGTCATGAGCTGACTCTTTGGAGGAGTCTTTTTTCGATGCTGCACTTTCTGGGCTTCAGTGTTGGGCTTAAAATGCCTCCTTTAGCTGTGTCTGCATATGTGCATAGGCTGTGAGCACTGCCTGAGCTGCAAAAGGCCTTCAGGCATTGGCTTCAAGGGCAATGAATAAGCAAAAGCTGATTACTGTCATATTAAATCTGATCACTAGGGAAACCCCAGGGGGGGTTGTTCTCAGGAGTTATTCCTTCCTATGAGTCTGAAAGCTCTTTTTGAGACCTCTTTTTTTTGTTTAATTCCCTTTTCCCCCCCTTTTTTTTCTGTTCTTTTGCTCCTTCTTCTTGTTGTTGTTCTTTTGCTCCTTCTTCTTGTTGTTGTTCTTTTGCTCCTTCTTCTTGTTGTTGTTCTTTTGCTCCTTCTTCTTGTTGTTGTTCTTTTGCTCCTTCTTCTTGTTGTTGTTCTTTTGCTCCTTCTTCTTGTTGTTGTTCTTTTGCTCCTTCTTCTTGTTGTTGTTCTTTTGCTCCTTCTTCTTGTTGTTGTTCTTTTGCTCCTTCTTCTTGTTGTTGTTCTTTTGCTCCTTCTTCTTGTTGTTGTTCTTTTGCTCCTTCTTCTTGTTGTTGTTCTTTTGCTCCTTCTTCTTGTTGTTGTTCTTTTGCTCCTTCTTCTTGTTGTTGTTCTTTTGCTCCTTCTTCTTGTTGTTGTTCTTTTGCTCCTTCTTCTTGTTGTTGTTCTTTTGCTCCTTCTTCTTGTTGTTGTTCTTTTGCTCCTTCTTCTTGTTGTTGTTCTTTTGCTCCTTCTTCTTGTTGTTGTTCTTTTGCTCCTTCTTCTTGTTGTTGTTCTTTTGCTCCTTCTTCTTGTTGTTGTTCTTTTGCTCCTTCTTCTTGTTGTTGTTCTTTTGCTCCTTCTTCTTGTTGTTGTTCTTTTGCTCCTTCTTCTTGTTGTTGTTCTTTTGCTCCTTCTTCTTGTTGTTGTTCTTTTGCTCCTTCTTCTTGTTGTTGTTCTTTTGCCCCTTCTTCTTGTTGTTGTTCTTTTGCCCCTTCTTCTTGTTGTTGTTCTTTTGCTCCTTTCTTTTGTCCCTTCTTTTTTTTTCCCCTTTGTTCTTTCTTTTTTGGTTTGTTCTTTCTGTTGCCTGGCAGAATGTCCACAAGGTCCTGAGCACCTCCAGTCACCTGCCAGAGGAGAAAAGGTAGGAGAGACGGCTTCTGGGAATCTTCCAGAGGAAGATGAAATGTCCTTTTGTGCCCCTTCTCAGGGGAAGGTGATTCACACACAGCTCATCCAAGGCTCCTGAACCTGGTGTCACTGTGGGAAAGATGATCTGGAGGCTGCTGGTGGATTGGGACTTGGAGGGAGGAGTGGGGGTTGGCCTCCATCTAGGCTTTGTAGGGGAGTGAGTAGGAGAAACAGTCCTCTGGTTAAATTGCTCTTGTGAGCAGAGAGCCTAAGGAGGTTGCTGGAAAGGAGCAGAGTTCTGAGCCACCTCCTTTTGCCACCAGAAGCCAGTTGGTGGCTTCAGTGCTGTGTCCTCTTTTATTAGGGATCACAGGAACTGCCAGAGTGTAAGCAAGGATCTGGCAATGACTCTCAGCTGCAAGAAGGGTTGCAGAAACAGAGTCCAGGCTCCTGGACTCCTCTTTAAGGTGAACTTAACTCCTGCCACCTGGGAACAAAGTGTAGCACAGCTTGATCTGTGTTTTTAACTGCTCACAGCATTGCAGGAGCTCACTGACAATCATACAATCACAGAATGCTCTGGGGTGGAAGGCACCTCCAGAGCTCATCCACTCCAACCCCCTGCACTCAGCAGGGACATCCTCCACTAGAGCAGGTTGCCCACAGCCCTGTTCAGCCTCACCTTGTATAGCTCCAGGCATGGGACCTCAACCACCTCCCTGGGCAACCTGTTGCAGTGTTGCAGCAGCCTCCTGCTGCTGAACTTGTTCCTCACATCCAATCTCAATCTGCTCTGCTCTAGTTTGAAGCCATTGCCCCTGGTCCTGTCCCTGCAGGCCTTTGGGAACAGTCCCTCTGCAGCCTGCTTGTAGCCCACTTCAGGCACTGGAAAGTCTCCCTAAAGCCTTCCCATTCCCTTCTAAAAGGTCAGGTTTTAAGAATGACTGAAAAGGATTTTTAAGTTTCCAGGGTTGTTACTGATCATCTAATGAAGGAAAAATGGTTTGGAGACACAAAAATGTATAAATAAAAATACAGGCTTGAGAACACAAGAAAAATATGTTGAGATCTCTGTAACACAACAAGAGAATCATAGTTTCATTAGGGTGGGAAAAGGCCTCCAAGCTCAGCCAGTCCAGCCAGCAACCCAGCACCACCATGGCCACCAAACCCTGGCCCCAAGTGCCATGGCCACACCTTTCTGGAACAGCTCCAGGGATGGGGACTCCACCACCTCCCTGGGCAGCCTGTGCCAGTCCCTGACCACGCTGGTACCCAAGACATTTTTCCTCCTAACCTAAGCCTCCTCTGGCACAATTTTAGGCCATTACCTCTTGTTCTATCACTGGTTAGTTGGGAGCAGAGCCCAACCCCCACCTGGCTCCAGCCTCCTCTCAGGGAGCTGTAGAGACCAATGAAGTGTGTCCTCAGCCTTTTCTCCAGACTAAACAACCCCAGGTCTCTCAGCTGCTCCTCCTACATCATCCCCCTCCAAACCCCTCACAGAGCCTTCTGGTGATCAGGGGCTGGAGAACCTCATCTGTGAAGAAAGGCTGAAAGAGCTGGGGCTGCTCAGCCTGGAGATGATAGAGAAGGCTCAAGGGAGACCTTAGAGCAGCCTTGCAGTGCCTGGTGGGAACCTCCAGGCAGGCTGGGGAAGGACTGCTCAGAAGGGCCTGTGGGGACAGGCTGAGGGCAATGATTTGGAACTGGAGCAGGGCAGAGTTAGGTTGGACACCAGGAGGAAGCTCTGCACAGTGAGGGTGGGGAGAGACTGGCACAGGCTGCCCAGGGAGGTGGTTGAGGCCATCCCTGAGACATTTGAGACCAGACTTGCTGTGTTCCTGGGCAGCCTGCTCTGGATGGATCTATCCCTGATGAATGCAGGAGTTGGACACGATGCCCTTGGAGGGTCCCTTCCAAGCCAATGCAAGCTGTGAATCTCTGCTGCTGAGCAATGGAGATCAACCTCCCCCTGCCCCAAGCACCCAGAACTGCCCTAGAATGCCCTTCCCAAGAGGCTGGCCAGGATTGACAGCGACCAGTCCACGATGGAAGTACTGATGGCACTTTCCATATTTGTAAGAGCCAGCAGTGAGACAGAAGAGGATAAAACAGAGGCAGTCTCAGACACATCTCTTCCATCTTCAGATCTTGTTGACCTTTTGCTATCAGAAGCTAAAGAGCTGCTAGCGCCAATCCTCTCCAGCAAGGAGGGTAAGCACCCAAGGACCTGGAGAAACCTGCACCCCAGCAAGTCTCCAGGATGTCTGCCACTCTGATCTACGCTTCCCACCACCTTCCATCCTTTTCCCATACCACTTAAGCCTCCCCTGCACGGTCCCTGATGCCCTCATGCTAACCGAGATGGAATTGTCCTCAGTGTCTCTGTGTGCCTCAGCTCTGAGTGCCAAGGAGTGCCAGGGTGTGACTCGTGCCCAGAGCCAGGGGAAAGGCATTCAGAGAGGATTAACAACCCCCAAACCCTTCCAGGCAGGAGGCAGAGAAATGCCACTGGAGATCAGGAGTCAAACCCTCTGCTGCGGGCAGGACCATGGCTCCAGATGGGCTCAGCAGTGGGTTTCAGCTCCTCAAGGCTGGCAACAAACAGTCTCCCTGCACCAGCTGCACCTCTGCTGCTTTCTGCTCTGTGGGAAAGGTTTTCCCTGCACCCAGACTGGACTCCCTCAGGTGCAACCTCTGCCTGCTGCCCCGGGTTATGCTGGCTGCTGCTGCCAGCAAGAGCTTGGCTCCACCATCCCTCTAATTGCCACTGGGTGCAGGAGTAGGTGCCCTGAGAGCAGCTCTCTGCCTCCTATTTGCCAGGCCAAACAAGCCCAGCCCTGCCCAGCCTCTCCCTGCAGGGCATAAGCCCTCGGGGATGCCTCTGCCAGACCCTGGCCAGTTTCTCAGTAGCTTTGAAGCAGGGATCCAAACCTCCCTTATACCACCCAGGATCCAAACCTGCCTTACTCCACCCAGGATCCAAAGCTCCCTTATGCCACCCAGGTGTGCCTGCAGCAATGCTGAGCAGAGGGGAAGAGTCATCTCCTCTTCCTTTGGTGTACAAACCAGTCCAGGATACCTTCCCCTCACACAGCCTCCATTTAGTTCCCTGCCCCAGTCTGCAGCTCTGAGCTTGGCCCCCAAGGCAGAAGCATTATGTGGCCCCCATTTGTCTCCTTCCATGCAGCAGGAGAACTTCTGCTCTCCTCCATGGCACAAGCAGGTCAGCAGACAGCCCCTCACAGGTGCTCAATCTTAGCTTCTGTTCCCCAACCAAACACAGCCAAAGCCCAGCACTAACTTGGTCTCAAAGCCCAGAACCATCCCAGGAGGGTGTCAGCATTCCCAGGCTTCCTGCATCCTTTCCCTGTCCATTAGCATCATCTATCAGCTCTGCTTGCTCCTGCCGTGGTCCAAAGCCTCCACTCCCAGCTCACTGTCTGCTTCCTTTTGCAGCTTCACCATGTGACAGGGACCAGTGCCTGCCTGCTGAAGGGATCCCAGAGTACAAGGAGTAGGTGTCGAAGCCACCCTGGGCTGGAATTGTCACCCTAAAAAAAACCCTCCTGTTCCTTTTGTTGGCTTTTATTAATCATTTCTTTTTTGCTTGGCAACTTTGAGTCAGATCATCTAGGAAAGGCCAGGTCAGAGCAATCCATCCCTGCCCAGACAGCATGCCCAGGACAGGACATTAATGGATGCCTCTTTTGTTCCCTAAAATGTTCTTGTAGGAATTGATGGGTCTATGACTCCTCTTTATAGACCACTGGGAGTCCTGAGCAAGGGAAAAAGAACCATGCATGGATTGATGGAATGGGTTGGGTTGGAAGGGACTTTCCAGATCATCCAGCTCCAATCTCCTGACATGGGCAGGGACAGTTCCCAGCAGCCCAGATTGCTCAAGGCCTTATCCAGCCTGCCCTGCAACACCTCTCTGGGCAACCTCTTCCAGCCTCTCCTCACCCACACTCAAACAATTTCTTCCTCCTCTCCACTCTCAGTCTCCCCTCTCCCAGCTCAAAGCCACTGTCCTTCAGCCTGGCACTCCCAGCCCTTGTCCAAAGTCCCTCCCCAGCTCTCCTGCAGCCCCTTCAGCTACTGGAAGGTTGCTTTGAGGTCCCCCTGGAGCCTTCTCTTCTCCAGCTGAACAGCCCAAACTCTCCCAGCCTGTTCCTGCAGCAGAGGTTCTCCAGCCTCTGAGCATCTTCATGGCCTCCTCTGGCCCCTCTCCAGCAGCTCCAGGTCCTTCTTGTGCTGGGTTCCCCAGAGCTGGAGGCAGTGCTGCAGGTGAGGTCTGAGCAGAGCAGAGGGGCAGAATCCCCTCCCTGTGCTGCTGCTCTCCCTGCTCTGGCTGCAGCCAGCACACAGCTGGCTCTGGGCTGCCAGTGACCACTTCCCAGTTAGGGAAAGCATTTTCAGCCATGTGGTGGGCAGCAGAACCTTGCAGCAGGCAGGCAAATTCCACAGCCTTCTCTTTTCCTTCCTACATAGCCAGTGTTGTCTTCAGGGGGGTCCTCTGTGTCCTTCTCCCACACTGCCTAAGACCTGTCTTTCATTTTCAGCCACCTCCACCAGAAGCCCACCTGGCCCCCTCCTGCCAGCCAGGCCAAGAGTGACCCAGCCCAGCCACCCAGCCCAGCCAAGGACCTGCCGCAGTAGCCTCCAGGAGTCTCCCACGGCTTACGGCTGTGACCCAGCTGCTGCTGTGCTGGGAGATGGGCAGGACACACCTCGAGTGCTTCACTTTCCAGGCGAACCAGACTGAGAAAGCAGCTTTCTTGACACAAGATTAAGTCCTCCTAAGCACCCAAGACTTTGCCAGCAGCCTCCCCCCTGCGTGTCTACCTCCAAGCTATCATCCAAGGCTATTTGCTCATGGTTCTGCAGCTTTATAGGCTAACAAAAACAACCTTCTCGAGAGGCTTCAAGGGCCTGGATTTCACTAGCAGCCTTTTAGAGCTTGTATCCTGGCTAGTGAGAGGAGCATGAAGGTAGCCAAGGGACTCAGGGGTCTCCAGCAGATTCCTTTTCGGGGTTTCATCCGAAATACCAAAGCGTTTGTAGTGGCTGTAAAATGAAGGCATCTTCAGCTGTAGTGTCCTAGCTGTGCTGGGAGAGATTCTTCTCCTTCTCTTCTTTTTTTGGTCTAGCTTATCCCAGCTGCAATGCTTGAAATGGAGAGCACCAGCTCAGCAAGCTGGCCCCAGAGAGCGTGGAAATAGCCAGCTGCATACCAGCGGTGCCACCCAACACTCCCGGGAAGGCAGGAGGGGGCACAGCGACCACATATCAGGGAGGGCATCCCGGTGGCACTGGGAAACTGGATCTGTGTGAGGCAAGAGTGGAAGCAAAGAGGCAGGCGTGGGCTGGAGAGCCAAGAGGAGCAGAGGCTCTGCAAAATAAAGTGGCAAGGCTCCTCACAAGGCTGTTTGCTCCCTGTGGCTGTGGTCTCAGAGAGAAATACCCTCCCTGGGTCAGGGAATTGGGGAACCATGGAGTCACGGGATGGTGGAGTCAGAGAAATCACAGAATGATGGAAGTACAGAGTCCTAGAAATGATAGAAACCTGAAATTGTGGAATCATGGGAATCTTTAAATCATGGGATCATAGAAATCATGGAATAGTGGAATCATAGAAACCATAGAACCATGGAATTGTGGAATCATAGAATAATAGAAACATGGAATCACAGAATCATAGGATTATAGAAGTGTGGAATCAACCATGGGATCATAGAAATCCCAGAAGTCATAGGATCATGGAATCACAGAAATGACAGACACCTAGAGTTACAGAATCAGGAAATCATGGGATCATAGAATCACAGGAGTCATGGAATCATAGAGGCCATGGAATCATAGAATGTTTGGGCTGGCAAAGCCCTTTCAGCTTCTCCAGTCCAACAATTCTCTAACTCTGCCCAGGCTGGGGCTGAGCCATGGCCCTCAACACCACAGCTCTGCCTCTTGGAAATATCTCCAGGCAGCTCTGAGGTCCCCTGGAGCCTTCTCCTCTGCAGACTGCACACCCCCAGCTCCCTCAGCCTGTGCTCCCAGCAGAGCTGCTGCAGCCCTGGGATCATCTTTGTGGCCTCCTCTGGCCTCACTCCAGCAGCTCTGTGTCCTTCTTCTGCTGGGGACAGCAGCACTGGAAGCAGGATTGGAGGTGAGGTCTCAGCAGAGCAGAGTTCAGAGGCACAATCCCCTCTCTTACCCTCTGCCCATACTGCTCTGGCTGCAACCAGCACACAGCTGCCTGCTGGGCTGCATGAGGGCACTGCTGGCTCCTGGGGAGCTGCTCAGCACCCAACACCTCCAAGGCTCTTTCTTCAGGGCTGTTCTCAACCCACTCTGCACCCAGCCTGAGGTTGGCCCAACCCAGCTGCAGGACCTTGCCCTGTGACTTGCTGAACCTCATGCAGTTGGCACTGGCCACTTCTCAAGCCTGTCAAGATCTGCCTGGCTGGATCCTTCTGAACGGATCCCTTCCCTCCAATGGGTCCAGCACACCACACAGCTTGATGTCATCAGCAGACTTGCTGAGGGAGAGCTCAGTGCCACTGCCCATGTTGCTGACAAAGATGTTAAACAGCACTGGGCTCAGCACAGATCTCAGAGGAGCACCAGCTGGTCACTGATCTCCAGCAGGGAGGTTGGGCAGGTAGCCACCGAGGCTTTATCTCCAGAGGTGAATGTCGAAGAGAGCCATTAGCACCGTGCTTATCTGCAGCCTGATGGCTGCGGTAACCCAACCTGCTCTGCATGTGCTGCACTCCAGCTCATTACAGCTCCAGTTTCATTTCTGCCACTGATCTCTGCCACCTCACTGGGTGACCTTGGGCAGCAGGCTGCAGCTCGGTTTTGCACCAGGATCAGCAGACAGGATCAGCTTCTCTGAGCCCCAGGAACCCAATGGAAATGGGGTGCAAACTCCTGGCACAAAAGGGTCTGGCAAAAGTGAGTGGGCAGAGGTGCTGCTGAGCCCTGGTTTCTGAGAGAAAAGCTTCAGCCTTTTAATTTTCATTGACTCTCACAGAGTGTCAGCAGGGTGGGGTGGGAAGGGACCTCTGCAGATCATCCAGCCCAACCCTCAGCCCAAGCAGGGCACCCACAGCAGCTTGCCCAGCAGCACAGTGCCCAGCTGCCCTTGGAAGCTCTCCACACAAGGACACTCCACAGCCTCTCTGGGCAGCCTGCTCCAGGCCTCCAGCACCCTCACAACAAACAACTTTCTCCTCCTGCTCAGATAGAGGTCACTTTGTGTCCCTTGCACCTTGCCCTGTCCCTGAACACCAGTGACAACAGTCTGGCCCCAGCCTCTTGCTCCCCACAGCTCCTTTAGCTCTTGCTGAGCATTGCTCAGATGCCCTCTGGGGCTGCTCTTCTGCAGGCTCTCAGCCCCAGGGCTCTCAGCCTTTGCTCCTCCCAGAGCTGCTCCAGGCCCCTCAGCAGCTTTGCAGCCTCCCCTGGACTCTCCCCAGCAGTTCCCCATCTCTCTAAACTGCAGACTAAACTTTTGCTTAGTTTCTGTGAAGCTAAACAGGCTAAAACTTGCAGAGGTAGCAGAGGTGAAAGCCAGCCCTGAATGCTGCTGTGGAGAACAGCAGGTCCAGAGGAGGGCAAGAAGATGCTCAGAGGCTGGGGAACCTCCCCTGTGGGGACAGGATGGGAGAGTTGGGGCTGTTGAGCCTGGAGAAGGCTCCAGGGAGATCTCAGAGCAGACTTCCAGTAGCTGAAGGGGCTGCAGGAGAGCTGGGGAAGGACTTTGGACAAGGGCTGGGAGTGCCAGGCTGAGGGACAATGGCTTTGAGCTGGGAGAGGGAAGACTGAGAGTGGAGAGGAGGAAGAAATTGTTTGTAGTGAGGGTGAGGAGAGACTGGCACAGGTTGCCCAGGGAGGTTGTGGATCACAGAATCACAGAATGTGATTACAGAATGTGTGGTTCTGTGATCCACAACCTCCTTGGAGGTGTTGAAGGCCATACTGGATGAGGCCTTGAGCAACCTGGGCTGCTGGGAGGTGTCCCTGCCCATGGCAGGGGGTTGGAGCTGGATGATCTTTGAGGTCCCTTCCAACTCAACTCGTTCTGGGATTCTATGACAATCCTAGGTCTGTCTCCACCAGTGGAGGCTGCAGAGCCTCCTCTTCCAGCTCCACTCCATGACACTGTGCTGGCCTGAAGCCCAGCTCTAAAGAGTGGAAACTGAACAGTTCAGAGCCGTGGCTCTGAACAGCAGCTGAACTTTGCTGATGAATTTTTCAAGAGGCTCTTTAATGTTTAACCACCTCTGGCTTCCTGAGGCTTGTTGAACACGTGTGGAAGAGGCCCAGGAAGCACCTTCAGGTGATACTGCATCAAGGGCTGCACTGGCCTCCTGATGCTGCCTGCCCATTGCACCATCATCTTCCTCTTACATAGGGCTGAGTCTGCCCCACAACCTCCAGAACTGGCCACAGAACTTTCTGGCCTCACTGAGTGCAGCATGGCCACAAACCTCCTTTGCAGACTCTTCAGAACCTCTGAGGACTGACCACAGAACCTTCTGGCCTCACTGAGTGCAGCATGGCCACAAACTTCCTTGGCAGCCTCTCCAGAGGCCAGCAGCTCCTGTAAGCAGGGCAGTAGGAGTACCAATGCCATGCAGAAGCTCCTCACATCCTCTTCTGCACCACCTCACTTGGGGTTCTGCTGGGCTCTTCAAATCGATGTCCACATATGAGGCTTAGAAAGTTGAGGGGATGAGTTTGCAGTAGAAAAACTCCCAGTAAAGGGGGAAGTGGAAGCTGAAAGGTATCTCCAGAGCAGATGTCCTTGCTTCCTGTTCTGCTTTCTAACTGCAGAGCCTGGCAGCAGTTCTTCTTCTACGGGGTGAGAACTTCTCTCCAAGCAGCTCCCAGGGGAAGAGCAGAGGGCTGGATGCCAGCCCTTCAGGCAAGCACTCAGGCCTTGAAGGTGGAAGGATAGCAAGAGACTTCATGGCCTGCCAGGTGAGGGGGGTGATTGTCCTCTTCTGCTCTGCAGGGCTGGGGCTGGCTTTTGGAAGCCCCAACACAAGGAGGACATCAAACTTTCAGGGTCCAGAGAAGAGCCCTAAAGATGATCTGCTGGCTGGAGCACATCACCTGTGAGGCCAGGCTGAGACCTGTGGTTGTCCAGCCCAGAGAAGGCTCCAGGGAGACCTCAGAGCAGCCTTCCAGTAGCAGAAAGGGCTGCAGGAGAGCTGGGAAGGGACTTTGGTCAAGGGCTGGGAGTGCCAAGAGTTCCCAATGTAGTGGGAGCTGCAGCAGATGGCATGAACGTGGGGTGTGCACATACATGTGGATGAATCATACCAGCATGGAATGGTTTGGGTTGGAAAAGCCCTCCAAGCTCAGACAGTCCAACCAGCATCCCAGCACCACCACGGCCACCAAACCCTGGCCTCAAGTGCCATGGCCACACCTTTCTGGAACATCTCCAGGCATGGGGACTCCACCACCTCCCTGGGTCAGGCCTTGACCACTCTTTTAGGGAAGAAATTTTTCCTCCTCTCCAACCTAACACTCCCCTGGCACAATTTCAGGGCATTGCCTTTGCTTCTATCACCAGAGACTAGGGAGCAGAGCCCAACCCCCACCTGGCTCCAGCCTCTTCTCAGAGAGCTGTAGAGAGCAATGAGCTCTGTCCTCAGCCTCCTCTTCTCCAGCCTCAACACCCCCAGCTGCTCCTTCCCCAGCCCTGCTCTCCAGATCCTCCATCAGCTTTTGATGATGTTGTGTGAAAGCCTCCAGGAGAAGCTTCCTGCTCTGAGCCTGCAGGCTGCAGCCCTGAGGGCTTGGACATTTGGGTGGCTCTGTGGGTTGTTGACAGGTCAGGCTGCTCTCCTTGGCCCGAGGCTGCAGGATGCTGCAGGACAGATTGCTGAGCAGAAATAGGAGCAGAGCTTCCTGCGAGACCTGCCCGGAGAAGGGAACACTGCAAAGCCAGAGGTGATCAGGAAGCAGAAGCAGCCAAAGCAGCAGTAAATGTCAGGCTGATGTTTATCTGCATGCCAAGTGGCAGCTGCTCCCTGGGGAGATCCTGAAAGGAGTCTTTGAAGGTGCAAAACATTCCCAGTTTGGCCTCTCCCACATCTGTCTTCTCTACCACTTCTCCTGTCCCCCAGGCCCACTTCTGCCTCACTCTCATGGTGAGGAACTTCCTCCTCACGTCCAGTCTGAATCTCCCCACCTCCAGCTTTGCTCCATTCCTCCCAGTCCTGTCATTCCCTGAGAGCCTAAAAAGTCCTTCCCCAGCTTTTTTGTGGGCCCCCTTCAGATCCTGGAAGGCCACAAGAAGGTCATCTGGGAGCCTCCTCTTCTCCAGCCTTAACAGCCCCAACTCTTTCAGTCTGTCCTCACAGCAGAGCTGCTCCAGCCCTCTGAGCATCCTCGTGGCCCTTCTCTGGACACACTTTATCCTGTCCACATCCCTCTTGTAATAGGGACTCCAGAACTGGGTGCAGTACTCCAGATGGGGTCTCACCAGAGCAGAGCAGAGGGGGAGAATCACCTCCCTCGCCCTGCTGGCCACACTTCTCCTGATGCAGCCCAGGCTCTGGTTGGCTCTCCAGGCTGCAAGTGCACACTGCTGGCTCATGTTGAGCTTCTCGTCCACCAGCACCCCCAAGTCCCTCTCCTCAGGGCTGCTCTCCAGCCACTCACTGCCCAGCCTGATTTGTGCTTGGCATTGCCTCGACCCAGATGCAGGACCTTGCACTTGGTCTTGTTGAACCTCATGAGGTTGGTTTGTGCCCACCTCTCCAGCCTGTCCAGGTCCCTCTGGCTGGCATCGCTTCCCTCCAGCAGGTCTGCTGCACCACACAGCTTGGTGTCATCAGCAGATCACTGGGGGTGCACTCAATGTCTCTGTCCATGTCAACAACAAAGATGTTGACAAGACCGGTTCCAGGAAGGACACCACTTGGCACCAGCCTCTGCTGGGACATGGACCCATTGACAGCCACTCTTCAGGTGCGGCCATCAAGCCAGTTCTTTATCCATCTCATGGTCTGCCCATCAAACACATGTTTCGCCAGCTTGGAGACCAGGATGCGGTGCAGGACAATGTCAAAGGCCTTGCTCAGGTACAGGTAAACAACATCAGTTGCTCACCTATCCCCAGGCACCCCAAGAAACTTCTTCACTGGAAGGGTTCTCAAAGCCTGACGCAGGCCGCCCAGGAAGGTGGTGGAGTCCCCACCCCTGGAGGTGTTTC
Source organism: Tricholaema leucomelas (assembly GCA_013400475.1). Classification (NCBI taxonomy): domain Eukaryota; kingdom Metazoa; phylum Chordata; class Aves; order Piciformes; family Lybiidae; genus Tricholaema lacrymosa; species Tricholaema leucomelas. The sequence continues at coordinate 147,858 of WAAF01019240.1, forward strand.
CAAGAGGCAGAGCTGCGGTGCTGAGGGCCGCGGCTCGGCCTCAGCGCCGTCAGAGGTAGGCTGCGTCTCTCCCGGCCCCAGCTCTCCCCGGTCGCGTCCCCCGGCGGCGCTGCTGCCGGACGGCGGCGGGCGGCGCACGTGCGCGGGCTGGGCGGAGCCACGGCCGCACTTGGCCCCGCCCCCCGCCGCAGCACAATGGACAGCGCGCGGCGGCGCGCGCGGGGGCGGGGCCCGGCGCGCGAGTTGAGGGCGGGGGGGTGGGCGGCGCCGGGCGCGCGGCGGTTGAAGCAGCGGCGGCGGCAGCAGCGTGGAGCCGGCGGCGGCTGAGCGGCGCCGCGGGTTGGAGTCCGGGGCTGAGAGGTGCCGCCGCTCGGTTATGGGCACGGCCGTGCTCCAGGTAGGGAGCTGCGGGACGCGTGAAGGCAGGGAGAAGGGGGCGGCGCTGGCTTCTCGGGGCCGCTGCGGGAGGATGGGTGGGTGCGTGAGCGTGAGGGGGCTGAGGCGCGGCCGCGGCGTGTGCCAGGGCCCTCTGTGTGGAGCTGAAGGAGGGGGACCGGTGAGGGGATGTGGGGAGCTGCTGGGCGCCGCTCGGAGCCGCTCGTCCGTGCAGATATGGGAAGATGCGAGGGAAATTTTAGTCATAATCCTACGAGGATTAGGGAGGGAGCGGGTGGGAAGGGAGCGGCAGGCTCAAGCCGGCAGCCTGGCTGAGGATCCCTTCGGGCTCGCTGCAGTGGATGGGTTTGAAGTTTGGCGGTTGCTGTCCCGCTCAGAGGAGGCTGGATCGCGGCTGGGTCTGCCCTGGCTCGGTGCTTCGCCTCAGAGCAGCCTGACCCGCAGCGACTGGGACCCAGCAGCTCAGCTGCCCGCCTAGGCTCGGCCGCTGAGGTCTCCGTGGGTCTTAAACTTTAGAACAACCTCCCCGAGGGGTTTGTAAACGCAGGCTGACCCCAGTCGGTTGCTCCGAAATGTATTGATGTATTTGGGTCAGGTTCTATATAAAACCCCACTGGCTTTAGGGCAGGGTTAAACCAAGCATGTGCTGTTCTCCAGGTCACTTGGCTTAAGCTCCTCCGAGGAGCGAAGTCGACTCGAGGACACTGAGCAGAGAGGTTCTCAGGGCTGGTGAAGGGAGTTTGTGTAGAGCTCACCTGCGCCCAGGGCAAGCTGCGAGGGTTTCTGCTGCTGCTCTGTTGTCTGTCAAATGTCCTGCTGACTGCACCTGTTCTAGCTCGAAGTGTTAAGATACATCACAGACTCAAAGACTTGCTTAGGTTGGAAAAGCCCTCTAAGATCATTGGCTCCAGCTGCCAACCCAGCACCACCATGGCCACCACGCCAGGTGCTGTGGCTGCGCCTTTCTGGAACACCTCCAGGGATGGAGACTCCACCACCTCCCTGGGCAGACTGGACCAGGCCCTGACCACTCTTTCGGGGAAGAAATCTTCCCTCCTCTCCAACCTCATGCTCCCCTGGCTCAATTTGAGGCCATTTCCTCTCATTCTGTCCCCTCAGACTAGGGAGCAGAGCCTGACCCCCACCTGACTGCAGCCTCCTCTCAGGGTGCTTTTTCCTGGCTGAAAAGTGTGGCCAGCAGGACCAGGGCAATCCTGCCCCCATACTCAGCACTGGTTAGGCCACACTTTCAGTGCTGTGTCCAGTTCTGGGCCACTCAATTTAAGAAAAATATTGAGGTGCTTGAACATGTCCAGAGAAGGGCAGCAAGGCCGGTGAGAGGGCTGGAGCACAGCCCTGTGGGGAGAGGCTGAGGGAGCTGGGGAAGAAGAGGCTCAGGGCAGACCTCATTGCTGTCTACAACTACTTGAAGGGAGGTTGTAGCCAGGTGGGGTTGCTCTCTTCTGCCAGGCACCCAGTGACAGAAGGAGGGGACACAGCCTCAAGCTGTGCCAGGGCAGGTTCAGGCTGAATGTTAGGAAGAAGTTCTTCAGAGAAAGAGAGATTGTCATTGGAATGGGCTACTCAGGGAGGTGGTGGAGTCCCCATCCCTGCAGGTGTTTAAAGGGAGGCTGGATGAGGCACTGAGTGCTATGGGTTAGTTAATTAGAAGGGTTAGGTGATAGGTTGGCCTCAATGATCTTAAAGGTCTTTTCCAATCTGGTTAATTCTGTGGAGAGCAATGAGCTCTGCCCTCAGCCTCCTCTTCTCCAGGCTGCACACCCCCAGCTCCCTCAGCTGCTCCTCCCCAGCCCTGTTCTCCAGGCCCTTCCCCAGCTCTGTTGTCCTTCTCTGGCCCTGCTCTAGCCCCTCAGTGTCCTTCTGGCATCTGGCAGTGTGAGGGCCCCAAAAGTGACCCCAGTCTCCATTCCTAAACTGAGCTGCTGGAGTATTGACCTGTTGGCACTTGTGCTGTTAGATAAAATGGCCTGGGTAAGATAAAACTTCTTATTCTAGAGCAACAAGGTAAGGATTGAGGGTCTTTCCCTTCAGGAAACTTGCCTGCTGCTGCAAATAGCAGTGGTTTAGTCTGTGTCTGGGTGTAAAAGCTGCTTCTTTGGTGAGAAAATGACCTTAGGAAGCTGTGGAAGTGTTGGGCATGGAGTTTGTTCTGCTGCATACAAGGTAGAACCCCTTAGATTTACACAGCTCCGAGCGCCAAACACTCTCGGGTGTTCCTTTTCCTTCTTCCCCTCTCAGCCACAGAGCCTGTTCCTCATTGTGCTGTGAAGGATGTGTGAATGTTGTTGGCTGAGTGTTTGTGCTGTGTGTCTTGTAGGATCCCCACCAGGGCTGCAGGCACCTCTGCGAGCTGGGCAGAATGCTGTCCAACTCCACAGTTGGCTCAAAGCCCTCCCTGCTGCTTCTGCCCTGCTCCATAGGTGGTTCTCAGGGCACTAAGATGAAATCCTGCCTGAGATGGCTGCTCTTGAAAGATAGTAAAGGCTTCTCCTATCACCTCTCCACCTTCAGGCTCCATTATATCACACCCTTAGCAATGGTGTGGGCAGCAGGAGCAGGGCAGGGATTGTGCTCCTGTGCTCAGCACTGGGGAGGCCACAGCTTGAGTTCTGGGTTCAGTTCTGGTTATCTCACTCCTAGAAGGACATTGAGGAGCTGGAGCAGGTTCAGAGAAGGGCAACAGAGCTGGGGAGGAGTCTGGAGAAGAGGGCTGAGGAGGAGCAGCTGAAGGAGCTGGGGATGTGCAGCCTGGAGAAGAGAAGGCTGAGGGAGACCTCATTGCTCTCTACAGCTCCCTGAGAGGAGGCTGCAGACAGGTGAGGGTCAGACTTTTCTCTCTAGTCTCAGGAGAGGAACTGTCCTGAAATTGTGCCAGGGGAGGGTTAGGTTGGAGAGAAGGAAAAATTTCTTCCCCAAAAGAGTGGCCAGGACCTGGCCCAGTCTGCCCAGGGAAGTGGTGGAGTCCCCATGCCTGGCGGTGTTCCACAAAGGTGTGGCCATGGCACTTGGGGCCAGGGTTTGGTGGCCATGATGGTGCTGGGTAGATGTTTGGAGTTAATGATTTTAGAGGACTTTTGCAATCCAAACAATTCCATAATTCCAAGCTATTTATGCCCAAGTTCTGATGTGAAAGCTCTAATAAATACCCTAAGGCTTGATGTCATCTCATGATGTGTGTAAAGCATCAGATTCTGTGCATCTACCCAGGGGGAAGGCATTTTGGGCAGGAGGAATGGTACCTTCCTGTCCTCCTTGCTCCAGGAGTGGGGAGGAAAGATGTCAGCCTTGCAGAGTCCTCCTTTCTGGCTACCTGGCCAATACCAGCCTAGCTCCTCAGCTGGCTTCCACACATTGAGATAGTGTTTGAGGAATCCTGGAATTCTGCTGTTTTCAGCACTTCTTTGTCAAAACCCATAAAAAGAAAGAAAAAAAGGCTCAGTTGTTCTCTTGAAGCCACCACAGGTGTGTGGGAGAAGTGAGTCAAGTCACTTGCTGCTGGCTTTCAGCACCCAGCAGCAGGCAGCTCTGCTGTGGAGAGGGCTGAGTGGAGTTGCTGCTAAGCTGGCTGAGAAGCAGGACTGGGCTGGGGGCTTTGAGTCAGGGCTTTCTTGGTAGTGAATAGAAAAACTCAGTCTGTGGCTTCCCAAGCAGCTGGCTGCATTCTGCCAAGTCAGCCTCTCCTAAAGTAAAAGATGAGCATATGGAAAATCCCTCAGGTGCAGAGAGGATGGTTGGAAATCAAATGGAATCACAGAAGGAGAGTGGCTGCCTCTGCTCCCCTGGCTGTGCCTCTGCTGCCCTGGCTGTGCCCAGTGAGGTGTGTTCCTCAGGGGAGTCCTCATTGCTCTGCCAGTTCAGTTGAGATGCAGCAGTAGCTTTGCCTGCTCTCTGTACCCCAATTCTATGGTCCTGCTCTTTCAGGAGGATTGGACTCAATGATCTATGGAGGGTCCCTTCCAACCCTTAACATTCTGTCATCCTGTGACAATCCTGCTCTGCTCAGACCTCACCTGCAGCACTGTGTCCAGCTCTGGGGCCCCAGCATGACAGAGACACGGAGCTGCTGGAGCAGGTACAGAGGAGGCCACAGAGATGCTCAGGGGTTGGATAACCTACTCTGTGGGGACAGGCTGGAAGAGTTGGGAAGGTTCAGCTTGGAGAAAAGAAGGGGCCAAGGAGGCCTTGGAGCTGCATTTCATTACCTTAAGAGGACCTACAGAAAGGCTGGGAAGGGCCTGTGGGGATAGGACAAGGGACAATGGTTTGGAACTGGAGTGGGGCAGAGTTAGGTTGGACACCAGGAGGAAGCTCTGCACAGTGAGGGTGGGGAGAGACTGGCACAGGCTGCCCAGGTTGAGGCCATCTCTGGAGGCATTTGAGATCAGACTTGGTGTGTCCCTGTGCAGTCTGGTTTTGGTTGGAGCTGTCCCTGCTGCCTGCAGAGGAAGGGGCAGGATGCCCTTGGAGGGTCCCTTTCAACCCAATGCAAGCTGTGGCTTTCTAATGCTACCAAAGGGAACTGTGTGTACCATCTTCCACCAGGGGCTCCTATCCTTCCACTCCACGCCCCCTCATGCCCTTTTTCCCCTGGAAGCTGGGCTATAAAGCTTATAATGAGCTCTCTGCCTTCCAGGGTTTTCTTCATCTGTGACTTGCTGGAGACAGGCTGCAGCTGAAAGGGTTCAGGGGCCAGCTGGCCTCAGTAGGGAACTGGCTGCTGTGAGCACTGCTGTCACAGTATGCTTTGGGATGTGGCACTGTGGCTGCCCTCTGTGCTGGGTGTGCAGTGAGTGGCACCCCTGTGGCACCTCTCCCCAGAGGGCCCTGTGCAGCAGTTGTGGACCGTGTGTCCCACTCAAGTCTGTTCACCTTAAGGTCTTCTGAGGAGAGACTTAGGGCACTGTGACCCCAAGTGACAGACTTTGGGTAGCAGCAAGCTGTGAGCCTGGAGAGGAGAAGGCTCCAGGGAGACCTTCAATCGCATTCTGTGGTTCTGTGATCCACAGCTTCCCTGAGAAACCTGTTCCAGTGTCTCCCTACCCTCACTGCAAAGGATCTCCCTCGTCTCCAGTCTCAGTCTGCCCATGAGGATGCACATCTTCAGCTCACGTGGCCCTGAAGGTCTTGCCTCACTCTCACCTGTGTCTGTGTGCCCTGAGCAGCCTCGTTGGTTGGTTTTGGTTTTTCCAGGAGTTGCAGCTGGAGCCTTTCTTGCTTCAAGAAGCAGAATGAGTGTCATGCAGCTCTGCCTTGAGAAGAGGGCGTAGAAGGTCTGCTGCTGAGCTCTCCTCAAGGTATGAAAGGTTTCTTGGGTTCACTCTTCATTCCACAGCTTTCAAGGGACATCACAGAATGCCAGGGATCCCAAGGATCACCTGGTCCAGCCTCTCTAGGTTACAGTGCAGTTGAAATGAGCCTGCCCAGCATCCTACCAAACTGAGTCTTAAAACTGTCCAAGGTAGGAGAATCCCCTGCTGCCCCTGGAGCTGATTCCAGTGTCTGCCTGTGCTCATGGGGAAACATTTTCTTCTGGAATCTAATGGGAATTTCCCCAGCAGTGACTTGTCCTCATCACCCCTTGTCTTTGCTATGGGAGTCCTTGTGCAAAGGGAATCTCCATCTTCCTGGCAGCCACCTTTATGCACCAGTCCATGCCAATAAGGTCTGCCCTGAGCCTTCTCCAGGCTGAACAAACCCAGCTCTCAGCCTTTCCTCGTACATCTCCCTGCCACACAACAGTCCTGGCTCTTCCTCTCAGGCTTCTTTCAGCAGAGCACTATGGGGCAATAAACTGTGGCAGCCACCAGGGAGCTGCAGATGTGTCTGAGCGTGATTAAGGCAGTTGAAGTGCAGATTGTGCCAACCTGCTGTTGCTGGCTGCATGTCTGACCTATTCCAGGCCCAATCACAGAATCCTACAACTGTTGAGGTTGGAAGGGATCTTTGAGATCATCAAGTCCATCAAGGCTCCCTGAGTCTTCCTGCTGTGGTGGAGGTCTCTGACCTCTGCCCACAGAGTTGTAGGGCTTCGTGGTCTAGCAGGTGAGGTCAGCAGAGGGAGTGAGATGCAGCTAGAGCCATTTGCTGTGGCTTCTCTTGCTCTCTCTGTGCTTCCTGGGCAGGTCCCTGCAGAGCCTGGCCTGGCACTTGGCATGGTCATGTTACAGCCTTGCGTTACAAGGTGTCCTGTGCCTCTGGGCTCGGGTGGCTGATACCCGATAGCGGCCTGGCCTGCCTGCCTGCCTGCCTGCCCCTGCTCTGCTCACTCCAGTGTAAGCTAGATGCTGTCTGTGCTCACTCTGCACAGGCTGGCTTTTAGTACCAGTAAGGCTCCGAGAGGTTCAGCAAGTCCTGAGTGTTGCCCCTTGAGCAAGGTGATCCTCCGCAGAGCTCCCAGGTGTGAGATCCTGCTGCCAACATTCCCCTGCTCAGGTACTCAATCTTTTTCAAGTCTCTGTCCCCTTTCTCTTGTTTAAAGTTGACTGTAGGAGGATGTTTTGCAGCTGTCTCTCAGGGAGAACCTACCCAAGCACAAATCCAGGCTGGGTGGTGAGTGAACTAAGAACAGTCCTGCAAAGAAGGCCTTGGGGGTGTCAGTTGGTGCCAAAGTGCCCAGGAGCCAGCACTGGTTGCTGGCAGCCCAGAGCCAGCTGTGTGCTGACTGCAGCCAGAGCAGGGAGAGCAGCAGCACAGGGAGGGGATTCTGCCCCTCTGCTCAGACCTCACCTGCAGCACTGCCTTCAGCTCTGGAGACCCAGCACAAGAAGGACCTGGAGCTGCTGGAGAGGGTCCAGGGGAGGCCATGAGGATGCTCAGAGGCTGGAGAACCTCTGCTGCAGGAACAGGATGGGAGAGTTGGGGCTGTTGAGCCTGGAGAAGAGAAGGCTCCAGGGAGACCTCAGAGCAGCCTTCCAGTGCCTGAAGGGGCTGCAGGAGAGCTGGGGAGGGACTTCGGACAAGGCTAGGAGTGCCAGGCTGAAGGACAGTGGCTTTGAGCTGGGAGAGGGGAGGCTAAGAGTGCAGCAGGCTGCCAGGAGAGGTTGTGGAGTCATCTCCTCTGGAGAGTTCCAAGATCCCTCTGGATGTGTTCCTCTGTGACCTGCCCTGGGTGCCTCTGCCCACATCAGGGGGGTTGAACTGGATGATCTCCAGTGGTCACTTCCCACCCCACCTTTTGACTCCATGATTTCATGTGGCTTTTCTTAAAGGGCACTGGTTTCACACTAGACCTGGGTAGATTGAGATTGGAAGAAATTCACTATGAGGGGTGGGAAGACACTGGAACAGGTTGCCCGGAGAAGTTGTGGATCACAGAATCTGATTCTGTGGTTGTGGTGGTTCTGAACCTCCCTGGAGGTGCTCAAGGCCAGGCTGGATGAGGCCTTGAGCATCCTGTGCTGGTGGGAGAGGTTGTAGCTGGATGTTCTTGAAGGTCCTTCCCAACCCAGCCCCTTCTATGTTTCTGTGTTCTATTTGCCTTTTAATTTTCATTTTCCTCTCCCTTTTTGGGCTTCAAATGTCAGGGAGAAGTTGTGTGAGTGCTGAGTTGAGCTCTGCTCTGCGTCATGCTGCCCAGGGCTGTCTGCTCAGTGATGGAATCTGAGTGGGGTGCAAGCAGCACAGCATCCTCAGGCAGCAACCCAGCCAGTTGTGTTTCTAATGCTCACAGAGGATATTAATAGGAGGGATTTAAAGTAAAAAGAGCTGCACAAAGCAGCCCTAACAAACCAAAGGGGAAGAAAAAGAGTTCTGCACTCCTCTAAATGCTGCTTACTGATGCGTATGTGAGGGTTAAAGCAAGAGAGTCTGGGGGAGGAATCCTGATGAGAACAGTGAGAGGTGGCTGGGAGGACTGAAATGCTGAGGAGGGAATTGTTTGCACAGCCTGCAGTTATTGGCTGCCTTCAGCTGGAAGCAGGCAGTGGGCACCCAGGCAGTGGGATGTGGTTGCTGGCTTAGCATCAGGCCCTGCTCTTTAACCTTGCTGCTTCCTGTCCTTTTCTTTCCCTGGCTTAAAACAACTCAATGCTACTTGGTGCAAAGAAGCATTTAAACCACCATCAAAGGTGGCTGAAAGCTTGGTGTCAGCTGCTTTGAGTCAGGAGTCATTTGTCACCTCCTGTGCCACTTAAGGGGGCTGGGACTCAGTTGCAGAGGTCACTGGCAGCAGTTAGAAACAGACTTGGTCATGAAGAAAGGGCAAGACAAGAGGAAATGACCTCAAGTTGCCCCAGGGGAGGTTCAGATTGGACATGAGAAGAAAATTCTTCATTGGAAGGGTTCTGAAGCCATGGCCCAGGATGCCCAGGGAGGTGGTTGAATGCCCATCCCTGGAAGTGTTTCCAAGAGGCAGAGCTGTGGTGCTGAGGGCCATGGCTCAGCCCTGGCCTGGGTAGAGTTAGGGAGTGGTTGGCCTGGAGGAGCTTGGAGGGCTTTGCCAACTCAACACAATTTTGTGATGCAGGAAGCTGTGGAACTTTGGGCAAGGGGTTGGGTTTGTCTGATGGTTACAGATGTGGTACAGGAAAGGGGCTAAGGGGAAGAGCCAAGAGGCACCACTTAGTCTCTGCAGGGCTCCTAGGGCAGGCTGCTTCTCTGGAGTACAACTGATCTTGGCTCTGTGTCTCTGTGCTTTGCTCAGTGTGAGTGTTGTTGGAGCTCCAAGGGGAATCTGCTGCAGCAATGCTAAGAAGGAGGAAAGGAAAGCACCACATGCTGGGACTGCAGAGACCTGCCTTAGGTTCTGTCACTGCCACTGACTTGCTGACTGATGCTGGGCAGGATATTTATGCTGCTTAGAGCTAGAGCAGGGATGATCCTGCTCAGTGCTGGCACTGCCCAGCTCAGGCCTTGCTCACTGAGGCTCCTTCTGCAACTCAGGGCAGGTTGGCACAGCCAGGGCCTGCTGCTAGCACAGAAGAGCTGATTGGGACAGCTCCTGCCAAGGGCTAGGCTGCAGAAAGGCTCTGCTTGAGACTTGCTCCTGGGCAGACCAAGGGTACTGCCACAGCTTGTGCCGCACCTTGGGGGGCAGGAAGTCAGAGGTGGCACCTGAGGGGAGGAGCAGACAGGACAGGTGACCCTCAGCTGTCCACCAAGGGACTGCAGCCCATGGATGGCATCTTCAGGAGTGAGCTGAGGGATCCCCAGGGTCAAGCCTCTTCTCCAATGACCCAGGAGGACTCTGAATGTTCTGTTTTTGATCCCTATCCATGAGTTCCAGATTCCAGCTCCTGAATCTGGTTCCCATTTGCTGCTGGATCCATTCTGTGCTTTCCCCAATGCCTGCCCCCAGCATCAGTGGTGCCATCAGGGGTCGGGTTCCATATCTGTTTGTGTCTCTGTGTCTCCATCCATGTTGTTCTTTCCATCCTAGCTGGTCCAGTTTCTTTCCCACCCCATCAGGTTCTCTCCCTTCTTCCCTTTCTCTTCCTTCTGGGAAGCAAAGGGCTTCATGGAGAGCATCTGATGCTCACTTAGCGGCCAGCCCAGCCCTGCCCCTTGACCATCCTCTACCTAACAATGTCTCCTCTCCTCTCTCTGATTTTAGGCTTCTTGTAAGGTCTGTCTGTGCAGATGGCTGAGATGTCTTGCAGTGTGCCAAGGGATCTGACATGTTCCCTTTTTTCCCCTCTTCCAGGTGTGTGGTAAAAATGGTGCAGAAGTACCAGTCCCCAGTTCGAGTCTACAAATACCCCTTTGAGCTCGTCATGGCAGTGAGTACCACTCAGCACCACCCCTGCTCCTTCAGCTGCTCAGGGCTGTTGCCCAGGGAGGGAGACTCCCCCTCTGGCTGCTGTGTCTTTGTGGCAGCCTCCTGGGCACGTTGCAACCACACAGGTTTAGATCCCTTTTCTTTTTTCTTTTCCTGTCTGTGGTTTTCTGGGAAGGGGGAAGTAAAAATCAGAATCTCAGGATTTTTAGAGGTGGGAGTTTTAGAGTTGTTGGAGGGGGAACAGCCCAATAAACCTCAACCTTCTAGAACTGAATCATAGAATTCACCAGGTTGGAAGAGACCTCCAAGCTCATCCAGTCCAATCTAGCACCCAGCCCTGTCCAATCAACCAGACCATGGCACTAAGTGCCCCATCCAGGCTTTTCTTGAACACCTCCAGGGACAGCAACTCCACCACCTCCCTGAGTAGTCCATTCCAATGGCAAATCACTCTCTCTGGGAAGAACTTCCTCGTAATATCAAACCTATTCCTCCTCTGGCACCACTTGAGACTGTGTCCCCTTGTTCTGTTACTGATTTCCTGGGAGAAGAGACCAACTCCCACCTAGCTACAACCTCCTTTCAGGTAGTTGTAGACAGCAATGAGGTCACCCCTGAGCCTCCTCCAGGAAGAAGAGGTTCTTGGGCAAGGAAGAAGACTGTGACAGGGTCAATTTATGGCCAGTTTTCACCTTGCCACCAAGTGCTACCCAGGTTAGAATCTCTCTTTACTGATTCCAATAATTTCTGTGGGGTGTGTGGGTCTAGAACATGATTCAAGCCTTTTGATTTGGTTAAAAGCTGGAAACCTGTGGAGAAATCCTTCTTAACTGTTCACTCCACTACTGAAATGGTGGGAGATCTCTCTCCAAATTGCAGGATTTCCACAGGGGGCTTGAGGGCTGCAGCTGAAGCTCTCCTGATGGGTGATGCACCAAAGCAAATCTAACCACGGCTACTTCTCTTCAATAGCTTTGTCAGTGATGTGGGCAAGGGGATCAAAAGCAGCCTTGGGCACTTTGCAGATGGCATTAAATTGGGTGACAGTGCTGATCTGCTGGAGGGTAGGGAGGTTCTACAGAGGGTCCTGGCCAGGCTGAATCTATGAGCCAATGGAATGAGGTTCAACAAGGCCAAGTGCTGGGTCCTGCCCATGTGGCACAGCAACCCCAGGAAGGCTCCAGGCTTGGGACAGAGTGACTGGAAAGTGCCCAGCAGAAAAGAGCCTGGGGGTGCTGGGTGACAGCAGCTGAAGATGAGCCAGAGGGTGCCCAGGTGGGCAAGAAGGGCACCAGCAGCCTGGCCTAGATCAGCAATGGTGTGGGCAGCAGGAGCAGGGCAGGTATTATGCCCCTGTACTCAGTACTGAGGCCACACCTCAAAGCTTGGGTTCAGTTTTGTGCCCCTCATTTCCAGAAGGATATTGAGGAGCTGGAGCAGATCCAGAGAAGGGCAACAGAGCTGATCCCAGCACTCGAGCTGTGCCCTCACCAGTGCCCAGTGCAGGGGCACAATCCCTGCCCTGCTCCTGCTGCCCACACCATTGCTGATCCAGGCCAGGCTGCTGGTGCCCTTCTTGCCCACCTGGGCACCCCCTGGCTCATCTCCAGCTGCTGTCACCCAGCATCCCCAGGCCCTTTTCTGCTGGGCACTTTCCAGCCACTCTGCCCCAGCCTGGAGCCTTCCCGGGGTTGCTGTGACCCGAGCGCAGGAGCCAGCACCTGGCCTTGCTGAACAACATGTGGCTGCCCTTAGCCCACTAGTGCAGCCTTTCCAGCTCTCTCTCTAGAGCCTCTCTCTGCAGCAGCTGGGGGCTGGTATCAGGGTTGCTGTCCGTGTGAGGCTGTCAGGTGTGAGCTGGCAGTGGGTGCAGGTTTGCAGACAGAGTGGGTGCAGACCAGGCTGTTCTGCTCCTCAGCATGTGGAGATGCTGAGAATCTGCTTCAGCAGCCTCCTCAGTGCTAGGAAGCTGCCACTCAGCTGCTGTTAGCTCTTCCCCTCAAGTGCTCTGGGTCACCCTTTGAAGGTCTTAGGCTGTGGTTAACAGTAGGAAGGCAGAGGTCCTGTGGTTGACCTCAAGACACCTCCTTATTTTACAAGGCCCTGTGCACCCTGCAGCCTGAAACACCTGTGCTTGGCTCACAGAATGGTAGGGGTTTGAAGGGACCTCTGGACATCATCCAGTCCAAGCTCCCTGCCAGAGCAGGGTCAACCAGAAACACATCTAGGTGGGCCTTGAGAATCTTCAGACAAAGAGACTCCACAACCTCTCTGGGCAGCCTGCTCCAGGGCTCTGCCACCCTTAAAGAAGTTCCTCCTTGTGTTGAGGTGGAACCTCCTGGGTTCGAGTTTGTACCTATTACCTCCTTGTTCTGTCACTGGGCACCACTGAGAAGAATCTGGCCCTATCCTCCTGACATCTACCCCTAATGTATCTGCAAGAATTGATCAGATCCCACTCAGCCTCTTCTTCTCCAGGCTGTCCAGCCTCAGCTCTCAGCTTCTCCTCAGACAGTCCCATGGGTTCCCCACCAATGTAGCACAGAGTCCTGCATCCCCCAGGCTGTGCCATGAGCTAAGGGATGTGTCAGTGGGCAGCCTCTGGTCAGTGGTGCCCAGGGACAGCACAAGGAGCAGTGGGCACAAAGTGGTCCCCAGGAGGTTCCATCTGAGCAGGAAGAGAAAGTTGTTTGTTGTGAGGGTGCTGGAGGCCTGGAGCAGGCTGCCCAGAGAGGCTGTGGAGTGTCCTTGTGTGGAGAGCTTCTATGCCCCTCCTGAATATGTAACCTACCGTGGGAGAGCCTGCTCTGGCAGGAAGCTTGGACTGGAGGCTTTCTAGAGGTCCCTTTCAACCCCTGCCAGTTTGTGGCTCTGTGTCTGGGCGCAGCTGCAGAGAGCTGTGTGTGCTCTGCTGAGATGTGAGTGAGCAAGAATGGGATTGTCTGAGGCAAACGAGTCCTTGTGTCCCAGCCTTGCTTTCCATGCCTGCTGCTGATGGCAGTGGCAGGCATTTACCATCCCTGAGCTGCTGTGGAGGACACCTGTGTGGCTCATGCTGCAGACAGCACCGGGCTGTGCTGGACAGCTGAGCCCCTCCTGCTCCTCCTGTCATGTTGTGTGGCTGTGGATTTCCATCTTGCTCCTGCTAATGCTCCTGCAGCTCCTCTGCTGCTGTTTGCACGTTCAGCTGGATGGTATAAGTCCATGGGAAGAGAGCTGCAGCCCTCTTCCTGCAGGGCAAAAAGGGCATTCTACCCCTGGACTCTGTTCTGCTGAGACCCCACCTCAAATCCTGCCTCCAGTGCTGCTGTCCCCAGCAGAAAGAGGACACAGCTGCTGGAGAGTGGCCAGAGGAGGCCACAAAGGGCTGCAGCAGCTCTGCTGTGAGGACAGGCTGAGGGAGCTGGGGGTGTGCAGCCGGCAGAGAAGGCTCCAGGGGACCCTCAAAGCTGCCTGCCAGGGCCTGAAGGGATCCTACAGGAAGGCTGCAGAGAGACTTTTGCTGAGGGTCTCTGAGCCAGGCTAAGGGGAAATGTTTTGGAGCTGAGGCAGAGCAGGGTTAGAGTGGAGCTGAAGAAGCTGTTGAGTGTGAGGGAGCTGAGAGTCTGGAACAGGTTGCTGAGGGAGGCTGTGGGTCACGAAATCACAGAATGTGATCATAAATCAGATGTGATCCACAGCCTCTCTGGTGGTGTTCAAGGCCAGGTTAGATGAGGCAACCTGAGCTAGTTGAGAGGTGTCCCTGCCCATGGCAGGGGGTTGCAGGAGATGACCTCTGAGGTCCCTTCCAACCTGAGCCATTGTATGACATGTTTTCAGAGAGCTGTTCTTTGGTGTGCAGTCCATGGAAGCTATGGTAGAAGTGTCCCAATGCTCCCCTCAACTGGAGGTACCAACTGGACCCCCCCCCACTTCCAAACAGGCTCTGCTCTCTCTGGCAGCATTGTGTGACCTCAGAGCCTGCCCCTGCAGTGCAGACAAGCCCTCAGCCATGGGCATGCTGTGGTGCAGCTGTGCTCTGTGCCAGCTGGTTCCAAGGGGCAGCTGCCTTTTGTCTCTGTGCTCTGCCCTGTCCTAAAGGTGAGTTTTGCTGTGCCTGTCAGCAGCTGCTGCGTTAACCTTGCCTGTGCTCCACGAGCAGCCACTGTTGACTCAAGCCAGGATGGTGCAGTGTGACTTGATGGTTGAGAATCAGGCTGTCAAGATAGGCTATTAATAGCCCATCAGCTTCCTGCTGGGAAGCACTCAGCCTCTCTCTGTCAGCCGGGATGTCACTCACAGCTGTATTCATGATGTGCTCAGGCCCTGCCCCTGCCACCGCCTCTTCCATGTTGAGAGTGAGCCAGGAGTCAAGCTGAGCAAAGAGCTGATGTCTCACACCACAGTCCCCAGAGAGCCATTTCCCCTCCAACAAGCACTGCAGCTGGTGGCAGCAGCTGCATCTCTGGCCTGTTTAGTTTGGCTTGTTGGGGTCATCACAATGGGTTGAGTTGGAAGGGACATTCAAGATCATCCAGTTCCAACCCTCTGCCGTGGGCAGGGACAGCTCCCACCAGTCCACGTTGCTCAAGGCCTCATTCTGCCTGGCCTCAAACACCTCCAGGGCAAACCTGTGCCAGTCTCTCCTCAACCTCACTGCAAACAATTTCTTCCTCCTCTCCACTCTCAGTCTTCCCTCTCCCAGCTCAAAGCCATTGTCCCTCAGCCTGGCACTCAATGCTCTTGTCCAAAGTCCCTCCCCAGCTCTCCTGCAGCCCCTTCAGCTACTGGAAAGCTGCTCTGAGGTCTCCCTGGAGCCTTCTCTTCTCCAGGCTCAACAGCCCCAACACTCCCAGCCTGTCCCTGCAGCAGAGGTTCTCCAGCCTCTGAGCATCTTTATGGCCTCCTCTGGACCCTCTCCAGCAGCTCCAGGTCCTTTTTGTGCTGGGAGCCCCAGAGCTGGAGGCAGTGCTGCAGGTGAGGTCTGAGCAGAGCAAAGCAGAGGGGCAGAATCCCCAACTGACACCTCCAAGGCCTTTTCCTCTGGGGCTGCTCTCAGCTGCTCCTCACCCAGCCTGGATTTGTGCTTCAGATTGCCCTGACCCAGCTGCAGGACCTTGCACTTGGCCAGCACCTTCAGGTTCTTTTTAGGGGGCCCAGAGCTGGAGGCAGTGCTACAGGTGAGGTCTCAGCAGGGCAGAGGAGCACATCATCTTTACGGCTCTTCTGGACCCTCTCCAACAGTTCCATGTCCTCCTTGTGCAGGGGACACCAAAATTGAGTGCTAGGGAGGGTCTCAGCAGAGCAGAGAGGCACAATCACCTCAAATCTAAATCTCTGCTAGCTTTGTGTTGCCACCACTAAGACTCCATTGGTGGGCAGGGATGGTTTAGGGCAGGGTGATGCTGGCAGCCTTGCAGAGGTTTTGCAGTCATTCAGAGTCCGTGTGGGACAGTCCTTGTGTCCTTCAGTCACCTTCAGCAGCTGCACCCTGGAGGCTTAGCCCTTGAAGGATGAGTTGTGTCCCAAGCTTAATCTTCTCAGAGCTGGGACTGGATGAGCTCTGCAGTAAGCTGTAGCACAAGGAGGCACAGCATGCCCAGAGGTACCACCATGGCTTTGGGTTCCAGAAGGGACTAAAAGGCTCTGCTCTAATCTGCTGAAGACAGATTCACAGCTTGCACTGGCTTTGAAGGGACCCTCCTCCAAGGGCACCTTGTCCAGCCCTCTGCAGGCAGCAGGGACACCTCCAACCAGAGCAGGCTGCTCAGGAACACACCAAGCTGATCTTGAATGTCTCCAGGGATGGCCTCAACCACCTCCCTGGGCAGCCTGTGCCAGTCTCTCCCCACCCTCACTGTGCAGAGCTTCCTCCTGGTGTCCAACCTAACTCTGCCCTGCTCCAGTTCCAAACCATTGCCCTCAGCCTGTCCCCACAGGCCCTTCTGAACAGTCCCTCCCCTGCCTGCCTGAACACTCGCATCAGGAACTGGAAGGCTACTCTAAGGTCTCTCTGCAGCCTTCTCTTCTTCAGACTGAGCAGCCTCAACTCTCCCAGCCTGTCCCCACAGCAGAGCTTCTCCAGCCAGTGATCATCTTTGTGGCCTCCTGGACCGTCTCCAGCAGCTCCAGGTCCTTCTTGTGCTGAGGGTCCCATAGCTGGCCCCAGCCCTGCAGGTGAGGTCTTCCCAGAACAGAGGGACAGGATCCCTTTTCTCTGTCTCTGCCCACACTGTTTTGGATGCAGCCCAGGCTGCTTTTGGCCTTCTGGGCTGCCAGTGCCCATTGCTGGCTCCTGTCCAGCTCCTCCCCCACCAGCACCCCCAAGCCCTTCTCTGCAAGGCTATTCCCATCTTCATCACTCCCCAGCTTGGATTCATCTCAAGGACTGTAGGACCTTGCACTTGGCCTTGTTGAACCTCCTGAAGTTCTCCTCAGCCACCTCTGCAGCCTGTCTGGGTCCCTCTGGCACCCATCCCATCCTTCAGCCTTACCAATCACACCACTCAGCTTGGTGCTTGCTGAGAGTGTCTCAGTCTTTGCATCATTAATGAAGATGCTGAGCAGCAGTGGTCCCAGTGCAGACCCCTGAGAGGCCCCACTTGTCACCCATCTGAGACAAATACTAAACTCTCAAGCAGAGACTAGAAGAGGTGAGAAAGCTTCACTCTCTCATCCCCTGGCACATCTCAACCAGCAGGGGTTTGATTGCAGGCTCCAGGCCCAGTGACCTGCCCAAGCCTGACCTCAAACTATAGTTGATCTGTACCAGGTGAGGGAGCAGTCCCTGACAGGGACAGGTTGTGCTCTGGGGATGCTGCTGAGTGAGGCAGCCTGGGGTGGGGGTGGCTCAGTGAGCCAGAAGGCTGCTGTGACACTTGATTGCTGTGTTTTGCTCCTTGGGCTGTTAGTCACTGAGATGCCTGCTCCTTGCCTTCCCATGCGGGTGCATCTCTCTCTCTTTCCGCAGTGGGCCCTGGCAGAGGCTCCAAGCAGCCAACAGGGCTCCTGGGCAAGTTGTTGCTGCCACAGCTACTTGTAAAGGCTGAGCTGTTGTGCTCTTTGTCGCTTCACAGAATGGCAGCAGAGTGGAGCTGCAAGAGACCTCTGTAGGTCACCCAGCCCAACCTCCTGCCAAAGCAGGGCACCCACAGCAGCTTGCCCAGCAGCACAGTGCCCAGCTGCCCTTGGAAGCTCTCCACACAAGGACACTCCACAGCCTCTCTGGGCAGCCTGCTCCAGGCCTCCAGCACCCTCACAACAAACAACTTTCTCCCCTGCTCAGGTGCAACCTCCTGGATGCCACTTTGTGCCTCTTACCCCGGCCCTGGGCACCACTGACAAGAGTCTGGCCCCAGCCTCTTGCTCCCCACAGCTCTTTTAGCTCTTGCTGAGCATTGCTCAGATGCCCTCTGGGGCTGCTCTTCTGCAGGCTCTCAGCCCCAGGGCTCTCAGCCTTTGCTCCTCCCAGAGCTGTTCCAGGCCCTTCAGCAACTTTGTAGCCTGCCCTGGACTCTCTCCAGCAGTTCTCCGTCTCTTCTCAACTGGGGAACCAGAACTGAACCCAAGGTTCCAGCTGTGGTCTCCCTGGGCCAGAGCAGAGGGGCAGGAGACTCTCCCTTGCCTTTCTGGCCACACTCTTCTCAGTGCCCCCCGGGATACCGTTGGCATTCTTGGCCGTGAGGGCGCATTGTTGGCTCCTGGGGAGCTTGTTGGCCCAGGTCCTTCTCTGTGGAGCTGCTTCCCAGAGAAAGCTGCAGAGGAGAAGCAGGAGGTGGTGTGGAAGCTCCTGTCTTCCAGCCACGCTCCCTGGACGGTGGTGCTGAAACAGCTCCTGTCAGCCTGTGGGAGGTTAAGCTGGAGGAGGAGCAGGAACATACTGGTTCTGTCAGCCTGCCACACCTTGCAGCTAGGAAGAGAGGACCTCTGTGCTCCCCATGAGGAGTTAAGCAGGTGAAGACTTGGGAATAGTACAGGGTGGGAAATTTCATGGAGTTATTGAGTACCTTAAGTTGGAAGGGACCTTGGAGATCATCTACTGCAACTCCCTGCCACAGGCAGGGACACTTCTCAATTAGCCCAGGTTGCTGAAGGCCTCATCCAGCCTGGCCTTGAGCATCTCCCTGGGCAACCTGTGCCAGTGTCTTACCACCCTCACTGTAGAGAACTTCCTAACATCCAGGTAAATCTCCCCTCTGCCAGTCTAAACCTATTGCTCTTCATTTGGTCATTACCAGAACTTGTCAATAGTCCCTCCCCAGCCCTCCTGTAGCCCCCTTCAGATACTAGAAGACCACTCCAAGGTCTCCTCGAAGCCTTCTCTTCACCAGGTTTCAGAGCCCCAACTCTCTCAGCCTGTCCTCATAGCAGAGCTGCTGCAGCCCTCTGATCACCACCGTCCAGGCAATTCCCTGTCCAGCAGTGCTCCACCCAGCAAGTCTGTGTGTTTCCACTTTGGTGACCAGGATGCCATGTGCCTTACTCAGGACTCAAGTCTTCTGCAGCCTTCCTGCAGGATCCCTTCAGGCACTGGCAGGCAGCTCTGAGGTGCCCCTGGAGCTTTCTCTTCTCCAGGCTGCACACCCCCAGCTCCCTCAGCCTGTGCTCACAGCAATGCTGCTGCAGCCTTTGGATCATCTTTGTGGCCTCTTCTGGCCTCTCCACCAGCTCTGTGTCTTCCTCATTCTGGGGACAGCAGAGCAGGAGGCAGGATTGGAGGTGGGGTCTCAGCAGAGCAGAGTCCAGAGGCACAATCCCTTCTCTTACCCTGCTGCCCACACTCCTCTGGCTGCAGCCCAAATTCCTCCTTATCTGTCTAGCAGTGAGGCTTTAGTTTTTCAGACTTGTCTTATTGTCCACTGTGTTCTGATTTGGCATCTGGCTGCCCTTCAGGGCAATTTCTCCTCACAGATGCATCTCTTTGTACTGCTTATTGTGTGTTTGACCAGCAGTTGAGGACACCTCCATGTGAATTCCTTGCTTTGTCCTCTCTTCTCACAAGGTGTTCTCACCTGTCACGTTGTTGGTCAGAGGCAGAGCCTCCTCCTGTCCTGGCACTCCCAGATGTTGTCCAAAGTCCCTCCTCAGCTCTCCTGGAGCCCCTTCAGGCACTGGCAGGCTGCTCTAAGGTCTCCCTGGAGCCTTCTTCTCTCCAGGCTGAACATCCCAACTTCCCCAGCCTGGCCTCATAGCAGAACCCTTCCAGCCTCCCAGCACTGCTGTGGCCTACTCTGGCCCTGCTGCAGCAGGTCCCTGTCTGTGCTCTGCTGAGCACTCCAGAGCTGCCCCAGCACTGCAGGAGAGGTCTCAGCAGGCACAGCAGAGGGGCAGAATCCACTCCCTGCCCCTGCTGCCCACACTGCTGGGGATCAGCCCAGGACAGGCTGGGGCTGGGCTGGTAGTGCTCAGTGCCAGCTCCCGTCCAGCTTTGCACCCCTAGCACCTCCAAGTCCTTCTCAGGGCTGCTCTCCAGCCCCAGCCTGGCTTGATGCTGGAGGTTTCCCCCTCCCAGGTGCAGAACCTTGCACTTGGCTGTGTTAACTTCACCAAACTGACCCAGTCTCACTTTTCCAGCCTGTCCAGGTCCTGCTTCAAGCAATGGCTTGCAAAAAGCCCCCAGTGTCTGCGTCTTTCTGTCCGCCTTCAGTGTGTCTGCTAAAGCAGAAGGGCAATGCCTGTCCAGCTGCTGCTTTCTTCTGCTTCTGGCTGCAGAAGATTGTTGCTCTCCTGATTGCTTGGTCCTTTCAGTGAGGAGAGATCAGGCACAGCCTTATCATCGTGCCTCAGCTGTCCCTCACATGATCTCAGGCATCTTCAGCTGCTGTATTTTTAGCCAGGGTGGTGTAGGAAGATTAGCAGAGGACTTGGTAGCAGAATGTGAAAGGGATTCCTTGCAAATATGGACATGTTCCACCTCTTTGGCTGGGGGAAGCAGCCCCCTGCACAGCACAGGTGAGGGCTTGAGCTGCTGGAAAGCAGTTCTGTGGAGAAGGACCAGGGAGTGCTGGGGGACAGCAAGTTACCATGAGCCAACAGTGTGCCCCTGGAGCCAAGAGGGCAATGGGGGCATGAAGAAGAAAGTTCTCCTGCCCCTCTACTCTGCCCTGGTGAGACCACAGTTCAAGAGGGACAGGAAACCGCTGGAGAGCATCCAGGGGAGACCATGAGGATGATGAAGGGATTGGAACATCTGTGTGAGGAGCAAAGGCTGAGAGCCTGCAGAAGAGCAATGCCAGATGGCATCTGAGCAGTGCTCAGTAAGATCTAAAGGATCTTGGCTTTCAGCCATGAGGGACATTAGTTCTGGCAGGAGGTTGGCAAAAGAAGCACTAAAAACCACATGGAGATTCCTAGGGGGAGCAGGAGCTGGGGCTGGAGAGCACAGAGGGATTTGTTTGGTGTAATTGTCTCCTGATCAGTCCTAGAATGGGTTGGCAGGGACCTTCAAGATCACCCAGTGCCAACCTCCTGCCATGGGCAGGGACACCTCCCACCAGCCCAGGTTGCTCAAGGCCTCATCCAGCCTGGCCTTCAAAACCTTCAGGGAGGTTCTGGATCACAGAATGTGATCTATCATCACATTCTGTGATCCACAACCTCCCTGGGCAACCTGTGCCCCAGGGTCTCCCCACCCTCACTGCAAAGAAATTCTCCCTCATCTCCAGTCTCAATCTGCACTCTTCAAGCTTAAAGCTGTTTCCTTTCATGCTGTGAATGGATCCCTTCCCTTAAGTGAGTCCTCTGCATCACACAGCTTGGTGTCATCATCGTACCTGCTGAGGGAGCCTCAATGCCACTGCCCATGTTGCTGACCAAGAAGTTAAACAGACCCCTGAGGAGCTCCACTTGTCACTGGTGTTCACCTCCTTGCTTCTGTAGCCAGTTCCTTACCCACCAAGTGGCCCATCCATCGAGCTAAAGATGTGCATCCTCATGGGCAGATTGAGACTGGAGATAAGGAAGATCCTTTGCGGTGAGGGTGGGAAGAGACTGGAGGTGTCCAAGGTCAGGCTGGACGAGGCCTTGAGCAACCTGGGCTGGTGGGCAGTGTCGCTGCCCGTGGCAGGGGGTTGGCACTGGATGATCTTTAAGAAGATCATGGAACCGTTCCATGGTGCTATGAAAACAGTAGCCAGTGATTGGTGACCTTACCCTTGACAGTCTAGGGCAACTCAGAGTGTAAGCTAGATGTGGTCAGGAGCCTGGGGGGGGCCACAGCCAGGAACCCAGGGAGGCTGCAAGCAGGAGTGCAGGGCGGCTGCAAACAGGAGCCCAGAGGGGCTGCAACCAGGGGCCTAGGGGGGCTACAAGCCAGGAGCACAGGGGAGCTGCAGCCAGGAGCCCAGGGGGGCTACAAGCCAGGAGAGCAGGGGAGCTGCAAACAGGGGCCCAGGGGGGCTACAAGCCAGGAGCACAGGGGAGCTGCAACCAGGGGCCTAGGGGGGCTACAAGCCAGGAGAGCAGAGTGGCTGCAGGCAGGAGCGCAGAGGGGCTAGAAGCCCGGAGCGCAGGGTCGGGGCAGGCTGCAGCTGTCCCTGTTGCGCTGTCCGCTGCAGGCGTACGAGAGGCGCTTCCCGACGTGCCCGCAGATCCCGGTGTTCCTGGGCAGCGAGATCCTCCACGAGTCCCGCAGCGAGGACGGAGCCATCCACGTCGTGGAGCGCAGCTGCAAGCTCAACGTGGAAGCTCCTAGACTGCTGAAGAAGGCAAGCAGCACCTTGGGGTCGGAGTCTTGCCTCTGCTGGCTGCCTCCCAGGCTTGTTCTTCCCGCCGGGTGCTAAGTGCAGTGTTGGTGCTTCCTCCCTGCAGATGGCAGGGGTGGAGCACGTCTTCTTCATCCAGAGGAACACCGTCAACTGGAGGGAGAGGACCCTGCGTATCGAGGCTCACAACGAGACCTTTGCCAACCGGGTAGTGGTCCTGGAGACTTGCAGCTACTCGGTGAGTGCTTTGCTCTCTCTGCCTGTGCAGGGAGTGCCAAGGAGCTCAGTGGGGCCCTGAGGCGCTTTGAGAATAGCCTGGGCAGCAGGTCAAGGGAGGTTCTCCACCTATTCTGCGCTGCCTAGGGAGGTTGTATCTGAGACATGGGTCCAGTTCTGGGCTCCCCAGTTGAAGCAGGAGACAGATTTGCTGGAGAAGGTCCACAAAAAGGCTGGGAAGGTGCCGAGGGGACTGGAATACCTCTGAGAGCATTGAGGCTGTTGAGCCTCGAGAAGAGCAGCCTGAGGGGGATCTCCTCAGTGCTGATTAGGGTGGGAGTCAGGAGGATGGGACCGGGCTTTGTTTAGTGGTGCCCAGGGGCAGGACAAGGGAAAAGGGGCACAAATTTGAACCTGAAAAGTTCCATCTGAAGATGAAGAGGAACTTCTGTAATTTAAGGGTGCTGGAGGCTCAGAGCAGGCTGCCCAGTCCAACACCCCCTGGGCATTGTGCTCCTGAGCAAGCTGCTCTGGGTGCCCTGCTTTGGTAGGGGTTGAACTGGATGATCCCCAGAGGTCTCTTCCAACCCCTCTGCGCTAGGACTTAGTCTGGGTGACCCTAGTGCCACTCTCACAGCCTTCTGGCACTCAGGGTGTCTTTTACCCTCTGCATTAGCTGCTGCTTTCAAAGTCATGGGACCAAGACTAACCCTTCTGTCAGGGTCAGGTTTTCAGTTACTCTTTATGCTCAGGGCATCTTAGGGAGTGGGGTGGGAGAGACTTTCTTGTGTATACTGGGGTAGGAATTGTGAGTCAGGTAAGGACTTTAACCTTAGGGTGCTGATCCCTTGGAGATCCTGCCTTGGTAGGGGAGTTGGACTCTGTGATTTCATGAGACTCCAGCTGCATCACTGCCTCCAGATCTGGTGCCACCAGCACAAGAAGGACCTGAAGCTGCTGGAGAGGGGCCAGAGGAGGCCACAAAGGTGGCTGGGAGACAGTCTGGGAGAGTTGGGGCTGCTCATCCTGGAGAAAAGAAGGCTCCAGGGAGATTTCAGAGCAGCCTTCTAGTGCTTGAAGGGGCTCTAGGAGAGCTGGGGAGGGACTCTGGACAAGGGCTGAGAGGGACAGGGCAAGGGACAATGGCTTTGAGCTGGGAGAGGGAAGACTGAGAGTGGAGAGGAGGAAGAAATTGTTTGCAGTGAGGGTGGGGAGAGACTGGCACAGGTTGCCCAGGGAGGTTGTGGATCACAGAATCACAAATGTGTCTATGATCCACCTCCTTGGAAGTGTTGAAGGCCAGGCTGGATGAGGCCTTGAGCAACCTGGGCTGGTGGGAGGTATCCCTGCCCATGGCAGGGAGTTGGAGCTGGATGATCTTGAAGGTCCCTTCCAACCCAAACCACTCCACGAGTCTCTGGAGGCCCCTTCCAATCCCTGTGATCCTCTGATTCAGCTGTTTCTGGAAGCCATCAGGCACTGCTTTGTGTTCCCTCTACCAAAGTACAGATTCTGTTACTCTGGTTGCCCTTCTGGCAGCAGAGCAGCAGCTTAGCTTGGGGGAGCAGTGAGTAAACTGTGAGTACCTCCATTTTCAAGCAAGAGAAAGAGCTGCAGAGCAGAGTCTGGGATTGTAAGAGGCTTTCTTGAGCCGGAGGTCAGTAGTAGCTATGTTGGGGCTTCATAAAGACTCCAAGAAATCAAAATGCATCATGGAGAAAGGTACCAGTAGCTGGGAGAGGCTCCTGGGGCAGCTCTGCAGCCTCTTAGATGTTGTTGCCCTTGCTGATTTTTGGATCTGCTGCCTTCCAGCTCTTGTCCTTCGGAAGGAAACATCAACAGCTGGGCTCTGAGGGAAGTGCTCTTCCTGGAGCAGGGTGGGAGCTGCCTGGCTGCATCCTCAAGATCCTTCCCAGCTCTATTTTTACCAGTTCCTTTTTCCCTGCCAGGGTGCACAGGAAGCAGCTTTCTTCTCATCTTCCCTTTACATATATATATATATATATAGGTAGTGTGCTCTGAAGCAACTTGGAGCAGCACCACCCTACTCCTGCAGGCCCCTGACATCTTCTAAGGGGAGCTAGGGGCACTCAGACAGCTCCTAGCTTGCAGTCTGGGCTGGCATCTGGGTTCTATTATTTTGTTTCCATGTCATATGGTGAACAAAGAAAAAGGCTGAGACCTGTCAGAGATAGGTGAAGCTTAAAGAGGAAAGGGTTATCTGGGTTTGTACCAGGTAGGGAGTAACTGAGGGGGAAGGACTGGAAAAGAAAGGGGTTTATTGGACTGGCACTGCAAACCTCTGCAGACAAAGAGGCTTTCAGTTGCATGTTCCTGGGGGCCATCCCTGCGTTTCCTTACAGAGACCTGGACATGGTGGTTCCTGGTGGGCATCTCACTGCTTGTTTAGTGCAGCTCTTGCTGTGCTTATGAGTGGTGACTCAGCTCTGCAGGGGCACAGAGGGACTTTAGTCCTCCTTCCCTTCTGCGTGTGAGCAGTGCTGCTTAACCACAGCTAGGGGTGTGCAGCCTGGAGAAGAGGAGCCTGAGGGCAGAGCTCTTTGCTCTCTACAGCTCCCTGAGAAGGGGCTGCAGCCAGCTGGGTGTTGGGCTCTGCTCCCTAGGCTCAGGTGATAGAGGAGAGGCAATAGGCCGAAATTGTGGCAGAGGAGGGTTAGGTTGGAGAGGAATTAAAATTTCTTTGCTGCCAAAGTGGTCAGGGACTGGTGCAGGCTGCCCAGGGAGATGTTGAAGGAAGGTGTGGCCATGACACTTGGGGCCAGGGTTTGGTGGCCCTGGTGGTGCTGGGTTGATGGTTGGACTGAATGCTCTTGGAGAGCTTTCCCAGCCCAAACAATTATCTCTGTGGAGTCTCTGCAACTGGTTGTCACATTCTGTGATCCACAACCATGCTGGATATGTTCAGGGCCAGGCTGGATGAGGCCTTAAGCAACCTGGGCCAGTGGGAGTTGTCCCTGCCTCACTCTGCCCCCTCACTCTTCAGTAGCCACTTTGGCAGCAGGGGACAAGGAGCCTGCCACCCTGAAAGCTCTTTGCTGCCATCCCAATTTTCTGTGTGCCTTTGGGCTTAGGTTCACCCTGAGAATGAGGAGTGGACCTGCTTTGAGCAGTCTGCATCTCTGGACATCAAATCCTTCTTTGGCTTTGAGAGTACCGTGGAGAAGATCGCCATGAAGCAGTACACATCCAACATCAAAAGGGTAAGGTGGGCACCTCCTCTGCCACACACACCCCCCAGCCAGCCCCTGCCACTCTCTTCTCTGCAAAACAGCCCCAGGAAGCTTTTACTGCTTTGCTTTGTCTCTGCAATCCCTCAGCAGGGGAAACAAAGCAAGAGGCTGTGAGCAGTGAGCAAAGGCGCATGAGGCTGCAGGACAGGGAGCAGCTTGTGCCAGAGGCTGTGCCAGAGAGTGAGAGCACTGGGTGCTGTGGGTGCCAGGCTCCTCAGATACTGAGGGCACTGTTTTGGGGGAAAATCAGCAGCAGTGGCTTGGGCAGAGACCTCAAAGCAGCCTTCCAGTACCTGAAAGGGCTCCAGGAGAGCTGGAGAGGGTATTTGGGTCTTTGGCCAAGGGCTGGGAGTGCCAGGCTGAGGGACAATGGCTTTGAGCTGGGAAAGGGGAGACTGAGAGTAGAGAGGAGGGAGAAATTATTTGAAGTGAGGGTGGGGAGAGACTGGCACAGGTTGCCCAGGGAGGTTGTGGATCACAGAATGTGATTACAAAATGTGTGATTCTGTGATCCACAACCTCCCTGGAGGTGTTGAAGGCCATACTGAATGAGGCCTTGAGCACCCTGGGCTGCTGGGAGGTGTCCCTGCCCATGACAGAGGGTTGGCACTGGGTGATCCTGAAGGTCCCTTCCAACCCATTCTGTGGCTCCCTTTGATGGTGTATTCTCCTGGACAGCTCAGGGATGGTTTGGGAACAAGAGGATGGGGAAGAATGTTCCCAAAGTGGGGGTTGGTCTCTGCTCCCTACTAACAGGTGACAGGGTGAGAGGGAATGGCCTCAGGCTGCACCAGGGAGGTTTAGGTAAACATAAGAGAAATCATTTTACTCTGAGGGTCTTGGAGCCCTGGAGCTGCCCACAGAGGTTGTGGAGTCTCCTTC
Source organism: Tricholaema leucomelas (assembly GCA_013400475.1). Taxonomy (NCBI): domain Eukaryota; kingdom Metazoa; phylum Chordata; class Aves; order Piciformes; family Lybiidae; genus Tricholaema lacrymosa; species Tricholaema leucomelas. The sequence goes on from WAAF01019240.1 coordinate 174,020, forward strand.
TCTGGAGACACTCTGGATGTGTTCCTGTGTGACTTGCCCTGGCTAGTCCTGCTCTGGCATCATTCTGTGATGAGGAGGAACTTCTTCACTGGAAAAGTTTCTCAAGCCCTGGCCCAGGCTGCCCAGGAAGGTGTTTGAATGCCCATCCCTGGAGGTGTTTCCAGGAGGCAGAGCTGTGGTGCTGAGGGCCATGGCTCAGCCCCAGCCTGGGTAGAGTTTAGGGGATAGTTGGACTGGGGGAGCTGAAAGGCCTCTGCCAAGCCGAGAGGTTCTGAGCCCCTCTGACTCTGGGGACAGCTGCATCCCCATCTCTGGCCTTCCTTGCCCGGTGGCTGTGCGATGCTTCGGTGCAGCCCTTCCAGCAGGGGCATGCAGGGGAAAGAGGACAACCCTCCCCGTTCTGTTTCTCTCTGAGCATTGCCATCTGTCCTGAGCAGAGCGCTCCTGCACCTCGGCACATGGAATTGCACTCTCCTAATGGGAGTTTTCCCCCTCAGGGCAAGGAAGTGATCGAGCACTACCTGAAGGAGCTGATCTCCCAGGGGATCACCTTCATCCCGCGCTGGACGCCTCCCCCAGTCAGCGGTGGGCAGGAGAAGGAGCAGACCCAGGCTGCTGGACACCGTCCTGCTGCTGAAGCAATCGAGTCCGGGGCTCGTGGAAGCACCAAAGAGCAAAGTGGCAGCTGCTGCCCTGCAGCTGAAGCTGTCAGCCCTGATGGTATGGCCAGGCCGGGCAGTGGCAGCTGCTGGCAGTCACCAAGACTTTGGTGGCACTGCCTAATGACTGCAGTTTTGCTTCACTTTTTATTTGCCATGAGCTTTTCCTTCTGGGTTGTTTGAGGGGAAGGGAAATGCTTTTGTTTTCCTTCCTCAAGGGAAAATGAAAACTCTGCAGGCAGCTTAGAATAAAAACTCCCTGGGTTTGATCTCAGCTTCAAGGGACTTTATACTCTAAACTGGAGAAGCTGAAGGTGTCTGGCAGTGAATTGGAGTGGGAATTGTCATTCTCAGCAGGTGAGGCAGCACCTCCTTGGTGACTGCAACTAGGGCAAGAGCTTGGAGTTCACAGCTGCCAAAGGCTCTGCCCACACCAGACCTTCTCTGGTAGCTTCTCTGCCTTGGAATCTCTCTGCCCAGTCCTCTTCAGTGTCTGCATCAATGATCTGGGAGAGAGCATTGAGGTACTTTCAGGTAGTTTGCAGATGACACCAAGTTAGGTGGCAGTATTGATCTGCTGCAAGACAGGGAGGCTCTGCAGAGGCCTCTAGCCAGGCTGCAGCCATGGACTGAGGCCAATGGGCTGAGGTTCAACAAGGCCAAGTGCTGGCTCCTGCTACTGGGGCACAGCAACTCCAGGAAGGCTCCAGGCTTGGGGCAGAGTGGCTGGAAAGTGCCTGGCGGAAAAGGGCCTGGAGATGCTGGTTGGCAGCAGCTGAAGATGAGCCAGGGGGTGCCCAGGTGGGCAAGAAGGGCACCAGCAGCCTGGCCTGGATCAGCACTGATGTGGGCAGCAGGAGCAGGGCAAGGATTGTGCCCCTGGACTGGACACTGGTGAGGCTACAGCTTGAGTGCTGGGGTCAGTTTTGTGCCACTCACTTCTAGAGGGACTTTGAGGGACTGCAGCAGGTTCAGAGAAGGGCAACAGAGGAGAACAGGGCTGGGGAGGAGCAGCTGAGGGCCTGGAGAAGAGCAGGCTGAGGGCAAAGCTCATTGCTCTCTACAGCTCCCTGAAAGGAGGCTGCAGCCAGCTGTGGGTTGGGCTCTGCTCCCTAGTCTCAGGCAGTAGAAGGAGAGGAACTGGCCTGGAACTGTGGCAGGGAAGGGTTAGGTTGGAGAGGAGGAAAAATGTCTTTGCTGACAGAGTGGTCAGGGCCTGGCACAGGCTGCCCAGAGAAGTGGTGGAGTCTCCATCCCTGGTGGTGCTCAAGAAAGGTGTGGCCATGGCACTTGGGGCCAGGGTTTGGTAGCCATGGTGGTGCTGGGTTGGTGGATGAATGCCCTTGCAGAGCTTTTCCAAGCCAACCAGTTCCATGAGTCTCTGATCTCAGTTTCCCAGGAGTGGCTTTCTTAGCCTCTTGTGATGGGAATTGTGGTGAGGCCTGTAGGACCAGGGGGATGAAGGGATTCCGGTGCTCAGGGCTTGGACTGGTCAATGAATTGAGCTCCACAGGACTTGGGACTTCTTTTGCTGGAGCATTTGAGGCTTGAAGGAAATATTGGAAATGCAGCTTTGATCCCTTCTGTGCTGGCTGTGGCCTCCTGCCCTGATCACCAGCACAACCTCACTCACTCCCCTTGGGCAGCTAACAGGAGGGCTCCTACACCCCACCAGTCCTGAGGAACCTGATGAGTACAAAGAGCTGCAGATGTCCCTCTGGCCTCTGCCAAGTGCCCTCTGACCTGTTCTCTCTTGTCTGCCCTCTGCAGCTGACAAGCTGGATGCTGACTACATCGAGCGCTACCTGGGCCAGCTGAGCCCCATGCAGGAGAGCTGCTTGATCCGCCTGCGCCAGTGGCTGCAGGAGACTCACAAAGGCAAGGTGGGCACCCCTCATGGCTGCTGTGCCATCAGCCCTCTGCTAAGGCTCCTGGGCACCCCTCATGGCTGCTGTGCCATCAGCCCCCTGCTCAGGCTCCTGGGCACCCCTCATGGCTGCTGTGCCATCAGCCCCCTGCTCAGAGCCCTGGGCACCCCTCATGGCTGCTGTGCCATCAGCCCCCTGCTCAGAGCCCTGGGCACCCCTCATGGCTGCTGTGCCATCAGCCCCCTGCTCAGACCCCTGGGCACCCCTCATGGCTGCTGTGCCATCAGCCCCCTGCTCAGAGCCCTGGGCACCCCTCATGGCTGCTGTGCCAACAGCCCCCTGCTCAGAGCCCTGGGCAACCCTCATGGCTGCTGTGCCATCAGCCCCCTGCTCAGACCCCTGGGCAACCCTCATGGCTGCTGTGCCATCAGCCCCCTGCTCAGACCCCTGGGCACCCCTCATGGCTGCTGTGCCATCAGCCCCCTGCTCAGGCTCCTGGGCACCCCTCATGGCTGCTGTGCCATCAGGCTCGAGGTCACAGACACTTCGTGTGTTCAGCCTCAGCTGTTCTGCCAAGGGGAGATAAAAGGCAGAAGTGGAGACTGGGCAGGCTGAGAGCTGAGTGGAGGGAAGCTCACGAAGTTCAAGCAGGGCAAGTGTAGGTCCTGCACCTAGGGAGGAACAACCTCCTGCAGCAGGACAAGTGAGGAGGGACCTGCTGGAGAAGGACCTAGGAGTGCTGGGGGACAAGTTCATCGTGAGCCACACCTGCAGGGCTGTGTCTGGCTATGGGCCCCCTGCATGAGGCCATGGAGCTACTGGAGAGGGTCCAGAGGAAGCCACAAAAATTATCAGAGGCTGGAGAAGCTGTGCTGTGGGGACAGGCTGGGAGGATTGGGGTTGTTCAGCCTGGAGAAGGCTCCAGTGAGACCTTAGAGCTGCAGTTCAGTACCTGCAGGCAGGCTGAGGAGGGACTGTTCACAAAGGCCTGTGGGGACAGGCTGAGGGCAATGGTTTGGAACTAGAGCAGGGCAGTCAGGTTGGGGACCAGAAGGAAGTTATGCACAGTGAGGGTGGGGAAGGACTGGCACAGGCTGCCCAGGGAGGTGGTTGAGGCCATCACTGGAGACATTCAAGATCATGCTGGATATGGCCCTGGGCAGCCTGCTGTGATTGGAGGTGTCCCTGCTGCCTGCAAGATGCCCTTGCAGGGTCCCAATGCAATCTGTAGCTCCTCCTGGGCTTCTCCTGATTCAAAGGGAGTCTCTAGAGCAGACCAAGAGGGTAAGTGGTGTGTAGCTAAGGAAAGAGAACACCTAGGGCAAGCTGAACACCTCAGGAGTTCCTGGTGGAGAGAGACTGGGTGGGAAGGAAGCAAAGAAGGACCAAGGATAGCACCAGACAGTCATTGGACAGGCTAAGCAGAGAAAGAGAGCTGGGGAAGAGGGAAACAGGAGAAATGTGGCTGGAAGAGCTCCTCTTGGAAACAGAGCAGAGCTAGGGAGGGCTGCAACAGGAAGACCTTCTTGGCTTGAGACAGGATTCCACATTCTAGAAGGTCACTCCAGGAGGCCAGGCAGTGGCACTGAGTGGCTTGGGAGGTGCTCCACACATGTGGGTTTTGCAAGGTCTGAGCTACTCTAACTGGCTTTTCTCAAGGGGGCTGCTGTTGGCAAGGAGCTCTGGCAGGTCTTGGTGCATGGCTTCACTGGAGCTGCTTCAGAGCTGAGAGAGGCTCTGGCTCAGCTGAGCAGGAGGAGTTCAACCATCACCTGCAGGGCTCTTCTGGAGAGTTTTCTTGCAAAAATTCATGTAGGGATCAAATGTAAGCAAGATTTGGTGCTGGAGTTCTGTTGTCACTGAGCTTGTGAAGAATGCTGGAGGTTGGGAGGGACCTCTGGAGATCACCCAGCCCAACTCTGCTCAAGCAGGGCACCCACAGCAGCTTGCCCAGCAGCACAGTGCCCAGCTGGCCTTGGAAGCTCTCCACACAAGGACACTCCACAGCCTCTCTGGGCAGCCTGCTCCAGGCCTCCAGCACCCTCACAACAAACAACATTATCCTCCTGCTCAGATGCAACCTCCTGGCTGCCACTTTGTGCCCGTTGCCCCTTGGCCTGTCCCTGGACACCACTGACAAGAGTCTGGCCCCAGCCTCTTGCCCCCCACAGCTCCTTTAGCTCCTGCTGTGTGTTGCTCAGCTGCCCTCTGGGGCTGCTCTTCTACAGGCTCTCAGCCCCAGGGCTCTCAGCCTTTGCTCCTCCCAGAGAAGCCCACTTCTGTGTCAGTGACTGTGTGAGCTTTGTGGGTACCTGCAACTGTCGATGGAGAAAGAGTTCCCAGAAGAGTTTAGGCTGAAGAACAGGATTGGCTGAGGTGCTGTGAAAGTCTCCTAGCAGTTAACAAGCTCCAGAGACTAAAATCTGCTGCTAAGTCTAAGAGCTCCCAAATTCATAACCCTAAACATCCACTACAGCTGTCCAAAGCCGCTGCTCTTGCACCATCAACAAGAGGTCCATGTCCAAGAGCCTGGTGGCTGCTAGATGCAGGTAGGGGATCCATCCCAGGATGGATCTGCAGCTGGTGGAGCAAAGAGCCCCTCAAAGCACTGCCTACAACCCAGCCTGCAAGCTGGTAGTGAAGAGCTGGGCCTGGCCTCTCAGCTCAGCAGGGGATGCTCCAAAATGTGAGCCCTGAGGTTTGTCAGGGTGGAGGTGGCCTAGGCACCCAAACCCTGGGCACTTCTGTGCCCCAGGAGACAGCTCAGCTGTTGGGTGTCCAGCTGAGAATGAACCCTAGGTGAGAGCAAGGCAGTGAGGCTTTATCTGCAGGGATTGTGGGGCCAGGGGGAAGAAGCCTGACCTGAAGTTGTTTTGTTCCGTGGCTTGTGGGAGCTTTTTTCCACCCACTCCCTTTCCTAGTCAGAGGCTGTGGAGGAGTAGGAAGTGTTGGACTGGATGTTAAAGAGAAATTCTTTGTGGGGAAGGTGGGCAGAGACTGGCACAGGTTGTGCAGGGAGGTTGTGGATGACAGAATCACAGAATGTGGTTGATGTGATCCACAACCTCCCTTGAAGTGTTCAAGGCCTGGTTGGATGAAACCTTGAGCAACCTGAGCTAGTGGAAGGTCACTCCCAGTCTTTGTCCATAGTCCCTTCCAAAGCTCTTCTGGAGCCCCTTAAGGCACTGGAAGGCTGCTCTGAGGTCTCCCTGGAGCCTTCTCTTCTCCATGCTCAACAGCCTCAACTCTCCCAACCTGTCTCCACAGCAGAGGTTCTCCTGCCTTTGATCTTGCTGCAGTGGTGCAGTTTTAGACAGCTCTGAGCCTTGCATTGGGGAGGTTTTGCTTTCTGTGCCATCCCACTTGCAGTGCCTGTCTCCCAGCTCCTCCTCAGCAGCATCTTGCTTTGGCTTTGGGCTGTCTGCCCCCTGCCCCTGCTGCATTTTGTAGGGGAAATCAATTTTTAGCACCTCTTGCATCTTGACATCAGCTTTGTGAAGCTGAGTTTGCTCCAGCCTGACACTGCCCCTTGCTTTTTGTTTTTGTGAGCAAACAAAAGAGCTTTGACTCCAAGCACAAAGCTGCTCTGTGCTGCATCAGGGCTGGGACACTCCAGAGACCATCCCTGCTTCACAGAACCTGCAGGGCAATGGAAGCTCAATGTGGCAAGTGAAGGCAGGCACTGTGGGGTGAAAGAACTGAGAAATCTGCAGCTGGAATCCAGAGGGGGTTGTAAATAACAAGATTTGGGTCAAATTAGCACCTTCGTGGACTCCACTGGGTCTGCTGTTAATCCCTTTTCTCCCAAGGAAGAGGCAAAGAGACAAAAGAAAAGGACTTCAGGTTGCTCCAGGGGAGCTTTAGGTTAGCCTTGAGGAATGATTTTGCCCCCAAAAGGGCTGTCAAGCCCTGTCTGAGGCTGTCCAGGGCAGTGGTGAAGTCCCCATGCCTAGATACAAAGCCATGGAGCCGTGGTGCTGAGGGACATGGTTCAGTGGTGCCCTGGCAGTGATTCAACAAGGCCAAGTGCTGGGTCCAGCCCTTGGGGCACAACAACCCTATGAAGGCTCCAGGCTGGGGGCAGAGTGGCTAGGAAGTGCCCAGCAGAAAAGGGCCTGGGGGTGCTTGCTGGCAGCAGCTGAAGCTGAACCAAGGTGTGCCCAGGTGGGCAAAAAGGGCACCAGCAGCCTGGCCTGGATCAGCAATGGTGTGGGCAGCAGGAGCAGGGCAGGGATTATGCCTCTGTGCTGGACACTGGTGAGGCTACAGCTTGAGTGCTGGGGTCAGTTTTGTTCCCCTCACTCCCACAAGGGCACTGAGGAGCTGGAGGAGGTCCAGAGAAGGGCAACAGAGCTGGGGAAGGGTCTGGAGAAGAGGGCTGGGGAGGAGCAGCTGAGGGAGCTGGAGGTGTTGAGGCTGGAGAAGAGGAGGCTGAGGGCAGAGCTCGTTGCCCTCTACAGCTCTCTGAGAGGAGGCTGCAGCCAGCTGGGGCTTGGGCTCTGCTCCCTAGTCTCAGGTGATAGGAGAGAAACTGTCTTGAAATTGTACCTGGGGAGAGTTAGGTTAGAGAGGAGGAAAGAATTCTTTGCTGCCAGAGTGGTCAGGGCCTGTCTGGCCCAGGCTGCCCAGGGAGGTGGTGGAGTCACCATGCCTGGAGGTGTTCCAGAAAGGTGTGGCCATGGCACCTGGGGCCAGGGTTTGGTGGCCATGGTGGTGCTGGGTTGCTGGCTGGACTGGTTGATCTTGTTGAGGTTTTCCAAGCCAGCCCCCTCCATGACTGCTCCTTGGGCTCTCCTCTCTCTCAGATCCCCAAGGATGAGCACATCCTGCGCTTCCTGCGGGCTCGCGACTTCAACCTGGAGAAGGCTCGGGAGATGCTGTGCCAGTCGCTGGCCTGGCGCAAGCAGTACCAGGTGGATTACATCCTGCAGTCCTGGAGGCCCCCAGCCCTGCTGGAGGAGTACTACACGGGAGGCTGGCACCACCAGGACAGAGGTTAGCAGCTGCCACTACCCTTGCACTACAGCCTGGTTTGCAGTCCCTCAGGAGTGGCCTTGGGGGCAGTGCTGGGCACACTGCCAGTGTTACCAGTGCAGCTCAGCACCTGGATGTGGCCTCCCTGCCTTGCTGGGCTGGTGTTGGCAGCACTGCATGCAGCAGGCAGGCCACAGCTGGTGCAGGGCAGCGTCTCTGTGCTCAGGTAGCCTCTGGATATGAGATTTGTCAAACAGGGCTGAGAGCCCTAGGGCTGGTTGGGCTGGAGAAGAGCAGCCTGGGAGGAGAGATTGTTGATGGTCATTAATATCTGAGGGGTGGGGGACAAGGAGAAAGGGTCATGCTCCTTTCAGTGGTGCCCAGGGACAGGACAAGGGGCACAAAGTGGCCCCCAGGAGGTTGCATCTGAGCAGAAGGAGAAAGTTGTTTGTTGTGAGGGTGCTGGAGGCCTGGGGCAGGCTGCCCAGAGAGGCTGTGGAGTGTCCTTGTGTGGAGAGCTTCCAAGGCCAGCTGGGCACTGTGCTGCTGGGCAAGCTGCTGTGGGTGCCCTGCTTGAGCAGGGGCCTGGGCTCTAGTGGTAAGACAAGGGGCAGCAGTTTCAAACTAGAGCAGGGGAGAATGAGACTGGAGAGGAGGAAGAAATTGTTTGTGGTGAGGGTGGGGAGCCACTGGCACAGACTGCCCAGGGAAGCTGTGGGTCACACATTGTGTGATCACATTGTATGATTCTGTGATCCACAGCCTCCCTGGAGGTGTTCCAGACCAGGCTGGATGAGGCCCTGAGCAACCTGTGCTCGTGGCGGGTGTCCCTGCCTATGGCAGGGGGGTTGGCACTGGATGATGTTGAAGGTCCCTTCCAGCTTGAAGCCGTTCCCTGGTGCTGGAGGTGCAGCCTGCAGCTCCCTCCCTAAAGGCCTGCCATATTTTGCTGTGCAGATGGAAGACCTCTCTACATCCTTCGCCTGGGCCAGATGGACACCAAGGGGCTGGTGAAGGCCCTGGGAGAGGAGGCCCTGCTGCGACACGTGAGTGCTGCCTGCTTGGCACACCTCAGCAGCTCCTTGGCACCTTGAGAAGCCTGGGACAACGCAGCTGGGATCTGCCTGCCTGACACAAAGCCTATCAGCTCCAAGTTGGGCATTTGGGCATAGCACTGCTTGGCTGCAGAGACAGGAGTGTAAGCCTTGAGCTGGTGGGGATGCCCTGAGGGACTTCTGCTGAAGGTTCAGTGAAGCTGTCAGCTCTCCGTGGTGCAGGCTGACCCCTGTGCTGGTGGGGATGCCCATGAGGACATCTTGCCCTTGTGGCCAAGAGAGCTGATGGCATCCTGGGGGGCATCAGGAGAAGTGTGTCCAGCAGGACTAGGGAGGTTCTCCTGCCCCTCTGCTCTGCCCTGCTGAGACCACACCTGCAATACTGTGTCCAGTTTTGGGCCTCCCAGTTCAGGAGAGAGAGAGACCTGCTGGAGAGAGTCCAGCAGAGAGCCAGGAGGATGAGTGGGGGACTTGAGCATCTCCCCTGTGGAGAGAGACTGAGAGCCCTGAGGCTGCTTAGTCTGGAGAAGAGAAGGCTGAGAGGAGATCTGATCCATGTGTACAAACACCTGAGGGGTGGGGGGCAGGTGGCTGGGGCCAAGCTCCTTTGGGTGGTACACAGCAGTAAGCCAAGGAGCAGCAGCTGCAAACTGGAACAGAGAAGGTTTCAGCTCCATGTGAGGAGAAACTTCTTTACAGTGAGGGTGACAGAGGCCTGGAGCAGGCTGCCCAGAGAGGTTGTGGCGTCTCCTTCTCTGGAGGCTTTCCAAACCCACCTGGATGCATTCCTGTGCAGACTACCCTGGGGGATCCTGCTTGGCAGGGGGGTTGGACTGGATGATCTCTGGAGGTCCCTTCCAGTCTCTAAGGTTCTGTGATTCTGTGACTCAGTGAAGCTGTCAGCTCCATGGTGCAGGATGCCCCTTCTGCTGGTGGCACTGCCCACGAGGACCTTTGCTGAGGACTCGGTGAAGCTGTCAGCTTTCCACAGTGCACTTTTTTCTGCAGCTTCACCAAAAACTTCTGAGCTTGGGACTCTCTATCTCATCTCAGCTTTTCAGGCTCTGTCCCTTGGCTGCTCAGCACAACTTTTTGATGCAGACTGTTCTCTGTCTCCAACCTGGTGTCCTTCTGGCTGCTTTGAAAGAAGATCTCCAGCCTGTTGTGCTTTCCCAGCCTAATCCTTGGCTCTCCTCTCTTTGGTTGCAGGTTCTGTCCATCAATGAGGAAGGACAGAAGAGGTGTGAGGAGAACACCAACACATTTGGCCGCCCCATCACGTTAGTTTGCTTTGCTTTCTTGCCCCCTGGCAGCTGGCATGGTCAGGAGAAATGTCTGGGAAGGTTCTGGATGATGTCCTGTGGGGTTGAGCTGCGAGCAGCAGTGTGGCTCTGCTTTGGGCTGACCTTGGGCTTGGGGTCCACAGGAGAACCACAGGAGTCTTCGGTGGGAAAAGACCTTTCAGATCATCCAGTCCAAGCCTTACTCCAGCACTGCCAGGGCACCACTGAGCCATGGCACTCAGCACCACAGCTCCACGGCTTTGAACCCCCTCCAGGCGTGGGGACTCCACCGCTGCCTTGGGCAGCCTGGGCCAGGCCTTCACAACCCTGAAGGGGAAGGAATTGTTCCTTATGGCCAACCTAAACCTCCCCTGGGGCAACTTGAAGCTGTTTCCTCTTGTCCTGTCACTTGCTCCTTAGGAGAAGAGACTGACCCCACCTTACTCCAACCTCTTGTCAGGGTGTTGGAGAGAGCCAGAAGGTCTCCTTCCACCTCCTGGAGTCCAGATGGAAATGCAGACAAATTCTACAGCTTCACATGAGCCCAAGTCCTGGTCCCTCCTTACACCCTTGTCTGTCTCACTTCAGCTGAAGTTTCTCTTCCTCTATTGAGAGTTTTCATCCAAATCCATCCCATTCTTGTTTCTTTACACAGGGAACTGTTTGCCAGATTCCACTCCCATTTCACATGGGATTTGGAGTTACTTCTAGCTGCAGCTCTGCAAGCATTCACCCTCTTCTACCTCAGAAGCATGTTCTTGTCTTTGTGTTGGGGTGTCTGGCTTCCATGGAAGCTCCCTTGTTTCAGCCTGGGTTCTTCTCCCTAGTCTCAAGTGACAGGAGGCCACCAGCAGCCTGGCCTGGATCAGTAAAGCTGTGGGCAGCAGGAGCAGCGCAGGGATCGTGTCCTTGTGCTTAGCACTGGGGAGGCCACAGCTTGAAGCCTGGGCTCAGGTCTGGGCCTCTCACTCCCAGAAGGACATTGAGGGGCTGGAGCAGGGCCAGAGAAGGGCAACAGAGCTGGGGAAGGGTCTGGAGAACAGGGCTGGGGAGGAGCAGCTGAGGGAGCTGGGGGTGTGCAGCCTGGAGAAGAGGAGGCTGAGTGCAGAGCTCATTGCTCTCTACAGCTCCCTGAGAGGAGGCTGCAGCCAGCTGGGGGTTGGGCTCTGCTCCCTAGTCCCAGGTGACAGAAGGAGAGGAACTGGCCTGAAATTGTGCCAGAGGAGGGTTGAGTTGGAGAGAAGAAAAAAATTCTTTGCTGCCCCAGAGTGGTCAGGGCCTGGCACAGGCTGCCCAGGAGGTGGTAGAGTCCCCATGCTGGAGGTGTGCCAGAAAGGTGTGGCTATGGCACCAGGGGCCAGGGTTTGGTGCCCATGGTGGGGTGCTGGGTTGATGGTTAGATGCTCTTGGAGGCCTTTTCCAACCCAAACCATTCTGTGCTGATCAAAGTTGCTGGCTTCACCAGAGCCCCTGCAGGTGGTGCTGGAAGGTTCTGTGGACCATAAACTGAGCAGCCACTGTGCAGTGCAGGTCCTGACAGATCTGTCCCTGTGTGTTTGTTGCAGGTCCTGGACATGTCTGGTGGACTTGGAAGGGCTAAACATGAGGCATCTGTGGCGGCCTGGAGTCAAGGCCCTGCTCAGGATAATCGAGGTTGTGGAGGACAACTACCCTGAAACCCTGGGGAGGCTGCTGATAGTGAGAGCCCCCAGGGTCTTCCCTGTGCTCTGGACTCTGGTGGGTGAGAGCTGGGCTGCAGGAGCAACTCTTCAGCTGTGCAAAGAGCTGAATGCTGCAGGCACTATTAGTTTGGCTTCTTGAAAGAGTTAAGGGGGAAGGCTTCAGCTGTTCTGTGGCTGAACTCATCAAGAGGCCACGGCAGCCAAGAAGGCCACCAGCAGCCTGGCCTGGATCAGCAATGGTGTGGGCAGCAGGAGCAGGGCAGGGATTGTCCTCCTGTGCTCAGCACTGGAGAGGCCACAGCTTGAGTGCTGGGTTCAGTTCTGAGCTTCTCACTCCCAGAAGGACATTGAGGGGCTGGAGCAGGGCCAGAGAAGAGCAACAGAGCTGGGGAAGGGTCTGGAGAACAGGGCTGGGGAGGAGCAGCTGAGGGAGCTGGGGGTGTTGAGGCTGGAGAAGAGGAGGCTGAGGGCAGAGCTCATTGCTCTCTACAGCTCCCTGAGAGGAGGCTGCAGCCAGCCAGCTGGGGGTTGTGCTCTGCTCCCTATGCTCAGGTGACAGAAGGAGAGGAACTGGCCTGAAGTTGTGCCAGGAGAGGGTTTGGTTGGAAGGGAGGAGAAATTTCTTTGCTGCCCCAGAGTGGTCAGGAACTGGCATAGGCTGCCCAGGGAGGTGGTGGAGTCCCCATGCCTGGAGGTGTGCCAGAAAGGTGTGGCCATGGCACTTGGGGCCAGGGTTTGGCAGCCATGGTGGGGTTGGGTTGGTGGTTGGACTGGCTGAGCTTGGAGGCCTTTTCCAGCCTAAAGAGCTCTGTCATTGCTGCACAGAAAGCCTGCAGCTCTCTGGGCCCTAGGGACTTCTGTGCCCCAGGGCAGGCTGTTGGAGCTGCAGTGCAGTTCTTCTGCAGCAGTGGCAGCCCAAACTGAGTGCTTCTGTGGCTGCAAACCAGGGAGATCTGAACCTCCCTGGGAGGATGCTGCAGAGAATAGCAATCAAAATGCTGCTGCCTGGGGCCTGCTGATGGCTCTGCACTGTCAGGGTCACAGAAGCAGAGAATCACTTGGCTGGGAGAGACCTCTGAGTTCATCAGGTCCAACCACTGCTCCAGAAGACGCTTGCTGGATTTCTTGGGAGGCTTCTCCCTGCTGTGGTGAGCTGAGGCAGCAAAGGTTGTGAGCTGCTCTTGGACACCTTCTATTTGTCACCCCTCTCTTTGGGGACCTGCTGAGGGCTGGGAAGCTCTGCACTGCTGCTGGGGCCATTGTAAGGTGATGTCAGCAGTGGCTCTGAGTTCCCTCAGCAACGTCCTCCTGTCCACCTCTGCTTTCAGGTCAGCCCCTTCATCAACGACAACACCAGGCAGAAGTTCCTCATTTACAGTGGCAATAACTACCAAGGGCCAGGGGGGCTGGTGGACTACGTGGACAAAGATGTGATTCCAGACTTCCTGGGAGGAGAATGCATGGTGAGGCTCCCTGCCTGCCCTGCAGGCGGCATCTGCAGGGGCCAACCTCCCTCGGTTCCTTCCTCTTCATCCCCCTGCCCTTCCCCCATTCCCTTCTGAAGGCTGCTGAAACCCCTGCTCTGGCTGCTGGACCCTCCCTGAGCGTGGTGCAGTTAGCACTTCCCTGGAGTGGTGGCGATGCCCTGAAGCAGGTTAAAACCAGCTCTAAGAATGAGCTTAAACCACTGGAGGGCAGCTCAAAGGTCCCACCAGAGAAAGCTGCAGGGGGAGCTCAAAGCTGCATTCCAGCACTTGAAGGGATTCTGCAGGAAGGCTGCAGAGAGGGTGTCTGAGCCAGGCCAAGGGGGAATGGTTTGAAGCTGAGGCAGAGCAGGGTTAGAGTGGAGCTGAGGAGGAAGTTCTGCGGTGAGAGGATGCTGAGAGTCTGGCACAGGCTGTCCAGGGAGGCTGCGGATCACAGAAACACAGAATGTGATCATTCTGTGATTCCACAACCTCCCTGGAGGTGTTGAAGGCCAGGCTGCATGAGGCCTTGAGCAACCTGGGCTGGTGGGAGCTGTCCCTGGAGTGACTTTTGTTTGTCTGCCTCTTGCAGTGCACTGTCCCAGAAGGTGGCCTTGTCCCCAAGTCACTGTACCAAACGGAGGAGGAGGAGCAGAACTTGGATCACATCCGCCTGTGGACAGAAACCATCTACCATTCTGCCACTGTGCCCAGAGGAGCTCCACACGAGGTACACCACAGCCCTGGCAGCCTCCAGCAGCTGCTGAGGTGGACAAGAGGAACTGACCTGCACACCAGCAGTGCAAGGCAGGGATTGTGCCCCTGTGATCAGCACTGGGGAGGCCACAGCTTGAATCCTGGGGTCAGGTTTGGGTCTTTCACTGTCACAAGGACACTGAGGGACTGGAGCAGGGCCAGAGGAGTGCAAGAGCTGGGGAAAGGATCTGGAGAGCAGGGCTGGGGAGGTGCAGCTGAGGGAGCTGGGGGTGTGCAACCTGGAGAAGAGGAGGCTGAGGACAGAGCTCATTGCTCTCTACAGCTCCCTGAGAGGAGGCTGCAGCCAGGTGGAGCTTGAGCTCTGCTCCCTGGTCTCAGGTGATAGGAGGAGAGGAACTGGCCTGAAATTGTATCAGGGGAGGGTTAAGCTGGACAGGAGGAATATTTTTTCCCCAGAAGAGTGGTCAGGGTCTGGCACAGGCTGCTTGGGAGGTGGTGGAGTCCCCACACCTGGAGGTGTTCCAAAAAGGTGTGGCCATGGCACTTGGGGCCAGGGTTTGGTGGCCATGGTGGTGCTGGGTTGTTGGTTGGAGTGGCTGAGCTTGGAGGCCTTTTCCAACCCAAACCATTCTGTGTTTCTTTTGCTAAGGCTAGCTGGAATCATAGACCCAGGGAATGGTAGGGGTTGGAAGGGACTTCTGCAGGTCATCCAGTCCAACCCTCTGCCAGAGCAGGAGCATCCAGGGCAGCCCACACAGGAGCACACCCAGGTGGGGCTTGAAGGTCTTCAGAGAAGGAGACTCCACAATCGCTGGGCACTGCGCTCCTGGGCAAGCTGCTGTGGGTGCCCTGCTGTGGCAGAGGGTTGGGCTGGATGATCTCCAGAGGTCCCTTCCAACCCCACCCTGCTGGCACTCTGTGGGAAGCATGTTTGAGGCCTGGGCAGGGACCTGCTGGCTGCAGACCTGACACTTTCCACTGTGCTCTGTTCCTTTTGCAGATAGTTGTGGAGATTCTAGAAGGGGAATCTGTCATCACCTGGGACTTCGACATCTTGAAGGGGGATGTGGTCTTCAGCCTCTTCCACTCCAAACGAGCTCCTCAAACAGGTCACAAAGAAGCCTCAGTACCCAACAGCTCTGCTGGCGGGGACAGCTCCCAGCTGATCGACAAGAGCTGGGTGCTGGGGGTGGACTACAGCCGTGTGGAGTCCCCTCTGGTGTGCCGAGAGGGGGAGAGCATCCAGGTGAGACCTCTGGGGCCTGGAGTGCATCTGAAGTCCCCAGAGTGGGCTTAGGGTGGAGAGAGGGAGGGGTAGGTGGCATGGGAAGTCGTGGGCTGCCCAGACATAGGTATGGGGGTGATGGTCTGGATTCTCTGTGCCAGAGGCTACTGCTGCAGGCTGGGGCACTGCAGGAAGATCCAAAAATCCAGCAGGAAAAGGTCACTGGAAAGATGATGATGATGATGATGATGATTACTGTATTATTATTATTACTACTACTAAAGCATGTGGCTGAAGCTCACGAACTCCCTGGACACTGTGTGCTTCTCAGAGTAGTCAGCTCAGGAGAATCCCAGCAGGGTGAGGTTGGAAGGGACCTCTGGAGATCATCCAGTCCAAGCCCCTGCTCAAGCAGGGCACCCACAGCAGCTTGCCCAGGAGCACAGTGCCCAGCTGGCCTTGGAAGTTCTTCACACAAGGACACTCCACAGCTTCTCTGGGCAGCCTGCTCCAGGCCTCCAGCACCCTCACACAAACAACTTTCTCCTGCTCTTCAGGTGGAATCTCCTGGGTTCCATTTGGTTTCCCTTGTCCTGTCCCTGGGCACCATCACAGACAGGAGCTTCTCTTGGCTTCTTGACTCCTCTTGGCTGTACCAAGCCATCCTTTGCTGGTAGTCAGTTGGTGTCCCTCTGCTCCTCTCCCAGGGCTCTCATGTGACTCGCTGGCCTGGCTTCTACATCCTGCAGTGGAAGATGCATGCCCCCCTGCCCTGCTCCAGCAGCAGCCTACCAAGAGTTGATGATGTCCTTGCCTCCCTGCAAGGCTCCAGTCACAAGTGCAAGCTCATCTACTACTATGAAGTGCTGGCATCCAAGGACTTCAGGTAGGGGCTCTGCTAGGGGGGCACTTCTGAGTGATTTGCAGTGAAGGAGCCACAGGAGAGGTCTGAGGGGGAGTTAAACATCCAGGTGGATGCCAGTGACCTCCCCAGCTCATGCATTTCATTGCTGACTAGCTTAGAGGCACACAAACATGGTAGCATTTTGTGCCAAGAACCCCCTACAGTGCTGCAGGGGGCGAGGGAGCCCTTGGCTGGAGGTCCACAGTGAAAATGGTGCTTCGTGGAATTGGTTTGGTTGGCAAAGGCCTTTGAGCTCCTCCAGTCCAACCATTCTGGAACTCCACCAAGGCTGGGGCTGAGCCATGGCCCTCAGCACCACAGCTCTGCCTCTTGGAAACACCTCCAGGGCAGCTCCCTGGGCAGCCTGGGCCAGGGTTTGAGAATCCTTCCAGGGAAGAAGTTTCTTCTCATGTCCAACCTAAACCTCCCCTGCGGCAACTTGAGATCATTTTCTTGTCCTGTCACTTGTTCCCTGGGAGCAGAGCCCAACCCCCAGCTGGCTGCAGCCTCCTCTCAGGGAGCTGTAGAGAGCAATGAGCTCTGCCCTCAGCCTCCTCTTCTCCAGGCTGCACACCCCCAGCTCCCTCAGCTGCTCCCCCCCAGCCCTGTTCTCCAGACCCTTCCCCAGCTCTGTTGCCCTTCTCTGGTCCTGCTCCAGCTCCTCAACGTGTTACTGGGAGTGATTGGCCCAGAACTGAACCCAGCACTCAAGCTGTGGCCTTACCAGTGCCCAGTCCAGGGCCACAATCCCTGCGCTGCTCCTGCTGCCCACACCACTGCTGATCCAGGCCAGGCTGCTGGTGCCTTCCTTGCCCACCTGGGCACCCCCTGGCTCATCTTCAGCTGCTGCCTACCAGCACCCCCAAGTCTTGTTCTGCTGGGCACTTTCCAGCCACTCTCCCCAGCCTGGAGCCCTCATGGGATTGTTGTGCCCCAAGGGCAGGACCCAGCACGCACCAGTTGAAGGATGTAGATTTGTAGAACCCAAAGTGAACTTGCTGGGAGCAGAGCAGAGCCTCTTCTGCCAGCCTTAGAGTGTCACTTGGTGTGCCTGCTGCAGGGGGCTGCCCATCAGCACCAACCTCCTAACTGCCATTTCTTTGTCCCATCTCAGGGGATCCATGTCAAGCCTGGAGTCTTGCACCAGCGGCTTCTCCCAGCTGAGTGGAGCCACCACAGCCTCCAGCCAGTCTCAGAGCAGCTCCCACCTCTCCAGATAGCAGAGCCACGACCCCAGCAGGGAGGAGAAATCGCTGGGGGGAGCTCCTGGCCACCCCCTGATCTGCTCTCTGCACCAAACCAAAGATCCTCCAGGAGCTTCACCTCGAGGTGCTCCTTCTGCTGCTCGCGGGGAGCAGCTGCTTGGACAGAGGGAGGCTGTGGGGAGCTGCTCAGAGCTCCCAAGGCCTCGTCTGGGGGCTGCCAGCTCCTGTCACACGGTGCTGGGGGTGGCATGAACCTATATGTGACCTCCAAAGGGCTGGCTCCACTCAGTGCTTTTGCTGCAGGTGGTGGCTGAAGGAGGCTGATCTTGCCTTACCTGGTCTGGTCTGCAGGCCTGGCTTGCTCACCTGGAGCAAACTCCTCTCCCTTCTCTGCCTGCCCAGGCTGCCAGCTCCACATCAGGCAGTCCAGGGGGCACCTCAGGGGCAAGGACTTGAAGCCAACTGTAAAGAACCTTTCTACAACTGGGATGTTGCAGGAATCATCTCCAGCTCAACCCTAAAACCTCATCAGCTCCCGACAGGACACGGGTAGGAACTATGTGCCCTGAGGCACAGAGGGCAAAGTGGATCTGGGGGGAGCACAGGCAGAGGAGCTGCCTGCAGCAGGCAGCAGCTTGCTTCTTCCTTCTCCCTCAGGGTTACAAGCAATAATGAGCAGATCTGCCCCAGCTCATCCCAGGGGCTGGGGGCTGGATCCAATTCCCAAGGGCTAAGCAAAGCAATATTTTCTCTCCTGAAGGCACAACCTTCTCGAACTCACTTCTCTGAAACCTGAGCTAACTTGAAAACCTTAACACACAGCAGCAAGCCTCTGCTGAAGCTCCTCCTGCAGTGCCAGCTGCTCAGAACTGCATTTTTAACTTATTGATCATTTCAGCAATGAGTATTTATTAAACCCAGTCCCCTCCTGATCTCGTTTTGAATGGGATGAGCTTTGAGTTGGAGAGGGATAATTGATGGCCTCCAATCCCAGGGAAGCTGCTTTGGAGCTAACCAAGGCAAGGCCTGTACCCTGGGGAGTGTTTGAAATAAGGGCTGGGTCTCACCTTCTCCTCGCAGATTTTGGATTCCAAAAGGATGTTTCTTAGCACTAAGAAGCAAGAGTTGGAGCTCAGGAGCTGTGAGGAAGTGGCAGAGCTCCACAAGGGGCTCACAGGTTGCAGTGGCTGGGAAGGGACCTTCCAAGGGCACCTGGTTCAAGTGCCCTGCAGGCAGCAGGGACACCTCCAACCAGAGCAGGCTGCACAGGGCCACATCAGGTTTGAAATTGAATGTCTGCAGGGATGGCCTCAACCACCTCCCTGGGCAGCCTGTGCCAGTCCTCTCCTACCCTCACTGTGCAGAGCTTCCTCCTAACTCTGCCCTGCTCCAGTTCCAAACCATTGTCCTTGGCCTGTCCCCACAGACCCTTCTGAACAGTCCCTCCCCTGCCTGCCTGCAGGTTCCCTACAGATAAATGCAGCTCCAAGCTGCATTTAACAGCCCAGAGCCACCAGCTGGGTCCATGATCTCCACTGGCAGTTGCAGAAGCAGATGTGTGGCAGTGTCCCACTGACCAGCTTGGGCAGCAGAGTTCCTTCCGGGCTAGTTCAGGTGGCAACCAAAGGACAGTAGCTGTCAAACCCTGGACTGCCCTTGGGCAGTCTTTGCAGCACTTGGGATGTGCCCAGACGTTTGTTTTCAACTCCACCCATGCTGTATGGAGACCTCAGCCCTCAGGAGGTTCCCCCTGCCTTGATCAGGAAGGAAATGCCCCTGGAGCTGCTCAGGTCGCCCTGGCCAAAGAGCTCCTCCTGTCTTGTGGTCAGTGTGGGCTAAACGCAAGGAATTCCCAGTTGTTGGTCTGGGAGGAGCTCACAGAGCTGTGGGCTTGGGGCGGTGGCAGCACCGTGGTGATCGCTGCAGCTCAGCAATTCACGGCGCCACAGGCATCTTTCTCAGTCAGCCCTTGGGGTTCCTCTCTCTCTGACCAATGGTTGCTGGAGTCAGGATGTGAGGCAGCTGCTCCTGTCCCTGCTCTCTCCTTTGCTGGCTGCCAGAAGAGAGCTGAATGAACTGATGTGTACAGAAGCTGCTTGGCTGTTTGGAGGGTTGGAGCCAAGGAGATGACTCCCCCCACTTGTTGCCTCTCCCTCTGAGAGCGGAGCAGATGACTGAGTTCTGTGGGAAAGTTGTGAGAAGTCCCTGGAGGCTCTCTGGGCTTCACTACTTCTCCCAGGGGAAGGAAAACTTCTGCCCAGGGCATCTCATTGTGAATGGAGCTTGGCAAAGAGAGCAAAGTCCTGCCCTTGCTCTGGGCAATCAGGAGCTTGAGGTGGAGTTGTCTGTGTGTCCCCCTCCTTCATCCAGAACCGATTCTGCTGCTACAAACACACTTCCCAACTGAGCCCACAGCTCTAGAGCGATCCCTTCCTCTGCCAAGTCAGGGATTCAGCTTGTGCCTTCATCCCTAGTGCCACAGGGGTCACCTTCCCTGCCTGTGCTCCCCTTGCTTTGCCCTGCTTAATTCTCCTCCCACCAGGGAAAGGTTTGGCTCCTGGACTGCTGGCATCAAGGTCCCTGCAGCCTGCCACCACCACCCCCCCTGCCCCGGCAGGTCTCTGAGCTAGGAAGAGGAGCTGGGGGGCTGGGCCTGTAGACCATTCACCCTGCATGCCTGAAGCTGCTCCTCTTCTTCCTCAGCTATGCCACCCTCCTGCCTCATCAGAGCTGGCTGCATCAGTTCAGTAGGGAAGCAGCTTCTGAGCTCTGCCTTGGCACTCTGAAGCCAAACCAGTTGGGTTCTTCCACCTCCCAAGTGCAAATAAGCCAAAAGAGATGCTTTCACCCTCTTTTATTTCCCTTTTCCTGAATTTTAACAGAACAGGGACAGGGAAGGCAGCAGGAGACAAGGGACAACCTCATGGCATCTCTTGGAAGAGCAGAACTCTTCCAGAACACTTTTTTTTGGACTTTTTTTTGCCCCCCTCCCCAAAATGCCATCAGTGTGCTCAGAAACTAACCCTCCCTGCCCCACCCTGCCCCCTTCCCAGCAGCTGCCAGGAGCTCTGGGTTCTGGCTCCCTGGAAGGCACTTGACTCTTACAAATCTCCTCAGCCACAACCTTCAACAGGCAGTGCAGGGATCACAGAATGCACTGGGTTGGAAGGGACTCCAAGGTCATCCAGTTCCAACCTCCTGCCACGGGCAGGGACCCCTCCCACCAGCCTGGGTTTCTCAAAGCCTCATCCAGTCTGGCCTTCAACACCTCCAGGGAGGTTGTGGATCTGTGGAATGTGATTCTGTGATCCACAACCTTCCTGGGCAACCTGTGTCACTGTCTCCCCTCTCCCAGCTCAAAGCCATTTCCCTCATCCTGGCACTCCCAGCCCTTGTCCAAAGTCCCTCCCCAGCTCTCCTGCAGCCCTTTCAGGTACCACAAGGTTTCTCTGAGGACTCCCTGGAGTCTTCTCCAGGCTCAGCAGCTTCAACTCTCCCAGCCTGTCCCCACAGCAGAGGCTCTCCAGCCTCTGATCATCTTCATAGCCTCCTCTGGACCCTCTCCAGCAGCTCCAAGTCCTTCTTTTGCTGAGATACCTTCTAAAGGTCTGCAAGGATGTGGCCTTCGCAAGTGGCTGAGCTGCAGCCCAGCTAGGGGAAGGGGTCAGTGCCAGGGGTCCCTGCTGACTGCCACTGTGCCCAAGGACAGGGAAGCACCAAGGCACTTAACTGTCTGGGTTGGCAAAGCTCTTTAAGCTCCTCCAGGCCAACCATTCCCTAACTCTGCCAAGGCTGGGGCTGAGCCATGGCCCTCAGCACATCTCTGCCTCTTGGAAAACACCTCCAGGTGTGGCCAGGCCCTGAGAACCCTTCCAGGGAAGAAATTTCTTCTTATGTCCAACCTGAACCTCCCTGGGGCAACTTGAGGTCATTTCCTCTTGTCCTGCCCCTTCTTCCTTGGGAGCAGAGCCCAATCCCCAGCTGGTACCAACCTCCTCTCAGGGAGCTGTTGAGAGCAATGAGGTCTCCCTCAGCCTCCTCTTCTCCAGGCTCAACTCCCCCAGCTCCTTCAGCTGCTCTTCCCTTCTCTGGACCTCTGCTCCAGCCCCTCCATGTCCTGGGAGTGGCCCAGAACTGAACCCAGGACTCAAGTTGTGGCCTCATCAGTGTTGAATCCAGGGAGGACAATCCCTGCCCTGCTCCTGCTGCTCACACCAGTGCTGATCCAGGCCAGGCTACTGGATGCCTTCTTAGCCCCTGGGCACCTCCTGACTCATCTTCAGCATCCCAAGTGAGGGCCAGAGCAGGGCAGGTCCAGGGGCTGTGAGAGAACACAAGGATGAGGTTTTGGAACTGGGGAGGCTGTTTATGTAGCTTCAAGGACTTCCCCTCATACAGTGCTCTCCACCCTTCTCCTGCACTGCATCTGGCACTGAGACAAGCTGGGAAGGCTCTGGCCCTGCCCTCAGCACTGAAGGAAGGAGCAGGGAAGCCCCAGCCCTGGGTGCCAGCCTCTGAGTCTCCCAGTGTGGCCAGGACCATGGGTACCATGGGTTCCCCACCAGCTGCCCCTGCCTCAGTACTTTAAAATCAGCATTTTTCAGGTTTCCACTACAAATGTTGAGTGGGAAGACAGTGGGAGACTACAACATCCTTGAGCCAGCTGCCTCAGCTCCAGCTTCCTGCCAGAGACAGTTGATGCTGCAGCTCAGGTGAGAAAGGACCTTCCTGAATTCCCTGTGGCTCCCATTGCCCACCTTATGCCTGGAAGCAGCCCCTTCCCTCCCCACTGCAGTACTGCAGCTCCCTCACCCACCAGTCTGAGTGGAAGCTGCCCCAAGGCCGGTGACCCACAGCCTCTCCTGGTAGTTGTTGCCAGAGCCCTGGGGCAGCAGAGGAAGGAGAGGAAGCAGCCAGCTCCCAGCAGGGCTGAGCCAGGCAGCCGCAGCTCCAGTGTGGCTCAGCAGCTGTGCAGTGCAGTGCAGCAGGCAGGGCTGGGTGGCAGCTGCAGGGCTCAGCCCGGGCTGTGGAGCAGGGCCTGGCTCTGGTCCTGGGCGTCCTCTGGCTCGCAGGCGGCAGAGGTGCAGGCCTGGCTGGCGCCGTTGAGCTCCCGCAGCGGCTGGTACAGGTAGGGCCCAGGCTGCTGCCGTCCTGCCCGCAGCAGCAGCCCCACATTGCCCAGGGCACTCAGCAGCAGCAGCAGGGCCAGCAGGCAGCTGGTGGCCAGGCAGGCTCCTCTGTCGGGCAAGAAAGACCCAGATCAGCAGCACCTCTGCACCTGCCCCTCCCTGCCCCCAGGCTGCACATCGAGGAACCACGGAGGGGTGGCTTGGGAAGGGAACTTTGAAGTTTCTCCTGCCCAATGCCTGCACTCAGCAGGGACATCCCCGCACAACCTGAGCTGCAGTGCTGCCAGCCATGCGCAGCTCTCACCTCTCTGGGCAGCCTGGGACAGGCTCTCCCCACCCTCACTGTCAAACATTTCTCCACTCTCAATCTCCCTCTTGCAGTTCAAACCACCCCGCCTTGGCCTGCCACAACAGGCCCTGCTCAAAATTCTGGCCCCAGCTTTCTTCTGGCCCTTTTAAAGTGCTTCAAGGCCACCAGGAGGTCTCCCTTCAGCCTTCTCCTCTCCAGGCTGAACACCCCCAACTCTCCCAGCCTGGCCTGACAGCAGAGCTTCCACCCTGCCAGCACTGCTGTGGCCTCCTCTGGAACAGCTGAAAAAGGTCCAGGTCCTCCTTGTGACCTGCTGCAGCGTTTGTAGCTTCAGCAGCATCACAGGAGCTGTACTCTGGTGTCACAGCTGTCCTGCTCCAGCTGCTGCACACTCAGAGGGCAAGGGAAGGTGGCTCCTGTCTAGGAGAGCTGGGGCTGCCGAGCCTGGAGAAGAGAAGGCTCTGGGGAGACCCCAGAGCAGCCTTCCACTAGCTGAAAGGGCTGCAGGGGAGATGGGGAGGGGCTTTGGACAAGCGCCGGGAGTGCCAGGATGAGAGACAATGGCTTTGGGCTGGGAGAGGGGAGACTGAGAGTGGAGAGGAGGAAGAGATTGTTTGCAGTGAAGGTGGGGAGAGAGTGGCAGAGGTTGCCCAGGGAGGCTGTGGATCACAGAAGCACAGAATGTGCACCCGGGGGGTAGTGGGAACTGCAGCAGATGGCATGAACGTGGGGTGTGCACATACATGTGGATGAATCATACCAGCATGGAATGGTTTGGGTTGGAAAAGGCCTCCAAGCTCAACCAGTCCAACCAGCAACCCAGCACCACCATGGCCACCAAACCCTGGCCCCAGGTGCCATGGCCACACCTTTCTGGAACACCTCCAGGGATGGAGACTCCACCACCTCCCTGGGCAGCCTGGGACAGTCCTTGACCATTCTATTGGGTAAGAATTTTTTCCACCTCTCTAACCTAACCCTCCCCTGGCATGATTTCAGGCCATTGCCTCTCCTTCTAGCACCTGAGACTAGGGACCTGAACCCAATCCCCAGCTGGCTGCAGCCTTCTCTCAGGGAGCTGTAGAGAGCAATGAGTTCTGTCCTCAGCCTCCTCTTCTCCAGACTGCACACCCCCAGCCCCCTCAGCTGTTCCTCCTCAGCCCTCTTCCTCAGACCCTTCCCCAGCTTGCTTGCCCTTCTATGATAAGCACCACAGGCACCACCAGAACCCCCCAGAGGATGAGCTCCTCACACTTACTCTGACAGGGATGATCTGTCTTTGCTCCTTGCTTTCTCCTGGGAAGCCAAACACCTCCCGGCTGGAAAACAGAGAGAAGAACTGGGATGGATTAGTGTACAAGTGCCCTCCAAAGAGCCAGCTGAGCTAAGCTGATGGGCAGCCAGAGCTAAAACCTCCAGCACCACAACACTGTGCTCCTCCAGCTCCTCCTCCAAGCCCCACCTGCAGCAGAGGTACCTTTGCTGAGCTGCTCCTGCATCTCCAGCTCGTAGGTGAGGTTGCAGCTGCCTGTCTGACGGTGGCAGGGACAGGAGTGGTCACACTCACATTGCTGCTGGCAGTCCGGCCCATACCAGCCCAGGGGGCACTCTAGGGGGTGGAGCACAAAGAGGTTGGTCACTGTCACAGCAAGCCTCAACTGAGCTGCTCTGCCTGCCCTGCAAACAGCCAGCTCTGAGCTCATTGCTCTTAGTTTATGTCAAGGAGCAGGTTTGTGAGCTTAAGAACAAAGCATCAGCACTGTGAGCACCACAGAACCTTGCCAGGGGTTGGGTTGGAAGAGACCTTTCAGGTCTGACCCTCCACCCAGCACTGCAAGGGCACCTCTAAGATACAGCCACAGCTACTCAGCTCTGAAACCCCTCCAGGGATGGGGACTCCACCACTGGCTAGGCCAGGCCTTGACAACCCTTTTGGGAAAGAATTGTTCCTCATGTCCAACCTAAACCTGCCCTGGGAGGCAGAGCAGCCCTTACCGTGCTCACAGGTGGTGCCATGGTAGCCAGGCGGGCAGGAGCAGGCCCCGAGCACAGGGTCACAGGAGCCCCCATTCTGGCACTGGCACTGCTGCCTGCAGCCCTCCCCAAAGAAGCCACTGGGACAAGCTGCAGGAGACAAGCAGAAATCCCCTCAGGACCTGGCAGCTGTGCCCTTGGTGGGTTTGAAGGAGGGGAGTGGAAGCCTTCCTTACCTTCAGTGCAGTTGCTGCCAGTCCAGCCAGCATCACACAGGCACCCAGCTGTGCAAACACACACAGAGGCGTTAGCCAGAGCAGAGCAAGGGACTCAGCAGCAGCCTGGGCTGCTTGGGCTGCCCCCCTCATACAGTCACAGAAAGGCTTGGCTTGGAAGACACCTTCAAGATCATCAAGCTCCAGCCCCTTGCTATGGACAGGGACAGCTCCAGTGGGTTGCTCGAGGCCCCATTCAACCTGTTCTGAACCACCTCCAGGGAGGTTGTGGATCACAGAATTCTGTGATTCTGTGATCCACAACCTCCCTGAGCAACCTATGTCAGGGTTTCAGCATACACATAGTGAAGAACTTCTCCCTAAGGTCCAACCTAAACCCCTCTTTGCACCTTCCACACCAAATCAACAAGCCCTGCTGAGAAACCTACTTCAACACAGCTGTCACAGCAGACTTTGAAGCTTCAGAAACTGAGCCCTGCCTCCAGCTGAGGAGCCAGGTCAAAGCAGCACCACTGCAGAGCAAACACTTGCCTCAACACTGCTCTCTTTCAGCCCAGAACTCAGCCCTGGCTGAGGGGAGTCTTGTGAATGCTTACCAATATCTAAGGGGCACAAAGTGGCAGCCAGGAGGTTACAACTGAGCAGGAGGAGAAAGTTGTTTGTTGTGAGGGTGCTGGAGGCCTGGAGCAGGCTGCCCAGAGAGGCTGTGGAGCGTCCTTGTGTGGAGAGCTTCCAAGGCCAGCTGGGCACTGTGCTGCTGGGCAAGCTGCTGTGGGTGTCCTGCTTTGGCAGGGGGTTGGACTGGATGATCTCCAGAGGTCCCTTCCAACCACACCATTCTGGTTCCTACCAGGAATTCCAAGCTGCAACAAGTGTTACAGCTTTAAGGTGACCGCATCAAGGCTGCCTGGATGTGTTCCTGTGTGAGCTGCCCTGGGTGCCCCTGCGCTGGCAGGGAGCTTGGACTAGATGGTCTCCAGAGGTCCCTTCCAAACCTTCCCACCCTGTGACTCATCCCGGAGCAGAAGAGGGCTCTGTGGAGCACCAGGCCTGCAGGCAGTGATGCATTGGAGGTCCCCTTCGAAGGTAGGTTGGTGACATCCCCCCAGCAGCCACCCCGGCGGGCAGCTCCTCTGTGCTTGGGCAGTGACTCACAGTCGGTGCAGGCTCCGTGCAGGCTGCAGTTGGCAGGGCCACAGTCCAGGATGTCACAGGCTGGCCCTGTCCAGAAGGGCCCCGAGCAGTGGCAGTGTCCCTGCAGGCAGTGGCCGTGGCCGCTGCAGTCGCTGGGCTGGCAGGGAGGCTGGTGGACACACAGCACGGTGGAGATGCGGCGGGGGCAGCGCCACATGCTGTCGGACGGGCTGGGGGACACAGGGGGGACACCATCAGGCGGGAAAAGGCTCTGCCGCGGCCAACCCTGCCTGGTAGAACACACAGACTGCCAGCCCGAGGCACATTCGCACCAGCACAGGCTGCTCAAGGCCTCATCCAGCCCGGCCTTACTGACTTTAAAGTGAAATATTCTTTAGGTTCCCTCACGTAGAGTCATAGAATGGTTTAGGTGGGAAGGGACCTCAAGGATCATCCAGTTCCAACCCCATGCCATAGGCAGGGACACCTCACACTAGAACAGGTTGCTCATGAAGCCCAGCAGGGTCCCCAAGTCTGAGTTTCCCTTCCTAGAGAGGTGACTTTCCCTTTCTACTTAGTACTGGGGAGGCCACACATTGAGTGCTGGGCTCAGCTTTGTGCCACTCACTACCAGAAGGACACTGAGGAGCTGGAGCAGATCCAGAGAAGGGCAACCCAGCTGAGGAAGGGTCTGGAGAAGAGGGCTGGGGAGGAGCAGCTGAGGGAGCTGGAGGTGTGCAGCCTGGAGAAGAGGAGGCTAAGGGCAGAGCTCATTGCTCTCTACAGCTCCCTGAGAGGAGGCTGCAGCCAGCTGGGGCTTGGGCTCTGCTGCCAAGAGGAAATGGCTTCAAGTTACCCCAGGGGAAGTTCAGGTTGACCATGAGGAATAATTCCTTCCCCTTGAGGGTTGTCCCAGGCCTGTCCCAGAATGCCAATGGCAGTGTTGGAATCCCCGTGCCTGGAGGAGTTTCAGATCTGTGTAGCTGTGGTGCTGAGGGCCATGGCTCAGCGCTGCCCTGGCAGTGCTGCTTAAGCATTGGACTGGATGACCTTAAAGGTCTCTTCCAGCCTAACCAATCCCAAGATAAAAGTCTGCTGAGAGATCTGTGCTAATTCCTGTGTACCTGCAGCTCTGCATCCCCCCCAGTCTAGGAGCTGCTTCCTTATCTGATTCCCACATCATGCCACTCAGCCCTGTCCAGCAGCTCTGGGGCAGGGCTGAAAGCAGCTCAGCTTTAATCCTGGATGACTGAGAGGGAAAAATATGCAGGCAGTAAAGAGCTTTGCAGTTCTGAATCCCCTTCAGAAGCTGTTCTTTACCCTTCCATGGTGACCTCTGGGTAAATGCACAGCAGAGGCACAGGCCCGAGAGCTGCACAGTTCCTGCTGCAGCCCTGGGTGTGTGCCACCAGCACCTACCAGTGCTCAGAGGGGTAGCTTGCCAGGGTGCCATTCAAGACCAGGGTCGCAGAGCCTCCACCATCGAGGTTGATAGCATTGACGATTCCCTGCTGCCTCAGGAAGTCAGCCATCTCCCACAGGTTCACCCTGCAAAAGCAAAGCTGCTGGTTAACTGCAGTGAAAGTGCTGCACTGGGAGCTTGGTCCCTCTCCTCTTGAGGAGGAGGAAGCTCTCCCACCCCAGCTATGGCTGCCTGAAGGCTGCCTTGGCCTTCATTGGCCCAGCCTTCAACTGCCCTCCTGAGCTCTGCAAGTCTCTGCCTTAAAACATGTGGCTGGCAGCTGCTGAGCCCTGCAGCTGCGCTGAGAGTGTCTGAAGTTCGGGTTTTTTGCCCCAAGACCTCACCAGAACCCAGGCCTTACCCTCTGGATTCTGTCTGTCCATCCACGTGAACCAAGACCAGCTGCCCCTGCCTGTTGTGTCCCACTGCAGTCCTGGCTGAGACCACGTTGATGAACCTGTCAAAGGTTCCTGTGGAGAAGAGGGAGCAAAGCACAGAGCAGCTGGGTGCCAGGACTGCTTGGGAAGACATCTGGCTGCAAACTGCTCTCAGCAAGGAGCTCATTTGGAGCAAAACACAAAGAGAACAGAGCCCAGGCCCCACTTGTTCACCCCAAGGCCCTCTCCAGAACCATGCTGGTTAAGTTTCTGCCTGGTGTGGGGACAGAGCAGGGGATTCACAAGCCCTCAGTCTGATACTGCTGTAAGAGGCATCCTCAGCAGCTTCTGCTCAGCAGCCCTGAAGAGGTGAGTGCAGCTTCATCTTGCAGGCAGCCAGCTTCTGGTACTGGCCTGGCTGCAGACTCAGGGTAAAGCAGCCCACAACCAAATTAGACCTTTCAGGTGAGTGGCAAACTGCACCCAAGACAACCCAATTTCCACTGCTGCCCCCTCCTCCCAGCAGCCCCCTCAGAAGGACAGGCTCCAGGCAGGCTGCAGTGTTTACCTGTGGTCTGAACATCCCCACACTCAGCTGTCTGGCTCTGCCTGATGTACACCTCTCCATCTCTGAGGAGCCAGACCACCCCGCTCACCAGCTGCACAAAAGGGTTTGCTTGATCCAGGACATCCTCCTCAGACAGGTAGCTGGGACAGAGAGAGCAGGAGGGGTTACCCACACTCACAGCAGTAGCATGGAAAAGCCTCTTCTGCTGCTCCAGAAGCAGGGAGCAAGGATGTGGCTGGATGAAGGCTACTGCACCTATAAACTAGAGGCCAAGCATTGCAAAGCATCACTTTAGCAGCCACGGTGCAGCCTGATTTCCACTGTCCTACACAAAGCCTGTTCATCACAGAATCACAGAGCGGGTCAGGTCAGAAGGGACCAGAAAGATCATCCAGCTCCAAACCCCTGCCATGGGCAGGGACACCTCTCACCAGCCCAGGCTGCTCAAGGCCTCATCCAGCCTGGCCTTCAACGCCTTCAACACCTTCAGGGAGGTTGTGGATCCACAAACTCCCTGGACAACCTGTGCTAGTGTCTCCCTCCCACCTCACTGAGAAGAATTTCTTCCTAATGGCAGTTGCAGGCCACTGTGCATGAAACAGCTCCTGCCAAGAATGTGGCCAAGGGACCTGAGGCAGGAACCAGCTGGCAGGACACAAGGGCAGAACCACTGCTGAGCGCTCAGGGATCTGTAAAGCAGCTGTGACACTTCACTGTCTGTCAGCTACCACAGGGACACCAAACAGCTCCTGAGAGAAATTCCAGCAACAGCAGCCACTCTGTCTGCAGCTGCACTGAGAGGAACCCACTGATGGATAGATGGGCTGCAGCAACTCTGCTGTGAGGCCAGGCTGAGAACAGGGGGTGTTCAGCCTGGAGAAAGCTCCAGAGAGACCTCCTAGTGGCTTTTCAGTGCTTCAAGGGGCCAGAACAAAGCTGAGGAACAGAGTTTTGAGCAGGGCCTGTTGCAGAAAGACAAGGGATGATAGTTTGAGCTCAAAGAGGAAGACTGAGAGTGAAGAGACAAGAGAAATGTTTGACACTGAGGTTGGGGAGTGCCTGGCCCAGGCTGCCCAGAGAGATGGGAGATGCCAACCCTGGCACCACTGCAGGTCAGGTTGTTTGAAACTCTGATCTAAATGTCCTTGCCCTGGCAGGGAGGTTGAACTGGATGAGCTTCAGAAGTGCCTTCCACTCCCAGTGTGTCTGTGCTGTAGCCAGCGTTCCACAGCCCTCTCTACCTCTCCTCCGTGGGGAGGACACAGACCTCTCCTCCTCCTATCACAATCAAGTGTCCTTGTTGCATGTTGGGAGAGGGGACACAGGAACCTAAGCAGCAGGAGATCACCAGAGTAACCCACCCAGTTGCTCTTCATCCTAGGCAAGAGAGCTCAGCTGGGGACACACAGCACAGCCCCAGTTTCACCACTCAAAGAGTGTTTCGGCTCTAACTGGGAGAGGCCAAGGCAGTGCTGGGCAGTGCCTCAGTGATGCCCAGCAGCAGTCTGCAGGGAGCCCACCCCAAGTGCTTACCCAAACACCATGGTGCCGTCCTTCCGGATGCCAAACTGAGCGTTCTGCAGCCCCCCAGAGTTCCTCACCAGCTTGCCGTCGCTCACCACGTTCCCGAGACAGTCTCCAGTCTCCATGCCAAAGTAGCCACCGTTCTGGGCCACCAGGCACCCGCCAAGCCTCGCCGTCTCCTCCACGGTGGCCCTGCGGCGAGCCTGGCAGCCTCCCGCCCCGCCGGGCTCCAGCACCGAGAAGGTCCTCAGGGGGTCCCTCACGAAGGTGAAGTGGCCGTAGATCACCTTGCGGTCCTTACCCTCCGCGGGGACATAAGACACAAAGGTCCTGGTGGTGGCCACGGGCCCGGCCGTGCTGTTGTCGCTGGGCCAAGCCTCGTGTGTGACATTGCCGTAGCGGAGGGGCTGGCAGTCCCGGACCTGCCGGTGGCTGTGCCGAGAGCCGTGCCGGGAGGGGAAGTAGGGCTGCAGTAGAAGGTCGCTGGGGGAGCTCCTGCAAGAAGACCGGGTTGTTCCGTGGCTACCTTCATCGACTCACGGAATCGGTTGGGGTTAGCAAAGACCTTTTAAGATGGCGTTCAACCAGCCCCTAACCCTGCCAAGGCTGGGGCTAAGCCATGTCCCTCAGCACCACCTTCCCTGCTTCTTGGAAACAGCTCCAGGGATGAGGATTCAAAACCCACCTCCCTGGGCAGTCTGTGCCAGGCTTTGACAACCCTTTCAATCAGGAAGTTCCTTAAACCTTCTCAGCTGCAACTTGAGGCCATTTCCTTCTGTCACTTGTTTCTAGGGAGCAGAGCCCAACCCCCATCAGGCAGCAGCCTCCCCTCAGGGAGCTGTAGAGAGCAATGAGCTCTGCCCTCAGCCTCCTCCAGCCTCAACACCCCCAGCTCCCTCAGCTGCTCCTCCCCAGCCCTCTCCTCCAGACCCTTCCCCAGCTCTCCTGCCCTTCTCTGGACCTGCTCCAGACCCTTTTTATCTCTCTTACCCTGGCAGAACAACCCTGTGTGAAGGGACCAGAAGTGCTCACCACGGAGAAGGAGACAGAGAAGGCCCCACCGGGGGAGGCCTCATGGACAGCCTCGGCCGTGCTTCTCCCCTGCCCTTGGGGAGTCCCAGCTGCTGCTGTAACCCGGCCCCGCTTTAAGTCCAGCTTAGTAGCCACCAACCAACACCAAGCGGACCTCAGGGAATCGACTCGGCGGCTCTCGGCCAGAGCCCCAGATGTGGATCGGCGATACCGGCCGGGAACAGAACCGGTACCGGGAACGACCGGGCCGGGCTCGCTTCGCCCCGGACCCCTCATGGACACTCACCCGGCGCCGCGTGCCACCTGCAGCCAGCCGAACGCCGCCAGCGCGGCTGCCAGCACCGCCCGGGCGCCCATCACCGCCCGCCCCGCCGGCGTGGGCAGCGGCACCGGCAGTTACACCGGCGGCCTCCGCCTCCCGCAGCCCCCGCCCGCGGCCCTGCACGCCGCCATCTTGGAGCACTCTCGGCGCCGGCAGCGCCCCCTACCGGCCGGCGGCAGCACTCCCCCGGCGCCTCGGCCTCTCCCGCCTTGCAGCCGCCCCTCTGAGGGGAGGCCGCGGTTGGCCTCGGCCCTCGTGTGTGCTGAGGAAGGATCTGATCGCGGGACGCAGCTCTGAGGAGACGTTTGGTGACATTTGGCACGGGTGAGGCCACACTGCGAATCCTGAATTCGGTTTTGGGCCACTCACTCCAAGAAAGATGTTGAGGAGCTGGAGTAGGTGCAGAAAAAGGCAAGGAAGCTGGGGAAGGCTCTGGAGAAGAGGGCTGGGGAGGAGCAGCTGAGGGAGCTGGGGGTGTGCAGCCTGGAGAAGAGGAGGCTGAGGGCAGACCTCATTGCTCTCTACAGCTCCCTGAGAGGAGGCTGCAGCCAGGTGGGAGTTGGGCTCTGCTCCTTAGTGTTGGGTGATAGGAGAGGCAATGGCCTGAAATTGTGCCAGGGGAGGCTTCAGTTGGAGAGGAGGAAAAATTCCTCGGCTGCGAGAGTGGTCAGGGATCGTCACAGGCTACCCAGGGAGGTGGTGGAGTCCCCATCCCTGCAGGTATTCAGAAACCTGTGGCCATGGCTCTTGGGGCCAGGGTTTGGTGGACATGTGGTGCTGAGTTGCTGGTTGGACTGGATGAGCTTGGAGAGTTTTTCCAACCCAAACCATTCTACGATTCTGTGATTTATCACTAGAGAGATGGAAATAAATACTGATAAGTCTGTTGCTTTAGTCAGAAGTTGTTTCCGTGGGGTTGATGCAGCCATGCCTAGTTCATACACTCTGGCCCTGCTTCACAGTCTGGCATCTTCTCAGCACTGCCTCTGACATTCTCAGAGACAGCAAAGTGGATATGGCCTTTGCAACCACTACAGCTTCATCTTCCTTTGCAGCATTTAGGGATTGTTCACAGCTATGATGGGAACACTGGAAGCCTTCTGCTGTGAGGGCAGGCCGAGAAAGTTTGGCTTGTTCAGCCTGGAGAAAAGAAGGCTCCAGGGAGACCTCCTGGTGGCCTTGCAGTGTTTCAAGGGACCAGAAGAGAGCTGGGGTCAGAGGTTTGAGCAGGGCCTGTTGTGGCAGGCCAAGGGGGGATGGTTTGAACTGCAAGAGGGAGATTGAGAGTGGAGAGAAGGGAGAAATGTTTGACCCTGAGGATGGGGAGAGCCTGGCCCAGGCTGCCCAGATAGGTGGGAGCTGCCCCATGGCTGGCACCACTGCAGCTCAGGTTGCGTGGGGCTGTGAGCAACCTGCTGTGGTTGGGGATGTCTCTGTTGACTGCAGGGGGTTAGACTGGATGAGCTTTAATGATCCCTTCCGACCCAAACCATTCTATGAATAACCCAAAGCAAAGCAGCATTAGCGAAGGGAGTAGTATTCCTCTCCATTTACTTCCCTCCCTGAAGCATCCCCTCCCGCTGCACTGCTGTTAAGTACTATATAGAGTGTAACTACCTTGTTTTTCTAGAACTTTTCCAAGAGGGAAGGGTGGGCACTGTCAGAATGCCAGTGTCTGATTGCAGTGAGGCAAGGTGACTACCTGTTGTTAACCAGCCTCCATTTCCAGTATGTCACAAGCACAATCATGTCCTCAAAATACAGGCTCTAAGCAGGTGGCTCACAAAGCACCCTTGACCACACTGCAGTGAATTAAGGGAGTCAGTGTCTGAAGGAGACCTCCAGGCAGGCTGGGGAGGGGCTGTTCAGAAGGGCCTGTGGGGACAGGACAAGAGGCAATGGTTTGGAACTAGGGCAGAGCAGAGTTAGCTTGGACATCAGAAGGAAGTTCTGCACAGTGTGGGTGGAGAGAGACCAAAACAGGTTGTCCAGAGAGGTGGTTGAGGCCTCATCCTTGGAGACATTCAAGATCAGATTGGATGTGTCCTTGGGAAGCCTGCTCTAGCTGGAGGTGTCACTCCAACCAGGGGGTTGGACAAGATGCCCTTGGAGGGTCCCTTCCAACCCAATGCAAGCTGTGAAGCTCTGAATCCCACAAGCTAAGCTGCAAGGTCAAAGACGCAGCTCCATACCTAGCTTAATTCTTAGTCTAAGGCAGATTCTAAATCAGAATATCTCTGTTTTCTTCACTCAGTGGAGGTCAGCCAAGCCTGCTCTGGTTTTATTTCCTGTTTTCACAGTGAATATCATGAAAGGAACACACATGCTGATGTTAAGATCTGACATTAGCTCTGCCTCGGCCTTGAACCTGACCTTCAGCCCAGCTCTCAAACCCAGGGTGTGAACACAACCAAGTATTTAACTCCTTTCCTGTCCCTGTGAAATTGTTAGTCCTGGAAAAACATGTCTGGTAATTACTTATTTGAATTTGCCTTTAGGAGCCTACTGGGAATCATCTATGCCATGTATGTTGCTTTAATGGCCGTGGTGGTGTTGGGTTGATGGCTGGACTTGACCTTCAAAGTCTTTTCCAACCCAAACAATTCTGTAATTCTCTTTTTGGTTAACTTCTTCCCTTCCTCCTCTCCTGTGACCTGTAGAACTGAGTAAAACTAAAGAATTTATTTCTATAACATATCATAGAACCATAGAATGGTTTGAGTTGGAAGGGACCTTCAAGATCATCCAGTTCCAACTCTCTGCCATGGCCAGTGACACCTCCCACTGGCTCAAGTTGCTCAAGGCCTCATCCAACCTGGCCTTGAACACCTCTGGGGAGGGGGCATCTACAACCTCCCTGAGCAACCTTTTCCTGCTGTAGCAGAGGCTGCACTTTTGAAACTGAAGTTAAAAAGGAGAAGAACAAGAAGCAAACGACCTTGGTGTTAAAAATGGCAGCGACCAATGATAGGACAGGTTCAGCATAGAATCATAGAATCATAGAATGGTTTAGGTTGGAAGGGACCTCAAGGATAATCCAGCTCCAACCCCATGCTGACCCCTCTGAGGTCATCTTGGCTTCATGACCAGAGTTTGTCCATGCCCCTGCGGTGCAGTTGTGACTGGGGCAAATAGTTACGACTGAGATCACAGCATCATAGAATTCCAGCAGGGTGGGTATGGAAGGGACCTCTGGAGATCATCAAGCCCTCGCTCCCTCTTCCCCGTACTCCCGACGTGGCCGAATACCCTCAGACCGCCGTGCCGCAAGGGGGCGCTTCCACCCGCTGCCTTCCCTCCGCGGCCCAATTCCCTCAAACCGCCGCGCCGCTAGGGGGCGCTTCCAGTCTCTGCCTTCCCGCCGCCGGCCGCTGAAGATGGCCGGAGTTTGCGCGGCGCTGGCGCTGGCGGCGGGCGCGGTAGTGCTGGCGGCGATGCTGTGGCGGCGGCGAGCGGTGGCAGCGGGCGGTGCGGGGCGGGTGTGTGTGGCCGTCCTGGGAGACCTGGGCCGCAGCCCGCGGATGCAGTACCACGCGCTTTCGCTGGCGCGGCACGGGCGGGACGTGGCGCTGCTCGGTTACCTCCGTGAGTGAGGCAGGGCCGCCCCTTGCGCGCTCCGCCGGGGCCGGGCAGGGCCGCGGTAGGGGTCGTTCCTCTGACGGGTTTCTCCCCCTCTGGCAGAGAGCAGGCCGCACGGCGATGTGCTGCGGAGCGGGAGGATACGGCTGGTGCCTGTGTCGGACCTGCAGGGGCTCAGAGGTGGGTATGCCACGGCCTCGGCCCGGGGCTGCTGGGGAAGGAGTCGCCGGGGCCGGGCCGGGGGCCACAGCGTGGCCGTGGCGGGAGCTTGTGTTCAGGGGAAGCAGAGGAAAAGGCACATCAGGATTTACGTGGAAAAAGAGGACTAGAAGGGGATTCGGGCCTGGGTGTCGAGGAGAGGGTAGTCCCGAGGGGTGTGTGCTGGCTGAGCGCAGCTGCTCGCAGAGGCTTGCACATCTTGTGCTGCTCCACCCAGCCTAAATGCCTGTCTCTCTGCTGTTGCACATGAATGCCCTTCACGGACGTTACATTATTTCATTTTCCCCTTTATTTTCCTCCCTCCTTTCGTATTATCCATACATCCCCTGACTTCTTTCTAGACGAATGCAGAAGAGGAGTTTGCAGGGACTGTAAGGTGTCTAAAATCAGGTTTCTGGTTTTACAGAGTAGCATTTGTAACCTTTCTCTGCAGAAGTTGCTGTTTTGGTAGGAGGTGCACATTTCTGGGGAGCTGTGATGTTCTTTAGTAGAGTTTCTGTCGTGGTTTTGTTTTTTTGCAGTTGGTCCAAAGCTCTTCCAGTATGTCCTAAAAGTCATTGTCCAGGCAATACAATTGCTGTACACCATGCTGAAGATAGAGCAGCCGTCATATATTCTTCTTCAGGTATGCTTGGTGTTGGGACTAAGGGTAATAAAAATCAATGGTATGACATCACAAGAGGGGGTTTAGCACTCTCGGCTCTTGTTCTATTTATTTGGGAGCTGAAAGTGGCTTAATCAATGGTATAGCACACAGGGTGCATCAGGTTGGGAAGAACCCTCAAAGGTCCACATTTCAGTATCTGAAGGGGACCTACAGGAAGTCTAGGGAGGGACTCTTCAGAAGGGCCTGTGGGGATAGGATGAGAGCAGTGGTTTGAAACTGGAGTAGATTAGGTTGGACATCAAGAGGATGGTCTGCACAGTGAGAGTGGGGAGACGCTGGCACAGACTGCCCAGAGAGGTGGTTGAAGCCCATCCTTGCAGATATTCAAGTTCAGGCTTGCTGTGTCCCTGCACAGCCTGCTCTAGTTGGAGGTGTCCCTGCTGAGAGCAAGGGATTGGACAAGATGAGGCTTGAAGGTCCCTTCCAACCCAATGCAAGCTGTGAATCTTGTCCAACCTCTCTGCAGCGAGCAGGGACATCTCCAGCTAGCTCGGATTGCTCAGAGCCCCATCAAGTTTGACCTTAAATGTCTCCAGAGACAGGGTCTCAGTATTTGTTGCAGTATATGTTGCAGTGTTTCACCAACCTCACCAGTGGTGTAAACCTC
This sequence comes from Tricholaema leucomelas, assembly GCA_013400475.1. NCBI lineage: Eukaryota > Metazoa > Chordata > Aves > Piciformes > Lybiidae > Tricholaema lacrymosa > Tricholaema leucomelas. The sequence goes on from WAAF01019240.1 coordinate 210,198, forward strand.
CATGAAACTATTTCTTTGGCTCTAAACTTTGATTTCTCTCAGCAAGTCCTGTTCTTGCTGTTCATTGAAGAGCTTTTGAATTCACTGTTGTAGATCAGTAATAAAGGATCAGTCTTCATAGAAATGTTTATTGGAGGGCAATTTTGATCCTGATCTGAGAGGAAGTTTGGAGTTCCTACCAATATTTACAGCAGACACTAGGAGTTCTGTAGCTGCTGAACATAGAGTTGTCTGTGTGCCTTCAGAACCTTGAAAACAACATCTTCTCAGTCCTGAAGTTTCCTTCTTGTATCTGATAGTTGCTTAGTGCCTGTCACTTGAGCACCATTCATCTGATTTTCCCCTTTGCTTTACGAACCAGAACCCTCCAGGCCTGCCTGGCATCGCTGTTGCCTGGGCAGCCTGCCTCTTCTGGAGAAGCAAACTGATAATTGATTGGCACAACTATGGATTTACTATCATGAGTCTGACTCATGGAAGAAACCACCCGCTGGTACGAATGGCCAAATGGTTTGTACTGTCGTTCCCTTCTCCTCTGGCTGACTGTGAGGGGGCTTTGCAGAACACAGGAGGGCAGGGGATAATTAGCAAAGGGTTGGTTCTGTGAAGGCTCCCTGGCTTTTGCTGGGTTTGTGGATCACAGAATCACATTGTGTGATTCTGTGATCCACGACCTCCCTGGAGATGTTGAAGGCCAAGCTGGATGAGGCCTTGAGCAAGCTGGGCTGATGGGAGGTGTTCCTACCCATGGCAGGGGGTTTGGAACTGGGCGATCTTTATGGTCCCTTCCAACCCATCCTGTCATTGCATGATTGTATTTCAGAGAGCCCTTTCTGTAACAGCTCTCTGTTAGCCAAGTGGGAGTGTGTTGGTTAAAGTAGGTAGGTTGCTATTACGTGCATACAGAATCATGGAATCATTAAGGTTGGAAAATACCACTAAGGTCAAGTCCAACCTTCTACCCGGTGCCTCAGTGACCACTCACCCCTGTCCCAACATGTCACATCTTGGTTTTTAAACACCTCCAGGAATCCCAATTCCAGCACCTCCCTGGGCAGCCTGTTCCAGTGCCTGACCACTCTTCACTAATCCTCATCTCCAACCTAAACCTCCCCGGCACAATTTCAGGCCTTTTCCTTTTCTGTTATTAGTTACTTGGGAGAAGAGACCTACGCCAGCTTCATTTCAGCTTCCTTTCAGGGAGCTGCAGGGAGCAATGTCTCCCCTCAGCCTTCTCTTGTGTTAACCACTCCCAGCTCCCTCAGCTGCTCCTCCCCAGCTGTCTTCTCCAGACCTTTCCCCAGCTCTTGCACTTCTCTGGACCTGCTCCAGACCCTCAGTCTGTTCCTTGGAGTGAGAAGCCCAAAACTGACCCCAGCACTCAAGCTGTGACCTCATCAGTGTTGAGTCCAGGGGCACAGTCCCTGCCCTGCTCCTGCTGCCCACACCACTGCTGATCCATCACCGGTGCTCTTAGGTCTTAGAGGACATAAGAGTCTTCTCTTGCAAATGTACTACAGTGTAAAGAGTCAGTCTTCAGAAGAGGAGGCTGAGAGGAGACCTTATTGCTCTTTACAGCTCCCTTAAAGGAGGAAGTTATCTGGGGGTTGGGCTCTTCTCACATGCAACAATTGGCAGGACAAGAGGAAATAGCCTCAGGAAAGGTTCAGGTAGGACAGGAGGAACAGTTTCTTCTCAGCAAAGGTTCTCAGGCACTATCTCAGGCTGTCCAGGGAGGTGGTGCAGTCTCCATCCCTGAGAGTGTTTAAAGCTTCTTGGACGTGGTGCTGAGGGAGGTGGTGCAGTGGCAGTGGCTGAGCAGCAGTGGTGGGTTTGTGAGCTCTGAGTGGTTTGACTTGGTGATCTCCAAGGGTTCTTCAAACCTCACCAGTTCTATGGCTCTGTGATGAAGTACCATGTCGGGGGTAGTTTGGTTTCCTTGGGGTTTGTTTGCCTTTTAATCACCTGAAGCATGGGTGGACAGTTGGGGGTTCATGTGATTTCCTGGCGGTGATCTCCAGCTCCCATGTGATTCTTTCAGGTATGAAAAGCTGTGTGGGCGTCTGTCTGACCATAACCTGTGTGTCACTAATGCCATGAAAGAAGATCTGTGGTTGAATTGCAACATCAGGTAAGTCTCCTGCCCCCCACGAATGAGTGCCTGCCTGTGGGAAGTGAAATGAAAGAACACAGCCCCGATCATTCTGGTGGAAACTTGACCAAAGCAGCTATCCTGAGCCTGACCCTCACCACTCAAACACGTGAGCTCAGGTGTGTAATGGGCTGGTAGAGTGTGGGCAGTACAGAATCTTCATTACCCCGTGTAATTAACACCTAATAGAATGTGGCAGTTCAGGTGTCAAGTAAGCTTGCTGCCAGGCTGCCCAAGGCAGACATCGCTGAGGCCTCTGACAGCCTGCCCTGGGCAGGTTTCTTTTGCAATCAGATGGTCAAAGTTGCTAAGGAAAGGTTCTGAAGTAAGTTAGAGAAGCAGGACAGTGCTGACTGGGATTGTTGCACTTGCGTTGCACAGAACCCCAGAATGGTGAGGGTTGGGAGGGACCTCTGGAGATCACCCAGTCCAGCTCTCCTCCTGAAGCAGGGCACCCACAGTAGCTTGCCCAGAACCACAGTGGCCAACACTGAGGTGTTGAGCCTGCAGAAGAGCAACCCCAGAGATTGCAAGAGCTAAAGCAGCTGTGGGGGACAAGAGGCTGGGGTCAGACTCTTGTCCAGGCTTTGGGCACCACTGACAATAGGCAAGGGGCACAAAGTGGCACCCAAGAGGTTCCATCTGAGCAGGAGGAGAAAGTTGTTTGTTGTGAAAGTGCTGGAGGCCTGGGGCAGGCTGCCCAGAGAGGCTGTGGAGTGTCCTGTGTGGAGAGCTTCCAAGGCCAGCTGGCCACTGTGCTGTGGGTGCTCTGCTTGAGCAGGAGGTTGCACTGGGTGATCTCCAGAGGTTCCTTCCAGCACCACCCTGCTGGAATTCTGGGACCAATCCTTGTACACATGCTTATTCCACTACCTAATTCCCATGACAGGGAGGTTGGAGATGATCTCTAAGGTCTCTTTCCACCTAAGCTGTCCTGTGGTTACCCAATTCATTACACTAAGGAGGTCCAACACCTACAGTGAACTTCTTCTGGAGATGTGGGTTTGAGTGTTAAGCTCCCCAGAGTTTCTGGAGGAGACACCTCATGTTTTGATCTTGTCTGTGGTTTCTGTGAATAAGCCAGCGGGGAAGCTTGACAGAATGTCCCTGTCTCTAGGTACTGCTCTTAATTCCTCTCTTGTTCCTGGTTATTTTAACCCTTGCAGTCATTCTGTCCTTTATTCTTGGGGACCTTCCCTTCTTGTTAGCCCAGTTTCAAAGCAGTTCATTGTCAGCTCATTCAGCATACCAGTTTTGAGCTCCACCCTTCCAACACCAGGTACATTTTAATTTGGGGTGTCACCTGTGCATTTCTTTCCCCCCAGGGCAGTGACACTCTATGACAAGCCAGCTGCTTATTTTAAGGAAACACCTTTAGAACTTCAGCATCCTTTGTTCCTGAAGCTTGCTAAAGACCATGAGCCTTTCAGACCACGGTATGTGTGAGCATCACTTCACAGGCCAACACTGACTCACCTCAGTGCAGCTACTTGCCAGAAGTACTTTTGCAGGGGTATCAAGGGTCAGGGCTGGGCTGGCCACTAAACAAGTGACAGACACAATGAAGGAGGGGATTTTTCCTCTCTCTTCTGCTCTGGTGAGACCACACCTGCGGCACTGCCTCCAATTCTGCATGCCTTCAGCATGAGAAGAACATGGAGCTACAGGAGTGGGTCCAGAGGAGGCCACGAAGATGATCAGAGGCTGGCAAACCTCCCCTGTGGGAAGAGGCTGGGAGAGTTGGGGCTGTTGAGCCTGGAGAAGAGAAAGCTTCAGGGAGAACTCAGAGCAGCCTGCCAGTGCCTGATGGGGCTCCAAGGGAGCTGGGGAGGGACTTTGGACAAGAGCTGGGAGTGCCAGGACAAGGAACAGTGTCTTTGAGCTGAGAGAGGGGAGGCTGAGAGTGGAGAGGAATAAGAACTTGTTTGCAGTGAGGATGAGGAGAGACTGGCACAGGTTGCCCAGAGAGGTTGTGGATCACAGAATCACATTCTGTAATCCACGACGTTCTGTGAGTCTGTGTTCCACAACCTCCCTGGAGGTGTTCCAGGCCAGGATGGATGAGTCCTTGAGCATCCTGGGCTGGTGGGAGGTGTCCCTGCCCATGGCAGAGGATTGGCACTGGGTGATCTCTGAGGCCACTTCCAACCCAGCCTGTTGTATGAATTCATGAAGCCTCTCTGCCTTCCCAAAGGGAAGAGAGAAGGAAGAAGGAAGGGAGGGTGATGCTTTGGGAACAAAATTGACCTATCTGGGATGGAAAGAAGAGCAATGCCATGAAATAGAGATGCAGAGACACAAACCAGTATGGAACCCAGCAGCCACTGACAGTGATGGCACCACTGCAGCTGGTGTTTGGCAATTCCTGCCAAGCCAGGAGTGTATTTGCTGCTCTGCTTGTGCAGCCCATACTCAGGAGGTTCTCTTTCCTTAGTACAGAGTCTGTCAGCTGGAGTGCCCAGAGCTCTGCTTTTACAGAAGTGGATGAGAAAAATGGAGAGGTGATCAAGCCCAGAGGCCGCCCAGCTCTTCTCATCAGCAGCACCAGCTGGACAGGTTGGGAAACAAAAGAGTTTCAACTCTCCATTTTATCTAATATTAGATAAACCTGGGGCTTTTGGCACTGAAATGCCATGGAGACATCAACAGGGCTGAAGTTACAATTCTTCTTCCCAGGAAGAAAATTCTCCTGGCAGGAAGAATTTGGTGGCTAAAAATGACTGCTTTGAAAGTTGTGTTTTAATTGGAGAAGTCAGCCTCAAGTATGATGAGAAAAGATTTTTCTCCTCTTCCTAACTTCATACTGGGCACATTGTAAAAGAAATGAAGAAGCTGCACTACTTACTCCTTTCTCTCTCAGAATCTGTAGTACATCCTTTTCTCCCTGATGTTTTGTTTTTCCTCTGTATGAATAAGGGAGCAGCAAATGGACACAAATTTGTTGGTAGTATCCATGGGCAGATTTGTCTCTTCCTTTGCAATTCCTGCATGGAATTCCTCTAAATTTAGACACACCATTGTAATGGGATGGCTTTGAGATTGTGTAGTGCTTGTGGCTGAGGTTGCCTACCGTGTCAGGGGAGCAAATGAGCAGTTAGTTGTGTGCTCCTAGTCTTTGAAGTGTACTTTAGATAGGCCTACACCGAAGGGAGAAGGTGAGGAAAGTCTTGGTGGTTGTTTAATGACTACTTCCTTATAAAGGTCAGAAATAGAAATGTCACTAATCAAGCTTTCTCTTTCAGAGGATGAAGACTTTTCAGTCCTCTTAAAAGCTTTAGAAGGTAGGTGTGAAGGAATCTCACCTCTTCAGAGGGCAGTGGTGGTGTTCTGGAGAGTTCTGAAGGGTTTCATACAACAGCCTAGATTGGAAGGGATCTCAGAGATCATCTGCTCCAATACCCTGCCATGGGCAGGACTCTCAACTAGCCCAGGTTGCTGAAGGCCTTGTCCAGCCTGGCCATCAACACCTCTAGGGAGGTTGTGGATCACAGAATCACAGAATGTGATCTATGATCAATGCTCAGCAAGAGCTAAAGGAGCTGTGGGGGGCAAGAGGCTGGGGCCAGACTGTTGTTAGTGGTGCCCAGGGCCAGCACAAGGGGCAAGAGGCACAAAGTGGCACTCAGGAGGTTGCAACTGAGCAGGAGGAGAAAGTTGTTTGTTGTGAGGGTGCTGGAGGCCTGGAGCAGGCTGCCCAGAGAGGCTGTGGAGTGTCCTTGTGTGGAGAGCTTCCAAGGCCAGCTGGGCACTGTGCTGCTGGGCAAGCTGCTGTGGGTGCCCTGCTTTGGCAGAGGGTTGGACTGGGTGATCTCCAGAGGTCACTTCCAACCTCACCCTGCTGGCACTCTGGGATCTGCTAATAAGGGAGAGGGGAACAGGCATTGTCCTGCTTCCTAGACTTGGCAACTGCAGTCTCTAAACAGTTCCACACTGGTGCAGCTGCTCTGCAGTGGCTGAGCAAACACTTGATGAATGGTGAATTTTAAACAGAGCAGACTTTGTGCTCAGTTTGCTGTTTCCTATGTAGATGCTTATAAAGAATTACTTGGAGTAGGATCTAAATCTTTGCCTGTGACCATTATGATACAAAGCAGCTTTGTCTTTGTTGGTTCTGAAGAGTTTCTTGCCTTCTCCAGGTTATGAACATTCCATCAGTGAGGGAGCCAAGCTTCCATCTCTGGTCTGTGTGATAACAGGTAAGGGTTTGTCCTCCTTGCAGTTCTCTCAGTGCTGATACATCAGAATTCATTTCACTTTCCTCTTCTGCTGATGGAGAAGGGAGAGGAGGAACGTCTGGGCAGGAAGAGTAGTGATTCACAGCTGGATTGTCACAGTCATGTAATTAAAGAGGAGGAGCTCTCAGCCTGTCTAGTACAGCAGTGCATTACTCCATCTTGAGAAGAATTTAAGCTCAACGTGGAGATGATGCTGTAAAAGCAGTGTAAAATCTGCTGCTAGGAGTGGTAAGCAGAAAGGTTTTTGTTCAGGGCTGTAAAGAGGAGCATCAGAGGAGATTCTGCTGAGCAGTGGCCTAGGCAGGTGGTTGCTCTTTCATTTACATCCATGTTAAAATCAAACAAAAGCTGAGAGTGATGTCACAGGGCCAGATGTGCTTCTGAAATCTGTCACTGTTACTGGGTTACCTTACAGCTGTAGGCAAAGTGCAGCTCAGGGCTGGGACCAGTGGGGTAAGGTTCAACAAGGCCAAGTGCTGAGTCCTGCCCCAGGAAGGCTCCAGGCTTAGGGCAGAGTGGCTGGAAAGTCCACAGCAGAGAAGGGCCTGGGGGTGCTGGGTGAGAGCAGCTGAAGAGGAGCCGGGGGTGTCCAGGTGGGCAAGAAGGGCACCAGCAGCCTGGCCTGGATCAGCAGTGGTGTAGGTAGCAGAAGCAGGGCCTCATGTATTCAGCACTAGGTTTTGAGACCCTTGCTCCCAGAAGGACACTGAGGGGCTGGAGCAGGGCCAGAGAAAGGCAATAGAGCTAGGGAAGGGTCTGGAGAAGAGGGCTGGGGAGGAGCAGCTGAGGGAGCTGGGGATGTGCAGCCTGGAAAAGAGGAGGCTGAGGGCAGAGCTCATTGCTCTCTACAGCTTCCTGAGAGGGGGCTGTAGCCAAGTGGGAGTTGGGCTCTGCTCCCTAGGAACAAGTGACAGCACAAGAGAAAACAGCCTCAAGTTTCCCCAGGGGAGGTTTAGATTGGACATGAGGAACAGTTTCTTCCTCTTGGGAGTTGTCATGGCCCAGCCCAGACTGCCAGTGGCAGTGGTGGAGTCCCCATCCTTGGGGAGGTTTCAAAGCTGTGTAGCTGTGATGCTGAGAGCCATGGCTCAGTGGTGCCCTGGCAGTGCTGGGGTGAGACTTGGACTCTCTGATCTTAAAGATTTTTTCCATACAAAACCACTCTGTGATTTTTGTTTTGATGGCAGAGCCTTCTAAGTGCTGAAGGCAGTCCTGAGTTCCTGCTGCTTTCAGAGGGGGCTGAACATTTTCCACGTCTGCCTGGGGATTTGCTGTGGCCTTTTATGGTCTGAGGCAACAGGAGTTTGTCAGCTGTAAAGCAAGGAGCAGAGACAACACTTTGCAGTCAGCTTGCTTTAAAACACTGATGGATGCATATTTTTTTTTCCAATTTTAAACAGGTAAAGGACCTCTCAAAGACTACTACAATGGCCTGATAAATCAGCTGCACTTTAAACACATCCAGATCTGCACACCGTGGCTGGAAGCTGAGGATTATCCCCTTCTGCTTGGTGAGTTGGGAAGGAAGCTTGAGATTGCGTGAACACAGCCTGGCACTGCTGGAAGGAGCTGCTACAGCCCCTGCCCAGGAGCTGGTAGAAAATAGGAAACACATTAAGAGGTGGCCTTACCAAGGTGTGAAGGGCAGTGTCAGGAGATGCCAGGCTCTGGTCAGGAATGTCCAGTGATGGGACAAGGGGCAACAGGGACAAGCTGGAGCAGAAGGGAAAACTTTGTCACTGTGAGGGTGCTGGAGGCCTGGAGCAGGCTGCCCAGAGAGGCTGTGGAGTCTCCTTCTCTGCAGACTTCCAAGACCTGTCTGGATGTGTTCCTGTGTGCCCTGCCATGGGTGCCCCTGCTCTGGCAGGAGTGTTGGGCTGGATGATACTTCAGGGTCTCTTCCAACCTCTGTCATTCTGTGGTTCTGTGCCATGAGTTGCTGGCAGCATGTCGATGGCTTTAACTCAGGGCAGCAAAAGTAAAGATTTCTCTTAACCCCAGTCTGTTGTTACCCCCAGAAGTGAGCACAGCACCTGCGTTGCTGGTTTAGTCTCTTGTACTCTGTGTGTCACAGAATCACAACCACTGAAACCTTGTGATTGGCAAAGCCCTTTATGGTTGAGTCCAGCTATTCCCTAACTCTGCCCAGGCTGGGGCTGAGCCATGGCCTCAGCACCACAGCTCTGCCTCTTGGAAACATTTCCAGGGATGGACATGCAGCCACCTACCTGTGCAGCCTGGGCTAGGGCTAGACAACCCTTCCAGTGAAGAAGTTTCTTCTCATGTCCAACCTGAACCTCCCCTGGGGCAACCTGAGGCCATTTCTTCTAATCATGTCACTTGTTGCTTGGGAGCAGAGCCCAACCCCCACCCGGCTGCAGCCTCCTCTCAAAGAGCTGTAGAGAGCAATGAGCTCTGCCTTCAGCCTCCTCTTCTCCAGCCTCAACACCCCCAGGTCTTTCTGAACTGTCTTCTAATTCTGCTGAAATCCAGCATGCCTGGGGGTGTTCCACTTTGCTTTCAGAGTCACCTCAGTAAATGATAACACTTTTGGCTGAGCAACCAAAAGTAGCTGAACCTCTTAATTAAGGTATCCATTGTGTTAGCATAAAGTGTGAGTAAACTTAATGAGATAGTAGAATACATATTGAGCTTGGTCTACTTTCTGTGGGCTTAGAGCCTGCAGGTTGGTGTGGCTGCAGAGCACTGTGTCTGTGTGCTGCTTTTGATGTGGTGAATATCAAAGCTGTAAAACCACACTGGGATTTCTCTGTCCTGGGATCACTGGAGCTGAAAGAGGTCACTCCTGAGCCATGTAGCACATCCTCTGTGGGATCTGAGAGAGTTTTCCTCTGCACCTGCCCACTCAGTTGAAACTCAGGAGTGCAGCATCTGAATTCCATGAGTGGCCAGGGAGGAGGTGTTTCTAACCAGCTTTTGAACTGCAGTTGTGAGGTGTTAGATAAACTCTCCACAGGCATCTGGAGAGTTTCTCCTCTACTCTAATGGCCCCAGTGAGCAAGGATACATCTGGAGCATGAGTCCAGTCCTGGACTCCCCAGTTCAGGAGAGACAGAGAACTGCTGGAGAGAGTCCAGGAGAGGATGCAGAGCTGCTGAGGGGCCTGGAGCAGCTCTGGGAGGAGCAAAGGCTGAGAGCCCTGGGGCTGAGAGCCTGCAGAAGAGCAGCCCCAGAGGGCACCTGAGCAATGCTCAGTAAGAGCTAAAGGAGCTGTGGGGAGCAAGAGGCTGAGGCCAGACTCTTCTTAGTGGTGCCTGGCGACAGGAGAAGGGGCAAGGGGTACAAAGTGGCAGCCAGGAAGTGACACCTGAGCAGGAGAAAGTAGTTTGTTGTGAGGGTGCTGAAGGCCTGGAGCAGGCTGCCCAGACAGGCTGTGGAGTGTCCTAGTGTGGAGAGCTTCCAAGGCCAGCTGGGCACTGTGCTGCTGGGCAAGCTGCTGTGGGTGTATTGGACTGAGTGATCTCCAGAGGTCCCTTCCAACCCCCATCATTATCTCTTGTTCTGAGCAGAGTGAGAGGCAGAAAAGTCTTTTGGTGTCAGACACATGACACCTGAGCATTGCCTTTCATTCCAGACTCACTCACCTCTTTGTAAAGCCTGACTAATTTTAATCACAAGATAGTTTGCTCTTTTATCTCCTGAGTGCTGAAAATGAGTCAGCCTGGGTAGAGCTGAAGTCAGCTCCTCTTTAGCTTCCACCACCCAAAGCAGGGCACAGAGAGGTTGAGAGGAAGGCTCCAGAGCTGCTTTCAGGGAATTCAACCTCTTTGTTTTCATTGCTTCTCAGGCTCAGCAGACCTTGGTGTGTGTCTCCATAAATCATCCAGTGGTTTGGATTTACCCATGAAGGTGGTGGACATGTTTGGCTGCTGCTTACCTGTCTGTGCAATCCATTTTGAATGGTAAGAGCTTACTCTGGCTCACATAACCCAGGACTGGTACAAAGTAGGGATTCAGCAGCATGGATCAGAGCAGATACCAGTGTGGTCAGTCAGATGTTAGAACTCATGGCAGTGTCAAAAAATTAAGCAGTGGTTTCTGCAGAGCTGGGAGCATTCCATGCCACCCTTGCCTTAAAACTAGAGCTGGGAGCATTCCATGGCACCCTTGCCTTAAACCCCCCTCACCCCTGTCGTATTTTGTTTGCATAGAGTCCATCAAACCAGGCTTGCTCTGCAGGTTGAGCATTTATGCAGTCAGGGCCCTTTGAGGGGGCCTTTAACAAAGAGAAGTTCTCTGTGAAGGTCTCCTGAGCTTGGGGCATGGACAGGTTTTCCTTGTGGGTTGGTTTTGAAGGTAGGTTATATTTTAATAAATGTCTGGATGAGTGGCACAGAGACTTTGAGGGCAACACAACTCTGGGCTGGAAGAGACTTTTCAGATCATCCAGTCCAACTCTTACCCCAGCACTGCCAGGGCACCACTAAGCCATGGCCCTCAGCACCACATGTGCACAGCTGTGAAACCCCTCCCATAGATGGGACTCCACCACTGCCCTGAGCAATCTAAGCCAGGCCTTGACAACCCTTCTGGGGAAGAAATTGTTCCTCATGTCCAACCTAAACCTCCCCTGGGGAAACTTGAGGCCATTTCCTCTTACCCTGTCACTTGTTCCTAGGGAGCAGAGCCCAAGCCCCACCTGGCTGCAGCCTCCCCTCAGGCAGCTGTAGAGAGCAGTGAGGTCTCCCCTCAGCCTCCTTCAGGCTTCACACCCCAGCTCCCTCAGCTGCTCCTCCCCAGCTCTGTTCTCCAGAACCTTCCCCAGCTCTATTGCCCTTCTCTGGCCTTGCTCCAGCCCCTCAGTGTCCTTTTTTTGTGCTGTTCTGGTGAGTTTCCTTAGTCTGACATAGAAGGGTTCTTCTCTTCATAGAAGAGAAGCACTCTTGACACAGAAAGGTTTAAACCTGCCGTTGTGCCAGCTGTGAACCTCCTGTCTAGACCTCTAGGCTCATCATGGCACAGGTGGTGATCTTTTGGGATGCAGCTTTTGAAATGTCAGTCTCAGGAAGGCTCTGAGCCACTCATCTAGTGGAGGATGTCCCTGCTGACAGCAGGGCGGTTGGACTAGATGGCCTTTGGAGGTCACTTCCAACCCAACCCACTCTACGATTTTGTGTCCCTCTCACTGCTCTTTGTCTCTTTCTGGCTTCTGTCCCCAGTTTACATGAACTTGTGAAGCACGAGGAGAATGGGCTGATATTTAAAGACTCAGATGAACTTGCAGAACAACTGAAGGTAAAGGATTGGCTCCTGCCTCCAGCAGTCCCCAGCAGAAGGAGGACTCAGAGCTGCTGGAGTGAGGCCACAGTAGGCCACAAAAATGATCCCTGGGCTGCAGCAGCTCTGCTGTGAGCACAGGCTGAGGGAGCTGGGGGTGTGCAGCCTGGAGAGAAGGCTCTAGGGAGACCTCAGAGCTATCTGCCAGTGCCTGAAGGGATCCTGCAGGAAGGCTGCAGAGGACTTGCTGAGGGTGTCTGAGCCAGGCCAAGGGGGAATGGTTTAGAGCTGAGGACTAAGTTGTTGAGTGTGAAGGTGCTGAGACACTGGCACAGGCTGCCCAGGGAGGCTGTGGCTACCTCCTTCCTAGGGGTGGTCAAGGCCAGGTTGGATGAGGCCTTGAGCAACCTGAGCTAGCTGAGTCTCCTTGTCCCTGCCCATGGTAGGGGAGTTGGTCTGGGTGATCTCTGATGTCCCTTCCAAGCTAAGCCAATCCCTGATGATTTGATGATGATGATTTTTCTTCCCCACTAGCCAAAACTGCCAAGGTGCTACTGTCTGAGCCACCTTTCCTTACCTGCCCACCATCTGCTTTTGGTTTTGCACTCAGAGTGCTTAACTTTGCCCGAGGGATGTTCTTTGCCTCACTTGCACTTGAGTTTGAGTCTGAAGCTAGCCAGAACATTCTAAACCCTGTCACCACCCACTCCTTCTAAAGTCAGACCAAAGAGCAGGCTCTGCCTGCAGTCCTCTGAAAGAAGGCTGAGCCTGGGGAGGCTGCAGTGAGCCTGCATAGTAACTTGCTGCTGTTACACTGTTCTTCCCTTTCAACTCACAGATGCTTTTCTCGGGGTTCCCCTCACTGGAAGGCAAACTTCACAGCTTCAGAAAAAACCTCCGTGCCTCCAAGCAGCCACGCTGGGATGAGAGCTGGGACCAGACTGTGCTTCCTCTGCTTGGGCACACAGAATGACTTTTCTGGGGAGAGGAGGGTGGCAGAAAAGCTGAAACGTCCCTGGAGCTGCCTAGGTGTGATAAATGCTGGAATAAACACTTGGTGTTGTCTGGAGGTGCAGCTTTGTACTGCTTCAGCTTGGAACATGTGTTCAGGCTTTGAGCTTCTCCTGAGATTAAAGGAAGTGCTGAGGGTGCAGCCAGGGCTGTTTCCTCTGTGCTAGAGGGTGTGAAGATGTGGTTCCTGTGCTGGAGAGCCTGAGCATCCTGGCAGGGATGACCAGAGGCGTGGCCAGCAGGAGCAGGACAGCACTGGTGAGGCCACAGCTTGGGTCTTGAGTTCAGTTCTGGGCCACTCACTCCCAGGACATTGAGGGGCTGGAGCAGGGCCAGAGAAGGGCAGCAGAGCTGGGGAGGAGCAGCTGAGGGAGCTGAGGGTGTGCAGCCTGGAGAAGAGTTGGAGGAGGGAGACCTCATTGCTCTCTACAGCTCCTTGAAAGGAGGCTGCAGCCAGGTGGGGTTGGGCTCTGCTCCCTAGGAACAGGACATGAGGAAATGGCCTCAAGTTGCCCCAAGGGAGGATTAGGTTGGACATAAGAAGAATCTTGCCTGGAAAGATTCTCAAGGCCTGGCCCAGGCTCCCCAGGGAGGTGGTTGAATGCCCATCCCTGGTGATTTTTTCCAAGAGGCAGAGTTGTGGTGCTGAGGGCCACAGCTCAGCCCCAACCAGGTAGAGAATGGTTGGCCTGGATGATCCTGAAAGGCTTTTGCAGGCCAGACAGTTGTGTGGGAAGTGCCAGAGCAGGTGAGCTCAGTTCTTGCTCCTTCCAGCACAGGCAGAAGGCTGCAGGCTGCCTCTTGCTGTATTTCCTGGCCAGTCTGAGAGGGTTCCCAACAGCTCCTTGTGCCAGTCCTGCCCTGAGAGCAGTGGCAAATCAGGATCTGGTTTGTGTCACTGCTGCAGAGTAAAGTCCCTCAGCTCCTCCTGCAGCACATCAGCCCCTGGCACTCTGCAGCACCTTGGCTGGAGGTGTAACTTATTTTTCAGATGCCCCACACTGCACAAACAGGTGTGAAACCCAGGAGGAGAGAACAGAGCTGTTCTGAGGATTGAAAACCCCTTTATTCCCATGCCACCTTGGGTTTGCTGTCTTCTCAGTGTGAGCTGTTCATCATGCTGCAGCTCACAGAATCAGACTGGTTTGGGTCGGAAGGGACCTCAGAGATCATCCAGTTCCAAGCCTGGGCCATGGGCATGGACACCTCCTACCAGCGCAGGTTGCTCAAAGCCTTGTCCAGCCTGGCCTTGAAGAGCTCCAGATCTGACAGCAAAACAGAGTTCAGGCCAGGTGTCCTCTGCAGAATCCGTGCAGTGTAAGCAGGGCTTTCTTTTGCTACTGCTTGAGGTCTTCAGGGGCAGCAGCTTGCTTGTGTCCATGCTGAGAGCAGAAAGAGCTGGCACTGGCTTTACCTGTGCACACAGCTGTGTGCTCAGTGCCTCTCATGGGTGTCCAGAACTCCAGATCACCTCATCACAAGGAGCAGAGAGATCCTGCTGGGCTGAAGATTCTGATTCGGCCCTGTTGGGCCTAGTCTATAGAAATAGCTGCAGGACAGTTAGGTTTGGCTGCAATTCAGAAAGCAAAGTGCTGCTGCTGTGTGCTGGAAGCAGCTGCCATCTGATCCCAGCTTTATCTGCAAGGAGAAACAGGGACAGTCACAGTTGTGCCTCCTCAAAGGAAGAGGACAGTGGTGTTCAAGTTCTGAGCTTCTGCATCTGGTGAGAACAAGCTGCAGGCTGAGTTGAGCATTCCTGACACTAGCAGTGCTTCTGCTGGGCATTCTATGACCTAACCCAGTGCTGTGCAGCAGCAGCAGGCTGCAGCAGGTGGATTTTGAACAGAAATCCCAAATCTCTCCTTCCTTTACTCTCTGGTTGGTTTGTTTACCCCTCAGTTAAGGTCTAGGCTTCAGGTTGCATGCCCAACGTTACCACCCTGGCACTGCAGCAGGGATGGGTTCCCTTCCTCCAGCTTAACCTTTTTTCATTTCCTGTTGCCACCACACTTGGAGGTCACCTCAGGCTGGCACTGACAGAGGTGAGCTGTGATAGGCAGGATGCAGCAACAAGCAGAGTTCCACTCTCCTGCTCAATTCTGCCTGGGCAGACCACTCTCACAGCTAGCTCTGGGATAAGAGCCTCACCACACGGCAAGACTCTCCACCCAGAAAGGATCACAGAATGGGGTGGGTTAGAAGAGACCTTCAACCTCATCCAGCCTGGCCTGGAACACCTCCAGGGTTGAGGCCTCCATAACTGCCCCATGGCAACCTGTTCCAATGCCTCACCACTGTGGTGGAAAATTATTTCTTCCTCATACCCAGCCTAAATCCAGCTGCTTCCAGTTGGAAGCCATTGCCCCTGATTCTGTCACTCCAGGCCTTTGTTCATCTCATCCACAGATGAAGTAACAGGGAAAGAAGCCAAAGCTATGGATGCAGGAGGTGGAAGAAGGCACCTACCGAGCTGAGCCTGGAAGAGGTGGTAGGTGTCTGGGTTACGGATGGTGGAAGCAATGTAGGCCTCAGGGGATTTGCCATCTGCTCTGCAAGTGGAGAGCTTTTCTAGCATCCCAATTAGGGCTCCAATGATCTCTGGATCATAGATCACATCTGCAAAGGAGGGAAAACATTCCAGGGTTAGGAAGAATTGAACAAAAAGCGGAAGGAAAGCTCCAAAATCAAAGAGTAAAAGATTCACCCAGCAGCAGTTCAGGTTTTGTAGGCAGGGCTGAAAAAATCCCAGCAAGAGAGCTGAGAAAACGTCTCTGGTTTCTGTGCTCTGTCCTCATCTCTGCATCAGCCTAAACTCACTCACAACCAGTACTGCTTTTTGTGAAGGATCTGCCAGGCACTGCCTCGAGCCCACAGCGAGGGAGCCACCAGAGCCACATTGGGCAAAATCTCTGTTGCAGAGGCTGACTGCAGAGGGCTTGATGTGAACTGCAGCAGCAGTTCTAACCTGGACTCGTTTGCTTGAGAGCAGAAACACTGCTGAGAGGTAAAACTGCTCACTGAGGGGGTGTCTTGGTTCTAATTTAAATTCCCAGAGACTCAGGTACAGTTGATAGAACCAATAACAATATAGAGTGCCCTTCCCTCTTCCCCCTTCTTTCCCAAAAGAAAGGGATTAGATGGAGAGAGAGGAAAGGTAAGCAGACCCAAATAAATGATCTCACTGCCATTTGGAAGTTAAAAGAAGAAAGGTTTAACAATAAATTAAAGGTATGTGAGGTAGGGAAGTTACAAAGGTACAGGGAAGGCAAAACAAGATACAAAATGTGTGAGTACAACCCGATTTTTGATGGCAGTGGGTTTGTCTGCCTCGTGGGTGATGGCCCCGTGGTGAAACAGAGAACCAGGAACAGGATGGTGATGCTGGTAAGCAGGGAGGCAGGGAGCGCAGAGAGAGACAGAACAGGAAGTCCCCCCCCTGCTTTTATGGATCTTTAGGCCCCTGGGGGAGTGAGCTAACCAGCACCTGGTAGCGTTCAGACCCACCCCTGGGGAGGGGGCATGACCACCTAGGGTCAGGTTCAAAGTCACTCCCCCTGGAGGGTTAACCCTGTACAGGGGGGCAAAGCATCAGCTTCAGCCAGCAGCAGTGGGATTCTGACAGGTGCTAGAACCACAGATGGTAGGAGTTGGAAAGGACCTCCAGAGATGATCCAGTCCTACTCCCCTGCCAGAACAGGATCACCCAGGGCAGGTCACACAGGAACACATCCAGGTGGGTGTTGAACTCTCCAGAGGAGACTCCACAGCCCCTCTGGGCAGCCTGCTCCAGGCCTCCAGCACCCTCACAACAAACAACTTTCTCCTCCTGCTCAGTGCCCAGTGAGGCAGAGGCAGGAGGCTCAGGTACCTGCTGCAATGATGACATCAGGCTGAAGGTCCAGCAGCTGCCTTTGTGTGACTGAGCCCCAGTCAAGTTCTGCAACCATCACTTGTGGCATCTGACAGCTTGTTCCTGCAGCACCCTGGCTCTGAGACTCCCCTTGGATGCAAGAAGCAGAGTCAGGCCCAGGGGTGAAGCCATTCAAGAGGATGTTTTGTGTCAGCTGGTGGAGGACACAAGGGTGGCAGTCACTGAAGATGTATCTCTTGGGCCTGCAGGTTTTACAGATGGCAATACCAGTGAAGCCCACCCCACATCCCAGTTCCAAGATGGTCCTGAAGAGCAAGGGAGTAATAGAAGTGCTCGTTAGGACTCCACATGGAGGCAAGAAATCAAAAGATCCAAGGAAACAGAATCATAGAACTGAGGAATCATTCAGGCTGGACAAGACCCTTCAGATCATCCAGTACAGCCCTTAACCCAGCACTGAACTATGGCCCTCAGCACAGCTCTGAAACAGCTCTGAAACCCCTCCCCAGCTCTGCTGCCCTTCTCTGNACTGAAGGAATTGTTCCTCATGGCCAACCTAAACCCCTCCCCAGCTCTGCTGCCCTTCTCTGGCCCTGCTCCAGCTCCTCAATGTCCTCTGGGAGTGAGTGGCACAAAACTGACTCCAGCACTCAAGCTGTAGCCACCCCAGTGCCCAGTCCAGAGGCACAATCCCTGCCCTGCTCCTGCTGCCCACACCATTGCTGATCCAGGCCAGGCTGCTGGTGCCCTCCTTGCCCACCTGGGCACCCCCTGGCTCATCTTCGGCTGCTGCCTAACCAGCACCTTCAGGCCCTCTTCTGCTGGGCACTTTCCAGCCGCTCTGCCTCAAGCCTTCCTGGGATTGCTGTGACCCAAGGGCAGGACTCAGCACTTGGCCTTGTTGAACATCATCCCAGTGGCCGCAGCCCATAGCTCCAGCCTTGTCCAGAGCCCTCTGCAGAGTCTCTTGCCCTGCAGCAGATCAACAAACACCTAAGTTCAGCTCAGTTACAGACTGACTCAGTGATTTGAGCAAACCATCTGCAAGCTCATCTGGGAGAGCTGCTGAAGATTGAAGCTGCTTTTGTGAGGAGCGAAACGAATGCCCTGAGATGCTGGTTTTGGGACATCCCCCCCAGGGAGGTGAGCTACATCCCCACCTGGAGTCCCTCAGCATGGGTGAGGCCTTGAGGCTGGTGGGAAGTGTCCCTATCCATGGCAGGGGGTTGGAACTGAATGATCTTGAAGGTCCCTTCCAACCCACTCTGTGATTCTGTGAATCTCTGAGCTGAGCTGTAGAGCTCACTGACAGCATGATCAGAACCACCCTTCCCCTCCTTGCCCTCTGCTGCTGCCATTACCTGTTGGTGAAAAGCAGAGAGTTCTCCACTGCCCACTCAGCCAGGTGAAGAGCAGCATCCCAGGTCACCAGCCCTGTGGTCCCTCCAGAGATTATGGCCTGGCTTTCAGAAAGGGTGACAGATTCCCCTGTGGGCTGGAGAGGACAGGAGATGAGAGAGATGGAGCAGCACTGACAGGCTGGAACCCTGCAAAGGGGTAGAGAGCACTCTGGAGGGCTGCTTTAAAGCCAATTATTGCATAGCTCAGATGACTCCCAATGGTTTGTGCTCACCAAGATGTAGCTCTTGTAACAAGCAGGACATTCCTTTTCCCTTAGGAGCTCTGCCAGGGTCTCATAGAGCTCATCCAGGGGCTCAGCTGCTGTGGCTTCGTGCTGAGAAACAAAATACAGGGTAGGGTTGGCATCAAATTGTTGGTCACTGTGTTCAATCTCTTCATAAACCTGGATGAAGGCAGCATGGAGCCAGTTGGCTGATGGTACTAACCTGGCAGAGGTGCCTGACACCCCCTCAGGCTGTGCTGCCATCCAGTGAGACCTGGCCAGGGTGAGAGCTGGGCAGAGGGAAGCTCATGAACTTCAGGAAGGGCAAGTGCAAAGTCCTGCCCCTGGGGAGGAACAACCTCCTGCGGGACAGGTGAGGAAGGACCTGCTGGGGAGCAGCTCCTTGGGGAAGAACCTGAGAGTGCTGCCCCCATAGCACAGCAATGTGCCCTTGTGGCCAAGAAGGCCAACAGTGTTCTGGGGGACATGAAGAAGAGTGTGGTCAGCAGGGCAAGGGAAGTTCTTCTCTCTCCCCTCTGCTCTAGGGAGGCCACATCTGGAGCCCTGGATCCAGCTCTGGGCTCCCCCGTTCAGGAAAGACAGAGAACTGCTGGGGAGAGTCCAGGGCAGGCTGCAAAGCTGCTGAGGGGCCTGGAGCAGCTCTGGGAGGAGCAAAGGCTGAGAGCCCTGGGGCTGAGAGCCTGCAGAAGAGCAGCCCCAGAGGGCATCTGAGCAATGCTCAGCAAGAGCTAAAGGAGCTGTGGGGGGCAAGAGGCTGGGGCCAGACTCTTATCAGTGGTGCCCAGGGACAGGACAAGAGGCAAGGGGCACAAAGTGGCATCCAGGAGGTTACACCTGAGCAGGAGGAGAAAGTAGTTTGTTGTGAGGGTGCTGAAGGCCTGGAGCAGGCTGCCCAGAGAGGCTGTGGAGTGTCCTTGTGTGGAGAGCTTCCAAGGCCAGCTGGGCACTGTGCTGCTGGGCAAGCTGCTGTGGGTGCCCTGCTTGGGCAGAGGCTTGGGCTGGGTGATCTGCAGAGGTGCTTGTGCTGGGACTCTGGGATGCTCTCATGGAACAGCAAAGGCACACACAGGCAGCCATAACATTTTCCCCCAAGTGCTACTGTTGTTAACAGAAACAGTCCAGCTTGGCCCTTGGTCTAACAGTGAGGAAACCAAAGCTGCAGGCAAGAGGAGAAGCAAGCACCAACCTTCCTGATGAGCTGGGTGAGGAAGCACTGCCTGTACTTGCTGGAAGGGGGATATTTAACACACAGAGGGTGCAGGACGGTCTGAAACAGGAGGACAAGAAGAGCAACTGAGAGTAGTGCCCAAGGGAAGAGGAAGAGAAAGACCCAGAAGCCATTACCAGGCTCTTTGTGCCACGAACTTTGGTACTTTGGATCTTTTTGTTAGCTTACAGAGCTGCTGCAGCAAGTGTGGGCTTCGCTCTTTCTAGAGCAACAGCAAGCGGAAAGAGTTCACCGAGCTCCGCTTTACTTTGCACTTCTCTCTTGGCTTTGGTGTGCCACCTGCTCTGGGACTGCCATCCACAGGCAAAGTCTGGGCACCTCGAGGACTGATGCATCTCAAAAGCCACTGGGATTTCCTCAGAGACTGGGACATCCTCAGGGACTGGGTGTTCCTTTTCCTCCCCCAGGTACTGGGGCTCCCTTTCCCCCCACCTCCCCCCGGGGACTGGGGGCTCCTCCACCTCGGCCATCAGCACACCCAAGGCACAAGGCCAGCTGGGCTGACAGGCAGACGTCTGTGCCCAAGCAACGGCTGTCAATACTGACGCTAAGAACCGGCTCACAGGAGAAGGAAATTCGCCGTTTTGCTGGGCACAAAGTAATTTACGTTAGTAATCGTGAGCCAAGCCCGGCAGCTGCTTTGGTGACACCGAGCGGCACCGCCGTGCCAGCAGGCCACCCCCCTTACCTTCTGCAGAATGTCCAGGAGCAAGGAGGAGTCCGGTGAAGCCCGCAGGTTTTCTTCCAGTTCCTGAAAAGGATGAAACTAAGCTAAGCCCCTGCCTGCCCCGGCACCGGCGCCCGACCCGGCCGCCCGCACCCCCGTACCGGCCAGGGGAAGGAGCGGAGCTGCCGAGCTGCCAGGAAGCGGCGCTGGAAGCGGAGCGCCAGCTCCGTCTCGGCCATGGCCGCGGGCATCCCGGGCATCCCCGGCCTCGCTCGGCCAGACCTCGCGCACCCTGATGACGTCACCGCCGTGCGCCGCGGCGAAGGACACGGCGCCCCCCCTGCCGCACAGACCCGGGCCAGGCCTTACCGGCACCGGCGAAGCCATGAGCGGCTATACCGAGGACGAGAAGCTGCGGCTGCAGCAGCTCCGCGCCCTGCGTCGCCGCTGGCTGCGGGACCAAGAGCTGAGCGAGCGGGAGCCCGTCCTGCCGCCACGGAAGCTGGGCCCGGTGGCCTCCTTCTGGGAGCGCTTCCTGCAGCCCGGAGGGTTCTGGCGGCACCAGGTCAGCGCGGGGTGAACCGGGGGGGAACGGTGCAAGGGCTTAGTCCCGCCGGCCGAGGCTGCCTGACGCGTGTCTCTGTGCCCCGAAGGTGTACAAGGTCTGCAGTACCAGCGGCTACATCGTGACACGGGTTCTGATCCCCGCCTGGATCATCGCCTACTACGTGAAGTACCACGCCATGGTGAGGCCCTCGAGGGCAGCGGGAATCGGGGGCTGAAGGGGGAGCGAGGGAAATGGAGGGTAAAGCCTGGAGGAAGCTCTCTTGTAGAGAGAGGGGTTGATGACACCGGCGGTGTCGTAAGGGACGTGCAGGTCAAGCGCCTGCTGCAGCCCAGGGCCCCTTCACCGCCTCTTTATCCTTGCTGCAGTGGCACAAGCAGACCTTTCGTTGTGATCTGTTAGGGTCGTGACCAGCTGCGACCCTGCTCCCTCCCGGCAGCTGTAAAGCTGTGCTTTGATGCTTGCTTTCCGGGAGCACCCTGGGGCTAAGCAGGCTGCAGCTGCTGGGGTGGGTATGGGGAATAGGCAATGCACGGATGATGGGGACAGACCTTCCACGTCTGCGGCCTCGGCTGGCTCGGGAGGTGTCATTTGACTAGCCTCAGGTACTTAAGTAGTGGAAATAAGCTGGTTTCGTGAGCCTTGTAGTCAGTAAAGTTGTTGCAGAAGGGTTGTGTACCTCCTGAAAGTAACAGCCTTTCCCTCTCCCTCTGCTTGCAGAAGACCCCGCACGGTGTTGTTATGTCCAAGCCAGCCATTTTCCCGGTAAGTCTCTCTTTACGTCCTTGGTATAGCCTCAAGCAGGCAGGAAACGGGTGGGGAGAGGCAGCTTGGTGCAGGGACAGTCTCTGGAAGGATGAGCTTGGTGCCACCGAGCTGCACAGCTCACCACTCCTGAGCAGTTTTCCTCTTGCCCTGAGGGCAGAGGGTCCCTCTCTGAGTGGTGCCTCCCTCTGGAGCAGCAGATGTGAGCTCCTGGCAGGGAACCCGGAGCGGGAGAAACACTAAGCTTGCCTGATGGATGCAAATCGCAGTGCAGTACCAGCAACTTTGGGAAGGGATTTTGGGGCACTAGAACCTCTCTCTGAAAGTGCCACCAGGAATTCTGCGGTGACAGAGGGGAGGTTCTGCTTCTCCTGCTGACAGGAGTCCTGAGGGCTTTGGTCCTGAGTGGGTCCATTCTGGCCACACGAGTTTGGTCCCAGCTGTCCCTGAGGGTCATGCCCTCCACATTGAGGTGTCCTCAGAGAGATAAAGCCACAACTCCTCAGCTTGGGATGAGCTTCCTGAAGTAGAGAGTGTCAGACTGGTGTGGTGGATCTTGACTGTCTTCAGGCTGCTACCGAAGCTCCTGGGCAAATATTCTCATAGTTTAGCTCTGCTGTGTCTCCCAGTTCCATATTTTTACTGTTGCTTATTTTTTTGCACAACACCTGCCCAACACTGCTTTATCTACAGCAAAAGAATGCCAAGCTCCCTGCCAACTGCTCAGCAACAGGCTGGAGGTCAAGCTGGGTCTGACTTCAGCTTAACTCACTTGAGTCAGGTCAGCTCAGCAGGCCAAGGAAGTGCCTGGAGCTGGAACAAGCAGCAGTTGAGCATCAGGTTGGGTTTTGAGGAATAATGTGGGTCATGGCTGGGGGAGACCTCTGGAGATCATCCAGTCCAACCCCCTGCCAGAGCAAGGCACTCACAGCAGCTTGCCCAGCAGCACAGTGCCCAGCTGGCCTTGGAAGCTCTCCTCACAAAGACACTCCACAGCCTCTCTGGGCAGCCTGCTCCAGGCCTCCAGCACCCTCACAACAAACAACTTTCACTTGCTCAGGTGTAATCTCCTAGGTGCCACTTTGTGCCCATTGCTCCTTGTTCTGTCCCCAGGCACCAATGAAAAGAGCCTGAACCCTTCTCTTGCCCCCCACAGCTCCTTTAGCTCTTGCTGAGCACTGCTCAGATCCCTTCTGGGGCTGCTCTTCTGCGGGCTGAGCACTGCCAGGGCTCAGCCTCTCCTGCAGAAGCAGCTGGGAGCTGTGGGGCTGGGTACTGGTTCCCAGCTCTGCTGAAGCTCTTGTGCAGAGCTGCAGGTGCAGTGCCCACTTCTCACAGCAGATCATCTCCAGTCATTTGGCTGCTGTCCTGTGGCTGAGCAGAAGGGGTGAAGCAAGGACAGGCTTGGGCTGGCTTGGCTGATGTGCTGAGGGAGCTGAGGCTCGGTGGCAGCTGGAAGTGGAGACAGTGACAGCAGAGTTGGGCTTTGGGGGGGTGAGCCTGGGTGTGGGAGGAAATGCTGACCATGTGCTCCCCTTCCCTCAGGGGGACAGGATTTTGGAGACAGGAGAAGTCAGGCCAGGCCTGAAAGAAGACCCCCACGAGCACCACTGATGGCCCAGCGCTGGCGTCCTGCTGTGGTGAACAAGGCAACAGCAGCTTCATAAAAGAGTCCTGCCTCTGCCTCACCTCGGCTCCTCTCTCCTTCACTGCCCTCTCACCTCACAATCCCTGCTGCTGCTCACGTGGGGCTTTCTTTTGCCTCTGGTGAGCTTCAGTGTTCAGTCTTAGAGAATAGTTTGGGCTGGAAAATGCCTTCAAGAGCATCCAGTCCAACCAGTAACCCGGCACCAAACCCTGGCCCCAAGTGCCATGGCCACAGTTTCTTCCAACACCTCCATGCATGGGGACTCCACCACCTCCCTGGGCAGCCTGTGCCAGTCCCTGACCACTCTGTCAGCAGAGAAATTTTTCCTCCTCTCCAACTTAACCCTTCTCTGGCACAATTTCAGGCTATTGCATCTTGTCCTGTCACCTGCGACTAGAGAGCAGAGCCCAACCCCCACCTGGCTGCAGCCTCCTCTTAGGGAGCTGCAGAGAGCAATGAGGTCTGCCCTCAGCCTCCTCCAGGCTAAACAGCTCCATGTCCCTTAGCTGCTCCTCACCAGCCCTGTTCTTAGTTGATCTCCAAACCCCTTCTCTGGCCTGACAGGCCCTGGCAGCAGGGCAGGCCCCTGCAGATTCTGGGGATGGTGTGGTGTGCTCCAGGGGTGTCACACTCAGCTCCTGCAGGCACCCCCAGGGCTGTCCTCTTCCCATCTAGCAAACCCTCATCGACCCAGCAGTTCAGAGAGAGATTCCAGGGACAATTCAGCTTCCAACAATGTCCTCCCACTGCTCTGCCGAGTCAGGGTAGCAGCAGTGGTACTGCTGCCCCAAATTCTTTAGTCTTTACCCTCCAGCACTTCCTGCTCTGCCAGCAGCCCTTTCCAAGTTGGGTTCTTCTGGCTCTTCGGGCTCTCTGTACCTGGGGTGCTTTGGACTGGGGAAAAGTGGCCTCTTGGTGAGCTGATCTCTCTGGATCCCTTCCAGCTCCAGATGTTTGATGACTGGAAGTATTCTGGTGGCTGCTTTGGGGATGGAAATGGTTAAAGCAGCAATGCAAAGGGCAATGTGAGGTGCAGAACTCCATAGTTGGAAGGGACCTCTGGAGATCATCCAGTCCAAACCCAGAGGCACCTTGCCCAACAGATTCCAGAAGCCCCTGATGACCTCACCCTGTGAGCCACAGTATTTGTGAGGTCAAGGGGACAGGCAGGAGCCCTCTTGCTGTACCAGGGGGCAGCCAGACCCCATGGCCAATGCAGGGCTGAAAGTTCTGCAGTCGGAGGAGCTGAGGGCAGCTATGGACCCTGCCTCGGGCAGCCACACTCAGCCCTCAGCCCCCAGGGCCCTTCCCGAGCCAGGCACTGTCCTCCGGTAATAGCTCAGCAGGGGGGCAGCTGTGGGCTTGAGGGGCTGGAGGGTCCTGGGGTCATCACTGGAAGGCTCTGGAGTGGGACACTGAGAAGCTTGAGGGCTCCTGGGAAAGCTGGAGGGTCGATGGGGGTGGTGAGGGGCTCTGGAGAGTCAAGGTGGGGAGACTGGGGAGGTGTTGGGAGCTCTGGAGAAGGTAGAGAGTCAAGGGGGGAGACAGGAGTTGCTGGGGGCTGTGAGTGGTGGTGGGGGGAAGGGTTACCAGAGAGGCTGTGGGAACTGCAGAGGCAGGCTGAGGTCTGGGTGGCTGTGGGGTGGCTGTCCCACGGCCGTGCTGGGGGTCCCTGTCACTGCCTCTGCCCCACGGGGGATCAGTGCCCTTAGCAGCGACTCCCACAGGAGCTGTCCTGCCCCTGGCAGCTGCAGCCTGAGACGAAGCTCTGCCTGCACCAACCTGCTGCTGCTCAGCCTGACTGAGTCCATGGGCAGGGGGGCTCTGCCAGCCCCACACCTGCACAAGGACACCCCTCAGCCCACCGGTGAGTGCCCCCTGGGGCTGCCCTGACACCCCCACCCCACTGACCAAGGGACTGCTTGGGGTGCTCCACATCTCCAAGGCCACCCCACAGGCTTCTCGTGAGGAGCTGGGGGCTGTGACATCTCCTGGGAGTGCCTGATACACCCAGCTTGCCCCGAGGAAGCCCTCACTTCTCCTCTGCTGACAGCCCCACCCCGGCACTACAGGGAGTTCAGAGTCCCATGGACACCCCCACAGCTCCAGCACCCCTGGAGCCACCCCTGCTCCCTCCTGTCCCTACCATCTGACCCCCAGAGGGCTGTTACAGGCTACAGGCTCAGTCCCAAGCCTGAAGGACTGCTGGGGGTGGGGTCGCCTAGGACCACCTGGATGTTTTGGAACAGATGACACCCCCCCGGGTGGACAGAATGGGTACAGGGAGGGGCTTGAGGGTCCACCAGGAAAGGCCAACGTAGGACATGCAATAAGGAACTGTTCCTGCAGGAGGGTGCAGCAGCAGCAGCAGCAGCGCTTCACCTGTCCTGCTGACGGAGGAGGACCACGGGGTGAGAGGACAACCTGCTCCTGGAAGATCCCATCCCGCTGGCAGTGTGCTCCACAAATAGAGTGTGCCCCCAAGCTACCCCTCAGCCTGGTGCTGCAGTCTGTCCTACCCTGCCAGTGCAACCACAGCTCTGCTGGCTTGCTGCAGCCTCTGCTATGCTCCCACCCTGCCACAGCTGGGCAGAGGACATCTACCCAGCGTGCTTTTGAGGCCCTTACCACCTAAACCTCTGCTCAGGGAGAGCGGCACAGAAAGGTTCAGTCCAAACTCAAGAGTTCTTTGCACCTCTTGCTGCACAAAGCCTCCCCTTGCACCTCAGGGACAGCTGGAGGGAGACCTCTTCCCAGAGAGCTGCTGGACTCAGGGGGTGCCCAGCACAGGGGCACCAGCACTGCCCTGCTCCTGCTGCCCACACCACTGCTGATCCAGGCCAGGCTGCTGGTGTCCTTCTCGCCCACCTGGGCACCCCCTGGCTCATCTTCAGCTGCTCTCCCCCAGCACCCCCAGGCCCTTTTCTGCTGGGCACTTTCCAGCCTCTCAACCCCAAGCCTGGAGCCCTCCTGGGGTTGCTGTACCCCAAGGCCAGGACCCAGCACTTGGCCTTGTTGAACCTCATCCTATTGGCCTCAGCCCATGGCTGCAGCCTGGCCAGAGCCCTCTGCAGAGCCTCCAGCAGATCAACCCAACTTAGTGCCATCTGCAAACTGCCTGAGGGAGCCTCCATCCCCTCAGCCAGGTCATTGGTGCAGACATCAAAGACAAGTGGCCCAGCACCGAGCCCTGGGGCACACCACTGGTGCATGGCTACCAACCTGGGCTAACCTCCTCCCCCACCATTTCTTGGGCCTGGCCTCCAGCCAGTTTTTCACCCAGTGAAGCCCCCACTCACTCAAGCCCCGAGCAGCCAGCTCCTCCCAGATTCTGTCATCCACAGCCTCCCTGGAGGTGCTGAAGGCCAGGCTGGATGAGGCTTTGAGCAACCTGGGCTGGTGAGAGGTGTCCCTGCCAATGGCAGGGGGGTTGGCACTGGCTGATCTTGAAGGTCCTTTCCAACCCAACACTTTCTGATTCTCCACACCCAGAGGGCCAAGCTGATAATGCCAGACAGGATCTCCCCTGCCACACCAGCAGAGCTGGATGCCAGCAGCTGCTTCTTTCATGCCCCTGCGGGTGGGATGATGCCAAACCCCACAGGGAAGGTGACTCCATCACCCTTTCCTCCCTCCACCCGGTGCCAGGCAGTCGTGCTTCTCTGTGCCTCAATTGGCATCCATCTGCATAACAAAAGGGCCTTAGCTCAGCTGCCCACACAGAAGCGTGCAGAGATGTTCTGGGTGCTTTGAGGAGCCTTGCTTCCACCTGCTCAAAGCTCAGGGTGAAGATCCCAAGGGGGAAGACATCTGATAGGTCTCGCGTGGCATTTGGCAGGCTTGTGCGGGCATCTTGGCACCAGAAGCCAAGGTGCAGGCACTGAATGAAGTGCAGAAGTGTCACTGCGAGGTCCCATCACAGCCAGCACAGTGGCTGTCAGCAGTGGTTTCCTTCTGAGCCCAACCTCAGTCTTTCTCCAGGGATCCTGGCAGGTTTTTTACCCTCCCGCAGGCTCCACCTGACATTTTGGAGTGTTGACCTTGTGCCCACACTGGGCTGCATCCCAGGATACCTGCCCTGGGGTCTCCCGAGGTGCTGAGAGAGTGCCAAGCCCTCTAATTGTTCCAGTCCAGGAGAGCCCTGCTGTGAGTGAGGGCAGTGGGGGCTGCTCTCTCCCCCAGGCCACTCCTGCAGGGCAGGGGAGGAGCTGCTCCAGCAGCCTCTGGAAAAGGTCTACAGACAGAAAGATGAAGGTGGGCAGAAGCCAAAGCTGTCTGCTTGGGTTGTGGTCTCTGCCTCATCTTGACAGAAGCCTGCCAGGTCTCCCAAACCTGGGGCCACCACAACTGCCCTCAGTTGCCCACAGCTCAGAAAGCCTCAGGTCCCCACAACCCAAAAGTGATGTTTGCCCTGCGAAGCAGCTGTGCTTCACTGTTCAGCCTCTCTCCAGCTGTGGTGTCCCGGTCATAGCTGCTTTTGCTGCAGCAATTCATGCTGTGTGTGCTGGGCCAGCCTGGCCCAATCACTTCTGGGGTGTGCCAGGCCACTGTCCCTCGTGGAGCAACCCAGTACCCCGAGCTCAGAAGTGCTGCTCCCATGTCTCATTTCAGTGGGGTGGGAGGGCATGTAGTGGCTTCTTAAACAGGTGAGTCCAGCAGGAAGCTGGGTGGGGATGTCATAGTCTGGCACAATTGTTTAGAGTGGAAGATCATGAAGTTCAACATTAACCCAGCACTGCCAGGCTGTCACTGAACCCTGGCCCTCAGCACCACATCTCCATGGCTCTGAAACCCTTCCAGGCATGGGGACTTCACCACTGCCCTGGGCAGCCTGGGCCAGGCCTCAGCAACCCTCAAGGGGAAGAAATTGTTCCTCATAGCCAGCCTAAAGCTCCCTTGGCACAACTTGAGACCATTTCCTATTGTCCTGATGTTTGCCCCTTGGGAGCAGAGCCCAACCCTCAGCTGGCTGCAGCCTCCTCTCAGGGAGCTGTAGAGAGCAATGAGCTCTGCCCTCAGCCTCCTCTTCTCCAGGCTGCACACCCCCAGCTCCCTCAGCTGCTCCTCCCCAGCCCTGTTCTCCAGACCCTTCCCCAGCTCTGTTGCTCTCCTCTGGACCTCCTCCAGCCCCTCAATGTCCTCCTGGGAGTGAGTAGCTCAGAACTGAAACCAGGATTTGGGGTCTCCATGAGCGTGGAGGGTTGTGGATGTTGAGCCTGGGTGGGTGCACAGGCCCCATCTGCCTCCACTCCAGCAGGGCAGCAGCAGCTGAAGCCTGCAGATCATGGGGACACCTCTGGGGAGAGTCAGCCAGGCTGTGGGCACTGCACAGCCGTGGCCTGCGTGGGGACACCTCTGGGGAGAGCCAGCCAGGCTGTGGGCACTGCACAGCCGTGCCTTGTGTCTCGCTGCTGGCACGGCTCCTGGATCTAAGCTGGAGCATGGCCTGGAGGAACGAGGCGACTCCGTGCCAGCAGCGGGTTCGTTTCATGCCGTGCCAGGTCATTAGGAACTGTAATTAGCCGGGTTCTACTGTAATTAGCTGGGTTCGCCTCTCCTTCCTAGGCCGCCCGCGCAGTGGCGAGGCCGAGAAGCCTCCGCTCAGCCCCGGCGTTGTGCTGCCCGCGCCGGGCACGGCCGGGATCTCGTCCTCCATCTCCCTCCGCCGCCGCCGACCCTGCTCCACCAGGACGCTCTCGGGAGCTCACTCAGCCTGGAAGGAGAAGCTGCTCAGCACCTTGCTGCCTCTCCTCCTCACTTGTGGCCCCGAGCGGCGGCGGAGCTGAGGCCCAGCCAGGGCCCGCAGGCCCCGACCCCCGGCGCCCCGCCAGAGCCTGCGGGAAAAGCAGCACCTCCCGGCCAGGCGGGGGCGCTCTCCGCAGCCGCCTGCCTGCCGCAAAGCGTCCTGGGAGCGGTAGTTCTCGCTCCCAGCTCAGCTCCTCGCTCCCGGCTGCGCTTCGCCGCCGTTTTTCGCCGCTCCCACCGTGCCCTCGCCCACCGAAGACACCCCGCCGGGCCTCGCCCTAGCCTCGAACCACCGCTCCCGGTGCGCTCCGTTCGGCTACCGCCTTCCGCTTCCTTCGCGCGGCGCCCCTCGGGGCTTGTAGTTCCTCCGCGCTATTCACGACGGGCTGTGCGCTGTTTGCGCGGCGTAGCGCCCGGGGGCCGGGATGGAGCTCTACGCCACGGCGGCGGCGTAAGGGCGGGCTCGGGAACTCCGGGGCAGGCCGGGCCGGCGGCGAAGCGGGAGGAAGGCGCCGGCGGAGCGGCCGGGCGCCGCGGCGGGCGCGCAGGCAGGAGGGAGGGGGTGGAAGTTGCTCTGCCCGGGGGAAAGTACGGGACCGGGGAGGGACGCGAGCAGCAGCGCGGCCGCCTCCATCCCCAGGTAAGCGGCGGCGGGGGGCGGCGGGGGCCTCCGGCAGCGCGGGGGAGGCGGGGACGGGCCGCCCGGGGCCTCTCGCCGCAGTCCTGCGGGCCGCGGCTCCCACTCGCGCAGTCGGGTTGCCGTTCTCCCGGCTGGAGCCTCCGGTTGGGCCCTGGCCTCCCCCGGATCGCCCCGCACCACCTGTTGCCGGTGGGCCCGATCTCGGCTGCCCGGGGAGGGGCGACGGGAGCGGGGCTTGGAGGCCGGGGAGGTGGGGGGCGGTGACGGGGTCCTGCTGCTAGGGAGAACTGGGGAGCCGGGGATCCCTCTTCGGGGGTCTGTGGCTGTTGGGGTGCCGCACTCGGGGTCCGAGGAGACTCGAGGGCTTCGGCTGCCCTCCTGGTCGCTCAGCCCCGGCGGGGCTTTGGCGACCTCGAGGGTGGTGCGGCAGCCGTGGGGCACGGAGAGACTTCGTGAATCCCCGCGCTGCAATGCCTGACCTGCCTGCACGGAGCCCTGGGTGCTGAGCTCTGCTCCGGGCCCAGGGAGGTGGAACCCTACGGTTCTCTTCCTGGGCAGGTAAGTCTCAGTCGCGGCAGTTAGCGGGCACGGTAACCCTGAGCTCCGGGGCTGGACCACGGCAGAGCCCGGAGAACCAGGGACGCCTGTCCTTGAGCTCTGCACTCTAACCTCCAGGTTAGAAACCTATCTTCTGGGGACTGAGCGGGGCTTTGTGCGGAGTTTCTGAAGCGTTTGATAGTTTGCCCTTCGGCATCGTTTGGCAGGCTCTCGTGTTTGGGTCCTCTGAGGCTGTTAGGGCGCCGATGCCTTCCCAGGACCCCGGGGTCTGCCTGCTGGTCTGTCAGCTCAGCTGCAGTTGTGAGCACGTCAGCCTCCAGATCCTGGGTGCAGACGTCGGTTGCCGTGGCTGGAGCAGCCCTGCCCGCTGGCCAGCCTCTCCATTTCCTGAGCAGCTCTCCCTGCCTGCTCCTGCTTCTGGGGTGCAGCCCTCCCCCCCTCGCCCAGCAGGAAACACATGTTTTGGGGTGGTCATCTGGTGAGCTGCTGGGGCAGATGGAACAATGTGCACGTTGTGTTGGAAATGTCAGGTTGTTTCCTCCCGGCAGCTGTTCCGATGGGAACCTCAACCGGTGCTCGGCGCTCTGCGGGCCGGCAGCGGCGGGATGCGGCTGGGTGGCTTTGCGTGGTCAGACAGGAGGTTATCTGAGAAGTGCTTAGTGGGCACGGCCTGGGCTCGCCAGGCGTGGACTGTGGAGCGCCGCTGCGGATCGGTCAGGAGGTCTTGGAGACCAGCAGATGGGTTTAGAAGGAGCTGAGGTGCTGGAGAGCCCAAGCCTGTGGGTCCGAACACTGATCTTGCCAGGCTTGGAGCATCCAGCACCTGGCACTGGTAGGGAATTGTACCTCCGTGCAAGCTGCCACTTTCCCTCAGCCAGAGCAGAAATGTTGGGAGACTGGCCTGGTGACAGACCGATGAATGCGATGCTGCCAGTCTGCTGGTGGCTTTTGTGTGGCCCTTTCTTGAGTCCCAGTGCTGCCCAGACAGGGGTTGTGCCTCTGAGTGAGCCAGCGCAGGGCTGAGCTGTGCCTGAGGAGCAAGCTGCGGTCATCTAACCTGTGTCAGAGAGGCATGATTCAAATCGCCAGTGCTTGGTGAGCTGCTCTAAAGTTGCATCAGCTTCTGTTTGTGCCCAAAGCTTGAAGACATGGGAGGCAGAAAGCAAGACCAAACATTGCTCCCTTGCTCGGGTGGAGCTGGAGGGCTGGAGAGCCTTTGGAAGTGTGATGGGACTTGCTGCCCTTGCTAAGCCTTGCTGCTTTGGCAGGGAGCAAAGCAGCCTCCTTCAGCCTACTGCTGCACTGTCTGCTGGACCCTGAGGCGTGGGCACGGCCTCCTGCTCTCTGAATTGGAGTAAAGGTGCAAAAAGAACCTAGAACTGCTAAAGTTGCACACCAAAAGAGCCAGCGACCTGCTCGGGCTCGGAGCTGCCCCTGCAGTAGTGACCAGGCTGGGTGACTGCTTCCCACACTTCTCTGTCTGAGCGAGGCCACAGCTGGAGCCCTGGGTCCAGTCCTGGGCTCCCTGGTTCAGGAGAGACAGAGAACTGCTGGAGAAAGTCCAGGGCAGGCTGCAAAGCTGCTGAGGGGCCTGGAGCAGCTCTGGGAAGAGCAAAGGCTGAGAGCCTGCAGAAGAGCAGCCCCAGAGAGCATCTGAGCAATGCTCAGCAAGAGCTAAAGGAGCTGTGGGGGGCAAGAGGTTGGGGCCAGACTCTTATCAGTGGTACCCAGGGACAGACCAAGGGGCAGTGGGCACAAAGTGGCAGCCAGGAGGTTGCATCTGAGCAAGAGGAGAAAGCTGTTGTGAGGGTGCTGGAGGCCTGGAGCAGGCTGCCCAGAGAGGCTGTGGAGTGTCCTTGTGTGGAGAGCTTCCAAGGCCAGCTGGGCACTGTGCTGCTGGGCAGGCTGCCGTGGGTGCCCTGCTTTGGCAGGGGGTTGGACTGGGTGATCTCCACATCTCCAGGTTGGACTAGTTGCTCTCCAGAGTTCCCTTCCAGCCCCTGCCATGGTGGGATTCCAGGATTCTGTGATGCCCTGGAGGGGCTGGCGTGGCCTGGTGAGAGGCACAGATTTGCCGGGTGTCCTTGTCCCTTTCTCTTTGCTCTGAGTACGTCTGGCTGTGCAGCGGCTGTGCCTGGGCCCCGGTGCTGCCTCAGCCAGCTGAGCACGGGTAGCTTTATCTCTGGAGAGCAGGCTGCTGCCATCCACCCCTCAGCTTTGGTGGGGGCTTGCCAAGTTCGCAGCCATGGCACGTGAGGCCCTGAGAGAGACCCAGACGGTACCCAGCGTGCGTGGATGTGGCTGTGCTGGCGTCACTGCTGGGGACGTTGGTTGCTCTCAGGTGCATGTGGCAGAAAGGCTTTTTGCCTCCTTCCCCAAGTCACCTGGAGCCAGGCATTGGCTCACTCCTGGGTGGGTTCCGAGCCTTGCTCTGAGCAGAGGGGGCTGGGAAGGAGCAGATCCTGAGCTGTTTCTCCCAGCCAGGGACTCTGTGGGGCAGAGGCAGGCTGGAGCCAGGGGCTGTGCCCACCTGAGGAGGCAGGAAGAGGGGAGGCTGGTTTGTGTTCCAGGCTGTGGTGCCCAGCTGGCGGTCTCCAGGCTTGCAGTGCTGGGAGGAAACTTGTGAAGAGCCAAGCTGCTGCCACTTGGAGCTCTGGGAGAGGTCATGCACAGTGCAGCCTTGGCAAAGCTGCTTATGCGGGTGGGACAGGTGAGTCACAGGCTTCCTCCTCCTCATAATCCCACTGTGGGGAGAGGGATGTGCTGGCTGCCTGCTCCCGGGAGCCTGCTGCATCTGCCCGTCCCTGCCTGAGCCTGGCTGCTGGCTCTGGGACCCTGCCTGTGGCTACAGCCCTCCCCAAGCCCCTGTGCGCAAACCAGGCAGGAAGGAGCAGGGAGCTGCTGAATTCCTGTCGTCTCCTCGTTGCTATTTGGGTGTTGTCACTTGCCTGACACTTAGCAGTGGCAGCTGAGGAGACCAGAGGAGGCTGAAAGGCTGTTGCCTGTACAGGAGAAACATTTAACTCTTGCCTTCACAGCTCCCGTCCCTGTGCATTGGCAGCTCTGGGGCTGGCTGGTGAGAAGAGAGGCTGAGAGCCTTGGGCCTGGTTAGGATGGAGAGGAGAAGGCTGAGAGGGGACCTTATTGATCCTTATAAATATCTAAGGGGTGTGGGGCAAGAAGAATGGGCCAAGCTCTTGTCAGTGGTGCCCAAGGCCAGGACAAGGGGCAGTGGACCAAAACTGGCAGCCAGGAGGTTCTATCTGAGCAGGAGGAGGAAGTTGTTTGTTGTGAGGGTGCTGGAGGCCTGGAGCAGGCTGCCCAGAGAGGCTGTGGAGTGTCCTTGTGTGGAGAGCTTCCAAGACCTATCTGGATGAGTTCCTGGGTGCCCCTGTGTTGGCAGGGGGTTGGAGTGGATGATCTGCAGAGGTCCCTCCTATGGGGTTCCATGAAGTGGGGTTCCCAAATTTGCTCGCATTCGGTGGCGTCGGAGATGAGGAAGGATTTTTGTGTGCTGTTCCCTCTTGCTCTGGAACACAAAACCCAACCTACTGCTGCCCTGCTGCTTGGGCAGGAGGGAGAAAGGGGGAGCCCTGACAAGGAAATCAGATCCAGAGTGACATATCAGCAGCAGAAAGAGCAATTGTTTCCCTGCCTTTGCATGGCACAGCCTGGTGCTGCTGCTGGGGCAGGCAGCGTTTGCCAGCCCAGCTCATCCCTTCCTGGCCATGCAATTAGCAGGACCTTGGAGCCTGCTCAATGGCTCTGGGGGGGCTTTTCAGCCTGACTCCCACAAATAGCTGAGGGAGGCTTGGAAGGCTGCTGGAATTGTCCCGTTGGGCTTCTGGAGGTTGAGTGCATAACTGCTGCTGTTTCCTATTGTGCTGTAGCTTGCATGCTTGAAAAGAAAATCACTGGAGGGAGCATGAGGCTATTTTTTACCAGCTGGAGCCGATCAACGTTGCTTTCTAAATACTGAGCCTGAGTCTTTAGGTTCACACATTAAAAACCAGGCTTGGAGCTGGATCTGTGCTCCTCTGACAAAGGCCTGCCCCTGCACTCTGCCAGCAGTGAGGGCTCTGATGAGTGCTCGTGGAAAGCTTTGCTGTCCCTGCCCCTCCTGCACTGCTCCATGCCTGCCCTGGCCTCCAGTAGCAGGGCAGGGAGCTGAGTGCCCCCTGGGAGGGAGGCCAAGCTGGCCTTTTACCTTAGGCACAGAGTCACAGGATGCCAGGCTGGAGGGGACACCAAGGACCACCTGGTGCAGCCTTTCTAGGTCACAGTGTGGACGAAATGAGCCTGCCCAGCAGCCTGGAAAGCTGAGTCTTCAGACTGCCCAGTGTAGAGAAATCCTCTGCTGCCTCTGGGAGATGATTCCAGTGTCTGCCCCTGCTCATGGGGATACCTTTCCTTCTGAAGCCCCTTATGCATCCATAGAATCCCAGATTGGTTTGGGTTGGAAAGGACCTTCGAGATCATCCACTGCCAGCCCCCTGCCACAGGCAGGGGCACCTCCCACCACTCCAGGTTGCTCAAGGCCTCATCCAGCATGAACTTTAACACCTCTAGGGAGGCTGTGGATCTGTGGAATGTGATCCTGTGATCCACAGCCTCCGTGGGCAACCTGCACCAGTGCCTCCCCACCCTCACTGCAAACAATTCCTTCCTTCTCTCCACTCAGTCTCTCCTCTCCCAGCTCAAAGCCATTGTCCCTTGTCCTGGGACTCTCAGCCCTTGTCCAAAGTCCCTCCCCAGCTCTTCTGGAGTCCCTTCGGGTACTGGAAGGCTGCTCTGAGGTTTCCCTGGAGCCTTCTCTTCTCCAGACTGAACAGCCCCAACTCTCCCAGCCTGTCCCCACAGCAGAGGTTCTTCAGCTTCTGATCATCTTGGTGGTCTTCCCTGGACCCTCTCCAGCAGCTCCAGGTCCTTCTTGTGCTGTGGACCCCAGAACTGGAGGCAGTGCTGCATTTCTGGGTTTACTTTGGTACAGTAAAGGCCCAAGACCTTACATGAAGCTCTTGTGCCCCTGCTGTGCCATCACCCAGCTGCATTTCCAGTTTCCCTTTCAGTGCCTTGTTCTCAGTGCCAGCCCAGATGAACAAAAGCTGGGAAAGGGTCTGGAGAAGAGGGCTGGGGAGGAGCAGCTGGGGGTGCTGAGCCTGGAGAAGAGGCTGAGGGCAGAGCTCATTGCTCTCTGCAGCTCCTTGAAAGAAGGCTGAAGCCAGATGGGGACTGCTCCCTAGTCTCAGGTGATGGAAGGAGAGGCAATGACCTGAAATTGTGGCAGAGGAGGGCTAATTTGGAGAGAAGGACAAATTTCTTTTCTGCCAGAGTGGTCAGGGACTGTCCCAGGCTGCCCAGGGAGGTGGTGGAGTCCCCATGCCTGGAGGTGTTCCAGAAAGGTGTGACCATGGCACTTGGAGCCAGATTTTGGTGGCCATGGTGGTGCTGGGTTGTTGGTTGGACTGGATGAGCTTGGAGGCTTTTTCCAACCCAAACTATTCTATGGTTTGGTTTCCTGAAGACATCACAGGCAGCTTTCCAGTGTGTGCTGTGTGCTGTCCCTCTGCCAGCAGCAGGCCCTTCTGCTCCTGCAACAGCAACATTTGCAGAGGAGCAGTGTCTGGGGTGGCTTTGCTGCAAGTTAACTCCCCCACCTTTGTGCTGCTCTTCAGAGGTGGGGACACAGCGTGAGGGTCATTGTGTGCCGGGCTGCGTCCTCCCCCTCCATTGAGCAGTGCTCTGCAGGTCAAGATCTTGCTCTCCAGTTTGTGCTGGGGCCAGCAGGCAGAGCTGGGGCAGGCTCTGGGGTTCAGCAGAGTCCAGAGGCTTTGTTCTCAGCTGCTGGCTGTGGAGAAGCAACTTAGCCCTGCCCAGGCACCTCCTGCACGAGAAGTGAGGTGGTGCTGTGAAGGCTTAGGAAGGTGGTAGTGGGTGCTCATCCCTCTGCTGTTTGTGTAGCTCTCCCCTTGGCATTCCTGAGGCTTCCCAGAGACTGGAAGCAGCTCATCTGGGGCTGGACTCTTGTCACTGGTACCCAGGGACACAACAAGGGGCACTGGGCACAAAGTGGCAGCCAGGAGGTTCCATCTGAGCAGAAGGAGAAAGTTGTTTGTTGTGAGGGTGCTGGAGGCCTGGAGCAGGCTGCCCAGAGAGGCTGTGGAGTGTCCTTGTGTGGAGAGCTTCCAAGGCCAGCTGGGCACTGTGCTGCTGGGCAAGCTGCTGTGGGTGCCCTGCTTTGGCAGGGGCTTGGGCTGGATGATCTCCAGAGGTCCCTACCAACCCCAGCCATACCTGGATTCTGGGATCCCGTGCCTGAGTGGCTCTGAGATGCTCTGGGGCTGGAGTTCTCTGCAGCCAGTGCTGTAGAGCCATTGGGCTAAAAGGATCAGGCTGGGTCTCCAGCAGTCCCTTCTTTGTAGTGCTCCCTGAGTGCTCCCTCCCCTCCTCTGCCACAACCTCCCTTTGCTGCTTTGATCAGCAGCACTCATCCAGGTGCTCACCATGGCTGAAATGTCAGTGGTGCTGTGCTGGAAGAGCAAAGCTTTTGGTGAACTCAGCACAGCCTACCCCAGGGGGACCATGGTGTGGCTGTGGAGAGGACCAGTCCATCCTGGGGCTGCTCCTGCTCTGCTCCCACAGAGGCTCAGTGACCTGCTCTGGCTGCCACTTTGTCTTGTCTCTCCTAATCTAAACCAGAGAAGATGGCAGTGTGCTGGGGAGGCGAATAGCTGTGGGCCAGGTTCTGGTGGGTTCCTGCTGCCAAAAGCCTGTCCCAAAGGAAACAGCACTTGGATAAAGCAGGAATTGCATCAGAGGGGTTGTTTGGAGAGCATAAATATGAAGGGGTTAAGGGAAATGGCTCAGGGGAGGGAGGTTTGCTGAGGCAAATCCTCCAAGGTGGTGCTTTGTGGGGTGGGGTGGGCATGGCTGCCACAATCAGAGAGGCTTTTGGATTTGCAGGAGCTGTCAGTGCCAGCAGTGCAGTGCTCCAGCTGTGCCCTGTGGTTAACAGCTGCTCTCTGTTTGAACAGGCAGGCAGTGTGCCCCTCCAGACATCCACAGCCCCTGGAACACCCTGTCCTGCTGGTGATCGTGGAGAGCTGTCCAGAAGCCTCCTCCTGACCATCCTGCTGTGCCTGGTACCACCACAGCCTGCCCCAGAATGCCAAGCAGCCGTCGGCAGCAGAGAGACTGAGGCCAGCAGTGGAGACTCCACTATCAAGTCACCAGCAAAGCTGCTGACACCAGGAGCAAAGAAGCTGAGTGGAGCCCAAAGCAGATCAATTCCTGTCTGCAGGCAGGAGCCAGCTGGATGCTGTGGGAAGCCCTCTGGGAGCTGTGGTTTGTGCGACGCTGACTGAGGGACTCACCATGTGAGGTTGGTTGGGTGCCGGTGCCACTCTGCTCCCCCCAGGCTCTTGCCGGCTCTTTGTTCTTACCTGCCTCTGCTTTTACTCTCTGTTCCCCAGCCTGGGGCAGCTCCTTCCAGCAGGCTTGGTGTGCTCTCAGCAGCCCTCCCTGTGCAGAGACCTTCTAGCATGCTCCTCCAGCCAGGCTGCTCAGCTGGTGCCAACAGCGGCTGCTGCATCCCGGGCACACCAGGCTGACCTCGCTCCAGCTGGGCACTGCACCTGCAGAGCAGAAGCTGTGTTGGGTGAGAGGCTTTTCTGATTGCCAGTGGGGCTGGGCTGGGCTGGCAGGGGCTGAAAGGAAGCAGACCTTTGGTGTGTGAGCATGGGCACTCCGCTTCTCCTCTGCCTTGCTTGCTTCGGTTCCTCCTCTGAGTGTTGCCCTCTCCTCAGTGTCTGTGTGAAGGCCTCGTGCTCTTGTGGCTGGGGGGTACTGGTGCCTGCTGCTTTTCTTGTGGTGAAAGAGAAACTGGAAGAGTGGAAGAGAAATCAGGACATCTTTCAGGAGCTCTCAGTCTGTGGGCACAGCCTGCCTGGTGCCAGGCTGTGCAAGGGCAGGGAGAGAAAGGAATCTAAGACGCTCTGCCTTGTTTAGCCCACTGCAGATTGGGGCAGGGAGGTGGCTGTTGTGTCCTTTATGTGGCTGGGCTGATTTTGGCCTCCTGCCTCACAGCTCTCTCTGCAGAGACAGGGCAAGGTGTGGGGAAGCCACTCTGAGCTTGTACCTTTGGTCTCCACCCGGGCTGGCCTCTGCAGAAGAGTGTCTGCTGGCAGTGTCCTTGCATTCAGATGAGCCAGGCTGAGGTGGCACTGGCCAGGCCTTTGGGGGTGATCAGGTGGGCTCTAAGGTGCTGTGTGGGGACCACTCTGCCTGGGCTAGCTGGTGTCTGTGTGTGGCTTTGGCCAGTCCCAGCAGAAGATCTGCAGGGCTGTCTGACCCTGCAGTGAGGTCAGGCCATGATCGCTCTGCGCGTGGCCTGGTGACTGTCACCAAGCAGCTGTCAGCTGAGCTTTGTGCTGTGGGAGGGCTGAGGAGATGGCCCTACAGCCTTGGAGTGTCTAGGCAATGCCACTGAGGGTCTGTGCAGCCCTTGCTCCCCCTTGCTCAGCCTTGCCACGTGGCAAGCAGAGCCTGGTGGGGTCTGTAGCAGCACAGGGGGCAGCTGGGTGCAGCTCCAAGGTGTTTGAGAGGGCCTGCTGGAAGGGCATCTCTGCCCCGGCTGCAGGATGCTGACAGCAGCTCTTAGTCAGGAGGCCACCACTGGCTCAGGGTGTCTCAAGGTGCCTTGCACCTCTGGAGGTGCAGAGAGGTGAGCAGTGGTGTGGTCCTTCTCCGTGAGGTTCTCACTCTGAGCTATGCTAGAAGAGGACCTGTCTGCTCAGCTGCCTCTGACTTCCCTGTCCCACTTGTCCTGTGTTCTCAGCAGCCTCCTGGGCCATGTTCAGTGCTGCTGATGCTTTTGTCTGCAGGGTGGTTGTGCTGGAAATGGCAAAAGCCACTGCTGGCTGTCAGGCTCTGTGTCTGAGGCACGGTCAGGGATGTGATGGTTTCAACATGATCTTAGAGGGAATGCATGGAAGCTTGAGGAGGGGAGGTTGAGAGGAGCTGAGGAGGAAATTTCTTGCAGTGGTGGTGGGGAGAGCCTGGCACAGCTTTGCTCCGGGAGGTTGTGGATCACAGAATGTGATTTATGATCACATTGTGTGATTCTGTGATCCACAACCTCCCTGGAGGTGTTCAAGGCCAAATTGGATGAGGCCTTTAGCTGGTGGGAGGTGTCCCTGCCTATGGCAGGGGTTTGACACTGGATGGTCTTTAAGGTCCTTTCCAACCCAACTCATCTAGGATTCTGTGGTTCTAAATCCAGGCCAGTTGGGTGGCCATGAGGCCATGGTGCTTGCTGACAGCCAAGGAATGGGAGGAGGAGCCCTTCAGGTGCTGCTGTGCTTGTGTGGCTCTGGCCAGGGCAGTGCAGTGAAGCCTGGCAGCTGTCTCTAGCAAGGGGTGCAGTTGGCTGAGGGAGCTGGGGATGTTCAGCCTGGAGAAGAGAAGGCTCCTGGGAGACCTCAGAGCAGCCTGCCAGTACCTGAAGGGGCTGCAAGCAGGCTGCAGAGGGACTGTTTCCAAAGGCCTGCAGGGATAGGACCAGGGCATGGTTTGAAATGAGAGCAGGGCAGATTGAGATTGGATGTGAGGAACAAGTTCTGCAGCAGGAGGCTGCTGGAACAGTGCAGCAGGTTGCCCAGGGAGGTGGTTGAGGCCTCATGCCTGGAGATACTCAAGGTGAGACTGGACAGGGCTCTGAGCAACCTACAAGGGGATTGGAATGGATGACCTCTGGAGGTTCCTTCCAACCCGACCCATCCTGTGATTCTATGAGCAGTGACAGCTTTGCTCTGTCTAGAAGGACAGATGTGGCTGCAGGGTCAGGGGGCAGCATGCTCAGGGGACATTTCCACCTCCTGCTTCAGACTCTGCTTTCCAAGCCTGTGCCCTGGGTTTTCTCTGGGTGCGAGACCCCCCCAGTGCTGACTGCATCTCTGCTGCCCCCTCCGTCAGCTTGGCAGGATCCCAATCCCTGCTGTCCTTTTGGGTGTTTGTGCCAGGGCTGGGCACCTGCAACCCTCCACATCCAGCTTGTGAGTGATGGTGAGCAGCATCCTGGGTCAGCCAGTCCAGTGTCCCCCTGCTGAAGGCAGTGACCTTGTGCAGCTCAGGAGCTCGTTGTTGGAACTAACTCTCTGCCTGTTTCTCCTCAGTGCTTCTGGAGCAGCTGGGCCAGAGATCTGCTCTTTGAAAGGTTAGAAACCTTCTTCTGACCTCCTGTATCCACTTTTGCTGGGCTGCTTTATTGTCTTCGTGTCACTGCAGATGAGAGATGACTTGCACATTTATTTTTCCTGCCCTGGTTTGCTGTCACCTTTGTGTCCTGCACTGCTCCTGCCTCTGGATGCAGATTTGTCCTGAGAACTGTGTTGGAAGCTGCTTTGTTTTTTTCCTTTGCTGCCTTTGTTTGTTAGGAGGTTGGGTTTTGCTGGGACTGTTTGTGTTGTGCTTTTCTGAGTGCAGGAGGAGTTCTGAGCTGCACAGCTTGGCAAAAAGAAAAGCCAAAAAGGCAAATTGTATCCTAGGTTGCAGCCAGAGGAGTGTGGGCAGAGGGCAAGAGAGGAGATTGTGCCCCTTGGCTCTGCTCTGCTGAGACCCCAACTCCAATCCTTCCTCCAGTGCTGCTGTCCCCAGCAGGAGGAAGACTCAGAGCTGCTGGAGTGAGGCCAGAGGAGGCCACAAAGATGCTCCAAGGGCTGCAGCAGCTCTGCTGTGAGGACAGGCTGAGGGAGCTGGGGGTGTGCAGCCTGGAAAAGGCTCCAGGAACACCCTAGAGCTGCCTGCCAGTGTCTGAAGGGGTCCTGCAGGAAGGCTGCAGAGGACTTTTGCTGAGGGTGTCTGAGCCAGGCCCAGGGAAAATGGTTTGGGGAATGGGGTTAAATGGAGCTGAAGAAGAAGTTGTTGAGTGTGAGGGTGCTGAGAGTCTGGCACAGGCTGCTTAGGGAGCTGTTCAAGGCCAGGCTGGATGAGGCCTTGGGCAACCACGTCTTGCTGAGAGGTGTCCCTGCTCATGGCAGTGGGTTGCAGGAGATGGTCTCTGAAGTCCTTTCCAGTTGGAGCCATTGTTTGATTCTATGATTCAACACTGGCAGGTAGAAAAGAGCACCTCTGGTACTCCTGTCTCTTCTGTCCTATTTTAGGGTGCTTGTGCTTGCTGCCTGTGCCACGGTGGCCCCTTCAGGAGGGCAGAAACAGCTGAGTCAAGGTGAAGCTGCTAAAGGAAGGGATTGAAGAGGCAGTGCCTGGCTCTTCCTCATGGCACTTTCTTCATGTTTCTCTCTAGCTGGGAATGTGCAATAACAACAGTTCTGTTCTGCACAGGCTGGCAGAGCCTCAGACAGGAGGCTCTGCTGTTTACCAATCAACACTCTGCTGGAAGTGAGAAAGGGGAGGAAAAATAAAAACCTGGTTTATTGCTGCTGAGCAAGGCAGAGAGGAGCAAAACCTTTGGAGGGAAGGATGAAAACAAGAGGGAGCTCAGAGTGTATGTGTTACTCCAGAGCCATTGCTGCTGGCAGGAGGCCCACACGTCTGTCTGCTCCACTTCTGCTGCCTCCCAGTAAACCCACCGCACGTCGCTGGCAAACTGGGAAGCGCTGCCTGGTGCTTGCCTGTGGGAGCTGCTGCCTGGTGGCTGGGGGTGCTGAGCAGGAGGGCACAACTCTGCTCCCAGGGTTACAAACACAGGCAGGAAAAGGTCACAGAATGACAGGGGTTGGAAGGGACCTCTGGAGTTCATCCATTCCAACCTCCCCGCCAAAGCAAGGGGCACCTAAAGAAGGTCACACAGGAACACATCCACGCAGGGCTTGGAAGTCTGCAGAGAGGGAGGCTCCACAGCCTCTCTGGGCAGCCTGCTCCAGCACCCTCACAACAAACAGCTTTCTTCTCCTGTTCAGATGGAACCTCCTGGGTGCCAGTTTGTGGCCATTGTCCCTTGTCCTGTCACTGGCACCACTGACAAGAGCCTGGGCCCTTCTTCCTGTCCCCTCTCCTCAGATATTTATAGACAGTGGTCAGACCCCCTCTCAGCATTCTCTGCTCCAGACTAAACAGCCCCAGGGCTCTCAGGCTTTCTTCAGAGCTCATCATCTTCATAGCTTCACCATCACATTAGCTCTCCTTTGCACTCTCTCCGTCAGGTCTCTGTCTCTCCTGAGCTGGGGAGCCCCAGAC
Source organism: Tricholaema leucomelas (assembly GCA_013400475.1). Lineage (NCBI taxonomy): Eukaryota > Metazoa > Chordata > Aves > Piciformes > Lybiidae > Tricholaema lacrymosa > Tricholaema leucomelas. The sequence goes on from WAAF01019240.1 coordinate 252,361, forward strand.
TGGACACAGTATTGCAGGTGTGGTCTCAGCAGGGCAGAGCAGAGGGGCAGGAGAACCTTCCTTGCCCTGCTGGCCACACTTTTCTTGCTGCACCCCAGGATGCCATTGGCTCTCTTGGGGAGAGTCAGTGGTGGACATTGAATGCAGCTCAGTCCAACTCAGCTGCTGTCTTTGAGTTTCTTCTGTGTTAAAGATGGCCCAGAACCAGTTTCAAGGCAGCTGACAGAAGGTGAAGATGCTTGAAGTTGCCTTTGCATGCTCTTGGTGCCCAGATTGCTGTGCTGCTTTTCTGCTCTCAGCTAAAGCACAGCAGGAAGCTGCTGTGAGGTCCTACTCTGGGCTGCTTCTTGGAGTGCAGGTTAAATCTTCTCTTTACTTCAGCAGCAGCCCAGACTCACATCTGCTTGCAGGCAGCTGACTGCACCCCCTGACAGCTCTGCAGGCAACACCCCACTGCTGTGTTCACATCATGCCTTGGGGAATAGCTCAGGGTCAGCTTCCAGGGCCCTGCATTTCCTGGGAGCCACAGCACTTGACTCAGCTCTCAGCCCTGCTGCTGCCCCACAACAAACCTTTGGCTGGGGAAGCTTTTGCCTTTCTCTCCATTTTTTGTCAACAGCAGCTGAAGATGAGCCAGGGGGTGTCCAGGTGGACAAGGAGGCCATGAGCAGCCTGGCCTGGATCAGCAATGGTGTGGGCAGCAGGAGCAGGGCAGGGATTGTGCCCCTGCACTGGGCACTGGTGAGGTCACAGCTCAAATCTTGGGCTCAGATTTGTGCCCTCCGCTCCCAGAACGACATTGAGTTGCTGGAGGAGGTCCAGAGAAGGGCAGCAAAGCTGGGGAAGGGTCTGGAGAAGAGGGCTGGGGAAGAGCAGTTGAGGGAGCTGGAGGTGTTGAGGCTGGAGAAGAGGAGGCTGAGGGCAGAGCTCATTGCTCTCTACAGCTCCCTGAGAGGAGGCTGCAGCCAGCTGGGGCTTGGGCTCTGCTCCTTAGGAACGAGTGACAGGGGGAGAGGAAATGGTCTCAAATTGTGCCAGAGGAGGATTAGATTGGAGAGGAGGAAGAAACTTCTTCACTGGAAGGGTTCTCAAGCTGTGGCCCAGGCTGCCCTGGAGGTGTTTCCCGGAGGCAGAGTTGTGTTGCTGAGGGCATGGCTCGGCCCTAGCCTGGGCAGAGTTTGGGAATGGTTGACCTGGAGGAGCTTGAAGAACTTTTCCAGCCTAAGCAATTCTCTGATTCTGCAGTTTTCCCTGTCTGTTCTCCTGTTTGGGGACTTGCCCACAGGCTGTTATCCTGCCTTGTGAACCTGGAGCGTTCTTGGCCCTGGGAGGTGGGGCAGTGCCTCCTGAGTCACAGGAGTGTGCCCTGCAGCCCACAAGAATCTCTGTGGGAGAGCATGAGGGCTCCAGAGGCTTCTCCCATCCTAGCTGAGTGTGCCAGCTGCTGGCACATCCTTCCACTTATGCCTGGCTCCATCCTTGGAGGTGCCTTCCCACCCCTCTCTGCCAGGAGCTCTGCAAGGAGCTTTACTTGCTGGCACCTTCATTTCCTGCCAAGGCTGCAGCACTCAGGCTGCTTCCTACTGCTGGCTTGGCAGGTGAGGGCAGGAGGAGAGAGCAGCAAAACTTCATCCCTTGTGGGGACAGGCTGGGAGAGTTGGGGCTGTTCAGCCTGGAGAAGAGAAGGCTCCAAGGAGACCTCAGAACAGGCTTCCAGTAGCTGAGGGGGCTGCAGGAGAGCTGGGGAGGGACTTCGGACAAGGGCTGGGAGTGCCAGAACTAGAGACAGTGACTTTGAGCTGGGAGTGGGGAGGCTGAGAGTGGAGATGAGGAAGAAATTGTTTGCAGTGAGAATGAGGAGAGACTGGCACAGGTTGCCCAGAGAGGTTGTGGATCACAGAATCACACTCTGTAATCCACAGTGTTCTGTGATTCTGTGATCCACAGCCTCCCTGGAGGTGTTCCAGGCCAGTCTGGATGAGTCCTTCAGCAACATGTTCTGGTGGGAGGTGTCCCTGCCCATGGCAGGGGGTTGGCATTGGATGATCTTTGAAGCCCCTTGTGACTCAACCCATTCTGTGGCTCCATAAAGCCCCAAGACAGCAGCTCCAAGCAGGACACCTGCTCAGCATGGAGCATCCCAACCTGCTTTTGGCTGCTTTGCAGCAGAGGTCCCACAGGAGCTGCTGCTCTTCTGCACGTGGGCTGTAGAGCTGTCAGTGGGGCAGCATCTGCTCTGTCTCTGTCCTGCAGCTGCCTGAGGTAGATGTTTGCTCTCTGACCTTGTGGAAGAGCAGGGATTGTCCACCCTTCCTCCCCTGGGCTTACTTCTGTCAGGGCCATCTCAGCCTTCCAAACACGAAACAGCAGGTGCCAGTGCCAGGTGCTGCCACCCTGCCTGTAGAGCTGGAGTCTGGCTGTGTGTCACTTGCTGGGCACACAGATGCCTGAGCTGCTCTTTTTTGACTGCTTTAATACCACCAGGCCCTCACTGGGCATCCTCCTGCGGTTCTGCTGTGACCTCCTCTGTCACTTGGTAACCTTCTACACTGCTGTGCCTCACACTGTGCACCTCACCCACCCCTGCTCACCCTGCACCCCACCAGCAAGTGGCTCCTTTGCTGCCAGCTGGGGAGATCTGCCCCTGTGTGTGGTGGCAGGAGTGGTACAGGGTCCTGGCTTCATGATGTCTGAAGTGATCTCCTCCAGCTGTCCTGCACTCCTGTGGGCTCCAGAGGTGTGGGTTACATCCTGCAGTGTCCAGGCAGGAGGCTGAGCGTGGACACTGCACCGAGCTCCTCAGAAACCCTTCTTTCTGCCTGCAAGCAGCAGGGTGGTGCTGAGAGCAGAGAACTCCTCCTGTGCTGCTGAGAGTGGTGCCAGGTCCCAGCCTGTCTGTGTCAGCCCCCAGGCAGAGGGAAGAGAAGGGCTGGGAGTGGCAGCTCCAATCCTAGCAGGAAGCCTGCTGCTGCATGGCTGCTGTGGGCACAGCCTTGAGGGCTGCTTTCTCCCCAGGCCCCCAGTGAGTGCTCTCCATGCAGAGCTGCTGGTGTGTGGGGTGTCTGTGTTTCCCTTGCTGGAGCTTCCCTGGAGCAAGGCAGTAGCTCCGAGGTGGCTTCATTGTTAGTCTGGGGCAGGGGAGGAGTTGCTGAAGTGTCAAAGTCTTGCCCCTAATTGTGGGAGGCTGAGAAGCAAAAGAGGCTGGAAAGCTGAGGCAGGAGCTGGGCTGGTTGGTGCTGCAGGGCTGAAGAAAGGGATAGAGAAGGGAGTTGGAAGGGATCTCATCACAAGGACGAGGCTTTTGTGGATGGGACCAGCTGGAGTGAGTCTGCCTTACAGCTTTCCTTAGTGGGCTGGAGCTACTCCAGCCACCTCTGTCTTCTTCCTGCTGCGTGCCCAAGGGAAGAGCTTGGGGCCGGTCCTAGGAGGATCCTAGGAAGAGAGGATCCTGCAGCTTCCTAGATACTCTGAAATGCGTGAGCTTTGTTCCCTTTTCTTCTGGTTTTTTGCTCTCTTCAGAGCCAAAACCTACTCTGGAGCCAGAGGGAAGGAAAGGGGGTTGGGCAGCCCCAGATCCCCACCCTTCCTGCCTACTGCACTTTGGGTGGTGTGACGGAGCTGGGGCCCAAAGAGTCAGCAGGATCTGTCTGGGAGCATCCAGGCTGCTGCTCTGCTGGCAGGAGGAACCTCCATGGGGAAAGCTTTGCCATCCTGGTCCCACTGTAAGTGCCTGCTTCTGGGTGGCGGTGGGAGACGGCTTGAGGAAGGCAGAGGTCAGGGAAAGTAGCTGTGGGTGCCTTGGAGGTGGCAAGGTCCAGTCTGGGGTTATTTTGGGACCAATATTTCGGGAGCAGTTAAACAACAGTTGCTGGAAGTCGGTAATTGATGCAGCTGCAAGGGGCAGAAAACCCAAACTCAGCATCTCCCTGAGGGGCTTCAACTGTTCATTTCCATGGGTGAGATCCACCCTTCTCCAGACACTTCAGTCTGCTCATATTGCTGCTTCCTCTCCCGATGAGAGAGGTGGAAGCAGTGCTTTAGTAATCAGGAGGAAAATCCTGCTCCCTCCTCCCAAGGCAGAGCAGCTCTTGGCAGGATGTTCCCCGTCCACTGCCCAGGAGCCAGCTGTGTGCTGGTTGCATCCAGAGCAGGGAGAGCAGCAGCACAGGGAGGGGATTCTGCCCACGTTCCCCACCCCCAAATATTGTTTGTTCATTGGCTGACCTCAGCAGCTGTAGCAGTGACTCTGATGGGAAGGATTTGCTGCTTTGCCCTGAGCAAGCTGATTTTGCCCAGCACTGGCAGCCAGGCAGCCCACTTAGCCCAGACAGTCTTGGAGATGGCTCCAGCTTAGCCAGGTTATCCTCCACCTATTTATAGATGCCACGGGCCAGCAATGTGCCCTTATGGCCAAGAGAGCAGATGGCATCCTGGGGGGCATCAGGAGAAGTGTGTCCAGCAGGACTAGGGAGGTTCTCTTGCCCCTCTGCTCTGCCTTGCTGAGACCACACCTGCAATACTGTGTCCAGTTTGGGGCTCCTCAGTTCAGGAGAGAGAGAGACCTGCTGGAGAGAGTCCAGCAGAGAGCCAGGAGGATGAGTGGGGGACTGAGAGCCCTGAGGCTGCTTAGTCTGGAGAAGAGAAGGCTGAGAGGAGATCTGATCCATGTGTACAAACACCTGAGGGGTGGGGGGCAGGTGGCTGGGGCCAAGCTCCTTTGGGTGGTGCACAGCAATAAGCCAAGGAGCAGCAGCTGCAAACTGGAACAGAGAAGGTTTTAGCTCCATGTGAGGAGAAACTTCTCTACAGTGAGGGTGACAGAGGCCTGGAGCAGGCTGCCCAGAGAGGTTGTGGAGTCTCCTTCTCTGGAGGCTTTCCAAACCCACCTGGATGCATTCCTGTGCAGACTACCCTGGGGGATCCTGCTTGGCAGGGGGGTTGGACTGGATGATCTCTGGAGATCCCTTCCAGCCTGTAAGGTTCTGTGATTCTTCTGCCCAGCAGTCAGAGCAGCCCTCCAGCCTCTCCTCTCCCCGCAGAGCTGTGTCTGGAGCTGTGAAGGAGGCTGTGCTGAGGCATGAGCCCCACGCACAGAGCCAGCAGGGATGTCTCTCACCTCTGGGGGTGAGCTGGAACTGGCTCACCCATGGAGAGGAGGAGGAGGAAGCAAAGGATTCTGCTTTTCCAGCTGGAGAGTCAGCTGAGGAGGTGATCTCTGAGCAGGCTGTGGAACTGCTTTATTTGGCTCTGCTGGAGGAGGAAGAAGGCTTTTCATGAAGTGAGCATCCTGCCTTCTGCTTCCCTCAGCCTGCCATGAACTGCACAGGGCTCTTTCTACCCATCCTACCTTTATTTACTCTCTGATGGAGGAGCTCAAGCCTTGAGGTGAGAGGCAGAGTTTGTTCTTCTAGCAACAGCCTTAGTTGTGGCCCCCCCATGCCTTCGGAGCAGCTCTCGGGCTGGGGCAGCAGTGTGGGGACAGCTCCTGTCCGCAGCTCCGCTCGAGCTCTCGGTGCTTGGCAGCACTCTTCTCCTGCCATCAGATGGCTTTCATTTAGCCAGAAAAATCAGATTTGGTACCAATTAACTGCTTGAGTAGCAGGAAATGAGAGGGGAAGCGCCAGGGATCCACTTTGGCTTGGATCTGCAGAAGCCAGGGCAGCCTTGCTGCTGGGCAGGCAGCGGGGAGGTGTTGGCTGAGGCACAGCAGGCAGTTAGAGCAATTAAAGCAAGGAAACCCAGGTGGGGGAAATGGTGTTCCAAGGGCTTTCCTTTCAGCTTGATTTTGTTAGTCCACCACTGCAAGAGATCACCACAGAGCAGTTAACATCCTCTAGCTAATGGGCTAATGCAGGCAGGTTCCCATGTTAAGCTGAGAGCAAAACAGCACCTGCTGCTCCTTGAGCTGCCTCCTTCTGCAGCCTCTTCTCTCTGAAGGCCTTCCTTGATCCCTTAGATCAAGTCTGGGATTGAAAAATTGTATTTTAGGAGTCTCTGCTTCAGCTTTTTTTTCCCCCCCCAGCGTAAAGTGGTTGCTTTGCAAAGGTCTGTCTCTAATTCATTCATCTCTGTAAATCCTGGTGGGTAATTGAAGAAGCTCAGCCCTGCTTGTTTCTTTTTTTTAACCCTTCTTCCATTGTGTCTTCTTTTCTGTTCTGTTAAATGTTTCCTTGATCCATTCTTCCTGACATGCAGCCAGATTGCTCTGCCTTTTGCCTTTAAGGAGGGACAAGAGCGTGCTTAAACTTCTTTGGGTGCTTAGAGGGATGTGAAATGCTTCACTGTGAGGATGCTCGAAGAACAAATTGCAAGGAGTAGGAGAGGGAGAGGGAGGAAAGGAAGACTGCGCAAAGCCCCAAACCTTGCTTCTATGGGTAGGGGCACGCTCAGCATCAGCTCCAAATAGGCTTGAGACGAAGGCCTTCAGCAGCCTGGCCCAGTGGAAGGTGTCCCTGCCTATGCCAGGGAGTTGGAACTGGAGGATCTTTGATGTTGCTTCCAACTCAAACCAGTGTAAGGTTCTGTGAAAGCATTTGGTAGCCATAGAATTCATACTGCTGCAGATTCCCAGTCTGTTTTCAGCCTCCCTGTGGTGGTAGTGGGGAGCAGGAAAGGAGGGAGCCCCCAAGTCATGCTCCTGGGAGCTGAGGGATCAAACCCTGGTGTGCCAGTCAGAGCCCAGAGCTTTCGGAGCAGCCTCTTTGTGGCTGTGGTTCCAAGGCCTGCTGGTTTGAGCTCCAAGCAGGGCTTGCTTCCCCCTTTGCTGCTGCTGCTGCTTTCCGGTGGGGACGCAGGCTTTCTGCTGGGCTCTGCTGTGCTTTCCTTGGGCTGCTGAGAATTCCTGGTGGTTAAGTGTGGAGAGGCTCTGCGGGAGCCCCCGTCCAGCCCTTCCCATGCCGGTGAGCTGTGGGGCAGAGCATGCATGAAGAGGCTTCTCAAAGCAGAGGGTGTTTGCCTGAATCACAGCTTACCTTTCTCTCTCTCTTTCTTTCCTTTTTGTTTGTTTTTCTTTGTTCCCTCTTTTATTTGTCTCTGTCATTTGTTTTCTCCACCCTTCCACACACTCCAACTCCTGCTCAGAACCGACCTCCTTTCTCCAGTCTGAGCTTTACAGCAGCCCATGCCGCGGCGCCTCCTCGCCTGTGCCACCCGAACCGCCCCCAGTGCCGCTGCCTCGGACCTAACCTAGGCTAAAGCTTCCACGTGGCCTGGCTGGGGTCGGGGCAGCCATGGGGAGCTCTGCCTCGTCGCTGGCCGCGGAGACGGAGTCGGACCATGGCTTCGCGGGCGCGCCCTACCCCGGGCACCCGGCCGTGAGCTGGTGTAGGAGTAGCCCCGGTGGCCCCGTGTGGGACAGTGCCCTCCTAACCAGGCAGCACCAGCAGCTGCAGCAGCGGCTGCGAAGGTAAGGGGGAGGGGAAGGAGCCTGCTTACCTGCTCACCTCTCAGCTTGAGGCCAGGGCCCCGCCGCTGGGACAGGAGGGGCTTTGATCCTACTGGGGGCTTGGCTCAGGTCCTCCTCCAAGCTAAATTTGCAGTGAGCGAAGCCAAGCCTTGGCCTTTGCTCAGGGCTGCTGATGGCTCCTGTGGAATAGGCTGCAGCATTCAGCTCAGCTCTTCCTCCTCACCTCAACTGTGAAGTGGCTGCTGGGGAATGGGATCTCAGTTAACAGTTTGCCCACGTTCTTGGGGCTCCTTTCTGACCTTACAACTCCTTCCCTCTGAGGGTGCTGGAGGCCCAGAGCAGGCTGCCCAGAGAGGTTGTGGAGTCTCCTTGTGTGGAGAGCTTCCAAGCCCAGCTGGGTGTTGTGCCCCTAGGCAAGCTGCTGTGGATGCCTCTGCCTTGTCAGGGGGGTTGGTCTGGATGATCCCTAGAGGGTCCCTTCCAACCCCACCGTGCTGGGATTCTGTGATTCCGTGACCTACACTGTAGGTGTCCCAGATGGAGAACTGCAACCCCGGGTTGGGTGGCAGTAAGGAGCAAGAGTTTCTGAGCTCAGAAGAACAGAAGCTGTTTTGGAATCATGGAGTCATTTGGAATCATGGAATAATTTGGGTTGGAAAGTACTATCAAGTCCAGCCATGAACCATTATTTCTGGCAAGAGCAGTGAAATACTTTTGACCACCAGGTCCAGAGGTACAAAACACACCCAACCAAAATGACACTGAAAAAGAGCTCAGTGTTTCCAGCCCTGTCTCTTGGGTTGAAGGTTGGACTCCATGATCCTAAAGGTCTCTTCCTTCTCTTCTAAGGCCAGTGGCAGACTGGGCTGCATCAAAGGCAGTGTGGCCAGCAAATGGAGGGAGGAGATTCTGCCACTTTGCTCTGCTCTGACCTCACCTGCAGTGCTGCATCCAGGTCTGGAGCCCTCAAGACAGGAAAGACATGGACCTGATGGAGCAGGTCCAGAGTAGGCCATGAAGATGATCGGGGGGTTGGAGTAGCTCTGCTACAAAGACAGGATGAGTGAGCTGAGGGTGTTCAGCCTGGAGAAGAGAAGGCTGTGGGGACACCTAACAGCAGCCTGCCAGTACCTGAAGGGGCTACAAGAAGGCTGCAGAGGGACTGTTCCTAAGGGCCTGCAGGGACAGGATGAGAGGCAACAGCTTCAAACTAGAGCAGAGCAGATTGAGATTGGATGTGAGGAACAAGTTCTGCATCAGGAGAGTGGTGGAGCACTGGAACAGGTTGCTCAGGGAGGTAGCTCAAGGTGAGGCCAGACAGGGCTCTGGACAACTTGATCTAGTTGAGGATGCCCCTGCTGACTGCAGAGGAGGTCGGACTGGATGACCTTCAGAGGTCCATTCCAACCCAGACCGTTGTATGATTCCAACATTCCATGATTCTATCCCTCCTGGATGAAACCAGCACCTGAAAGGTGTCTCTGAACCCTTCCCCATCAGCCACTTGCAGTGAGGAGGTTTTTCTCCATGCTGGAGGGCTGGTGTCCTGCGCTCGGTCTGCACAGGTCGAGAGGTATGTCAGAAGCACCTCAAACCCCTCTGCCCCGGGGTCCTGGCTGCAGAGGCTTCTGTGTTCTGTGCTAGTAACCCTCCAGCCTTTGCATAGTGTCTGCTGTGTGTAGCCTGCAGCCTGGGTGGGTCTCTGTCCTTGCTTGAGTCTGTTGGGAGTTGCTGGTCTTTGAGGAGTAGCTGCTTGCTTCCGAGCGTCCCCCACCCGCTGTGGCTTTCGCTGGAGACGTTTGCCGTGGTGCTCGTGTAGTAGCTGGTGTGTAGTCCTCCTGCTGCTGCCAGTCCTGGAATGTGCTTCCTGGGGGCTGGGGCACAACTCTGGCAGCGTCTGAGACAAGCAGTATCCTGCTTTGCACCTTTGTAGCCCTGCCTAGGGCTTTCTTGTTGAGCTAGTAGCAGTGAGAAGACAATCAGCTGCCATGGGCTTGGCTTCCCAGCAGTGCCCAAGAGGCCTTACCAAGGCTGCTTTGTGCAGTTCCCAGCAGCTCCTGCTGTCTACATCAACCTTGGTGGCTGCTCCACAGCTCTGGTCAGTCAGACCAGAGCTGCATAGGGGTTGTCCTGTCTAACTTAGAGGGACACTGAGACACAGCTAGGGGACCTTCCTGCAGGATTATTCCTTTGGGACTGATGGTTTGAGGTTTGCTGCATTGAGAAGCTGTGGAAGGAGTTGACAACTCACAGGTCAATAGCTAAGCTGGAGAGGAGCTGCTTTAGAAAGACCTATGGGCATAGGACAAGAGGCAGTGCTTTGAAACTGGAGCAGGGTAGAGCTAGGCTGGACATCAGGAGGAAGTTCTGCACAGTGAGGGTGGGGAGACACTGGAGCAGGTTGCCCAGGGAGGTTGTGGATCACAGAATGTGATCTATAATCACGTTCTCTAAATCTGTGATCCACAACCTCCCTGGAGGTGTTCAAGATCAGGTTGGATGAGGCCTTGAGCAACCTGGGCTGGTGGGAGGTGTCCCTGCCCTTGGCACTGGATGATCTTGAAGGTCCCTTCCAAGCCAACCCATTCAGTCAATCTGAAATAAATCCACAGCTGTGTGCAGCCAGCACTGGAGCTGAGGAGCTTCCAGTGCAGAGCTGGAGGGGTTCTGTCTGGGCAGCCTCACGGCTCAAAGTCTGTAGCTTGGAGAGGAGCTTGAGAAACCAGAGCTGAAATCTTGCCCCCTGGAAGGGAATGTCCTGAGCAGGCAGCCTTGGTGCCTCAGGAGATGCCAGGGCAAGGGCAGGATGTGGTGGTGTGGGTGCAGATAAAGCAGTGTCCTGTTGGGACAGGAGCTGCTTGTCTGATCCTGATCGATTTCCCCTGCTCATCCTGGCTAAGTGCTGCGTGATTCCTGGAGACAGGGAAGCTGCTGGCTGTGACTCAGGGAGCGTGGGAAGAGCTGGCTCCAGGCACTGCTTGTGGAAGTGTGTTCAAAAGAGCTGCTGAGATCAAGCCAGGTTGGCGGGCATCAAAGCCTCTGCCCTTCCCACGGCCAGCTGGGCAAACGAGAGGGTGAGGAAGCAGCAGAGGGTTGGCTTCCAGGGGGCAAGAGAGAAATAGATGCCCTCAAAAAATGAAGGAGGTCAGTAGGGAGGTTGCCCTGGCCCTGAAGGTCCCTGGAGTCCTGCGGTGCAGGAAGGAAGTGGAGTACTGGGGAGTCAATTTGAGGCTGGACAGGAGCTTGTGGGATAGACTTTGATTTCCTGCTGCTTTCCTGTCCCGGCCCTCCCAGCTGGGAATGCTTTGGCTGCTGTGGAGCAGCATAGAGCCAGGCTGCCCTGGCCTGCCTCAGGGGTGAGCAGAGACCTTCCCTGGCAGGGAGGTAGGCAGCTGGCAGCTGCTTCACCACTGACTTCGGTCTGTATTGGGTGGTGCACAGCAGTAAGCTGCAAGCTGGAACAGAGAAGGTTTCAGCTCCATGTGAGGAGAAACTTCTTTACAATGAGGGTGACAGAGGCCTGGGGCAGGCTGCCCAGAGAGGTTGTGGAGTCTCCTTCTCTGGAGACTTCCCAAACCCACCTGGATGCATTCCTGTGCAAAATACCTTGGGGGATCCTGCTTGGCAGGGGGTTTGGACTGGATGATCTCTGGAGGTCCTTTCCAGCCTCTAAGGTTCTGTGACTCTCTGATACTCCTCATTGCCCAGGGTTTGTAAAGGGGGACAAGAGAATCTTGTTGAGGATGAAGACCTGCTGTGTCCACTCTGCTCCAGAGTGGCTTTAAAGAGTCATAGAATCCTAGAGTGGGTTGGGTTGGAAGGGACCTTCAAGATCATCCAGTGCCAACCCCCTGCCATGGGCAGGAACAGCTCCCACCAGCCCAGGTTGCTCAAGGCCTCATCCAGCCTGGCCTTCAGCATCTCCAGTTCCAGTGCCTCCCCACCCTTACTGCAGCCAATTTCTTCCTCATCTCCACTCTCTATCTCCCCTCTCCCAGCTCCAGGGAGGGGAAAGCCCTGCAAGATCTGTGCAGTGTCACCACTCAGGTTGGCTGCAGCTCCCTGAGTGCCTTTCTTTTGCAGAGAAGATGCTCTGCTGGGCTTTCCCCCAGCATTCTGCATGGGCTTTGTGGTTTTCCTCCATAAAATAGCTCTTCAGAATGATACACCTCTGGGCCTCTGACTGTGGAGGGAGGAACAAGCTCTGTTTAAAGCTAAATATATCTAAATGCCTCTGCTTTGAGAGGGCAGCAAGGAGCCCTGCTTTTGTTGTTGGCAGCTGGTGGGAAGGCATTTGCTGTACCAGTCCCCCTTGCTCTCCAGGAACACCAGTTCTGGAGGAGAAAGCCATGGTGAGCCACCCACAGCCTCACTGTTTGGGAAGCCTGCATCAAAAGCAGCAAGTCACAACTGCTAAGGAGCAGCCACACAGCCCCACCTGGGGGGCTTTGAGTCATCTGGAGACTGGGGGAGATCATAGAGTCACAGAATTGGCTGGGCTGGAAGGGACCTCAAGTTCCAACCCCCCCTGCCATGGACACAGACACCTCACACTAGATCAGGTTGCCCAGAGCCGCATCCAGCCTGGCCTTAAAGACCTCCAGGGATGAGGCTTCCAGCATCTCCCTGGGCAACCTGTGCCAGTGTCTCAGCACCCTCATGGGGCATGACTTCTTCCTAACATCTAATCTGAACCTCCCCACTTCTAGTTTTGCTCCATTCCCCCCAGTCTTATCACTACCTGATGCCCTACAAAGTGTGTCAGCTTTATTGTAGCCCCCTTCAGACACTGGAAGGCCACAAGAAGGTCTCCTTGGAGCATTCTCTTCTCCAGACTGAACAGCCCCAACTCTTTCAGCCTGTCCTCATAGGAGAGGAGCTCCATCCCTCTGCTCATCCTTGTGGCACTTCTCTGGACACATCAGTGTTAATAACAGGCCACTGGCATCCTGAGTGGAGAGAGAATGTGGTTGTATGCATCTCCTTCCTACCCTTCTGTGTCTTGGCATTCCACCTCCAACCATGGCATCAGCAGAAGTGCTGTCTGGAGGAGGTGTTTCTTGTTGGGAGAAGCAAGACCCAGAGGAAGAGTGGGCTGGCAGAGATGAAAAGCTAGAGGGACAAAATAGAAGCGTTGAATTATTTTGCCTGGAGAAGACCCTCAAGATTCACAGAATGGGTTGGAAGGAGGCTTCAAGGTCATCCAGCTCCAACCCCCTGCCATGGGCAGAGACACCTCCCACCAGCCCAAGTTGCTCAAGGCCTCATCCAGCCTGGCCTTCAACACCTCCAGGGAGGTGAGCAACCTGTTCCAGTGTCTGCCCACCCTCACTGCAAAGAATTTCTTCCTCCCCTTAAGTCTATCATCAGACTTCCAGGTTGGCCATCAGCTCTGGGAGCTCTGGCAGCCTCAGTGTGCCAATGGCCATGCTTTTTGCAGAATTTACTGCAAGAGGGCTGAGGGCTTGGGGCAAGTACAATTCCCTGGATTTTAGCAGCAGCCTGCTTGGATTTGAGTGTGCTCAGAGAGCTGCCTCTTGCGAGAGTCCCTACCTCTGGATCTGGCTGGTCCAGCTCCCCAGCCCAGGCCTCCATACAAAGAACAGAGACATGGAAAAGCTAGGGATAACCAAGATCTGCTCTGCCTCTATCCACAGGGGAGGGCTGAGGAGGTTTCCAAGGAGCCCAGGGAGGTTCTCTCCAGCTCTGGTATTCAGGACATGCCTGCTCATTCCACTGGAGCTCAGTCGCCTTCCCCAGGCACTGCTGTCAGGTGGATGCATGCATCCCTGGGAGGCTTCTGCTCCCTCTGGAAGATGTTGAGACATGGAAGTTGAGCAGGGGTTTGGTGTAATAGTGATGCTGCAGGTTGTCTTGGATACCTCCCTGAACACTGGGCTGATAACTCTTTGCTTGCCAGTTTTCCCTGGGAGCTAGATCTGTGTCCTGCTCCAGAAAGTGTGGTGCCAAGGAACTGGCATGGTCTACGTCCACCCAAGGCTTCCAGCCCTGCACATCCTCCTTCATTGCTGCCTGCTTCCAGCCCTCTTCTTTCTCATAAAGCCTCTTAGGTGTTTGCATTGAGGCTGTTGCTAACTCTGGAGCCATGAAGAATTTGGGGGATGGTGCAAAGCAGCAGAGACCAAAGTCATCAGTAGGTACCCAAACAAACTCTCTCTTTGCTCCCTATCTGCAGCAGCTCTGCTGTGAGCACAGGCTGAGGGAGCTGAGAGTGTTCAGACTGGAGGGGAGGAGGCTCCAGGGGGACCTCAGAGCTGCCTGCCAGTGTCTAAAGGGAGCCTGCAGGAAGGCTGCAGAGGACGGTTGCTGAGGGTGTCTGAGCCAGGCCAAGGGGAATGGTTAGGAGCTGAGGCAGAGTGGAGCTGAGGAAGAAGTGAGGGTGCTGAGAGACTGGCACAAGCTGCCCAGGGAGGCTGTGGCTGCCTTCTCCGTAGGGATGGTCAAGGCCAGGCTAGATGAGGCTTTGAGCAACCTGGGCTAGCTGAGGTGTCCCTGCCTGTGGCAGGGGAGTTGGAGTAGATGAACTCTGGGGTCCCTTCCAACCCAACCTGTTGTATGAGCTTTCCTCATCTCTGTTTCCCATGAGGAAGGTAGGAGCCCTCCTGTCTGCTTGCTTCCTCCAAAGTGGTCTCTTCTTATGCTCAGGTGACTGCCTGCTGGACACGGGGCAGGCTGTGGATGTAGTCTAGCTGGACTTCAGCAAGGCCTTTGACACTGCCATAGCAAACTCCTGGCCAAGCTGGCAGCCCTTGGCTTGGGCAGGGGCACTCTGTGCTGGGTTAAGAACTGGCTGGATAGCTGGGCCCAGGAGTGGTGGTGAATGGTGCCACATCCAGCTGGCAGCTGGCACTAGTGGTGTGCCCCAGGGATCAGTGCTGGGCACAGCCTTGTTTGTCTTTATTGATGATCTGGACCAGGACATTGAGTTCAGCATCAATGAGTTTGCAGATGACAGCAAGCTAGGAGCAGCTGTGGATCTGTTAGAGGGCAGGAGGGCTCTGCAAGGGGACCTGGGCAGGCTGGACAGATGGGCACAGTCCAGTGCCAGGAGTTTTAATGAGACCAAGTTCTGTACTTTGGCCACAACAACCCCATGCAGTGCTACAGGCTGTGGACAGAGTGGCTGGAGAGCAGCCAGGCAGAGAGGGAACTGGGGGGAACTGGCTGGCAGCTGAACATGAGCCAGACTGTGCCCAGGTGGCCAAGAAGGCCAAGGGCATCCTGGCCTGCACCAGGAACAGTGTGGCCAGCAGGACCAGGGCAGTCCTTCTGCCCTGTGCTCAGCACTGGTCAGGGCACACTTTGAGTGCTGTGTCCAGTTCTGAGCCCTTCAGTTTAAGAAAGATGTTGAGGTGCTGGAATGTGCCCAGAGAAGGGCAGCAAGGCTGGTGAGGGGCCTGGAGCACAGCTCTCTGAGGGAGCTGGGGGTCTGCAGCCTGGAGAAGAGGAGGCTCAGGGCAGAGCTCATTGCTCTCTGCAGCTACCTGAAAGGAGGCTGCAGCCAGGTGGAGTTGGGCTCTTCTGCCAGGCAACCAGCAACAGAACAAGAGGACACAGCCTCAAGCTGTGCCAGGGCAGGTTCAGGCTGGATGTTACGAAGAAGCTCTCACAGCAAAGAGTGATTGGCATTGGAATGGGCTGTCTGGGGAGGTGGTGGAGTCCTCATCCCTGGAGGTGTTTAACAGGGAGCTGGATGAGGCACTTAGTGCCATGGGTTAGCTAATTAGAAGGGTTAGGTGATAGGTTGGACTCGATGGTCTCAGAGGTCTTTTCCAAGCTGGTGAATTCTGGGGAAGAGAGGGTAGAAGCCAGTGTGGAGTCAGCTGGAGCTGGCACAGTGGGGTTGGCCAAAAGCCAAACAGATGTGCCTCAAGTCCTTGCCTGGAGTGCTGCTGCTGTGGCATGGGGGGCATGGAGGACCTGTCCCTCCCGTTGTGCCAACCCTGAGAAGGGAAAGCAGCACTTTGCCCTGGCTGTTCAGGCCCTTTCCAGGTGGCTGTGCTTTGGTGTGCCCTGGGTGCTGCAGTGCATGAAGGAGCTGATCATCCGTGTGTGGAGCCATGGTCCTTTCCTCTTCAGCTCCTTGGGAAGAGCTGCTGGAGCTAGGGCTTTGCAGGGAAGGAGCTGTTGTGCCATGGCAGTGTGTGGGCAGGGGCTGGTGGAGCCCTGTGGCACTCACTTTGGAACAAACCTCTTTGCAGGTTGCAGGTATCTTGGGTATGGGGATGGAGAGAGATTGGTGAGTGGTGAATTTGTGGAGGTTTTCCCTTGCTTTCAGAGCAGAAAGTGGCAAGAGAAGCCAGAGCAGGTCTTTTTCCAGAGCCCCCTTGCCTCCTCAGCCTCCTGACATTGTTTGGCTGCAGAGGCAGGAGCTTGGTCGGGTGTTCCCTGACCTGCCTCCCCTAAGGAGTGTCCTGCGTGTACGTGGAGCTGTGGAGCTCTACCAGTCCTCAGGAAGGAGCTGATGGATGGATGTGATGGCAGCAGGAAGCTCAGAGATGTTGAAAGGAAGGAGCAAATGTAGGAGTGTGGGGAAGGGGCTTGTTTCTTCTCCCAAGGGAATGGGAAACAGCTGAGGTGGACACCTAACAGGGTGTAACATCTGTCTTGGAGGCAGCTGGGCCTGCATTGACCTCCTGCTGCTGCTGTCGAGGGCTGGGGAGAGGAGGGAAGGAGAGGAGCAGCCTCCTGCTTCCCAGGGAGGTCACAGCAGCGGTAGGAGGGAGGAAGCCTCTGCTGTGAGGCCAGGCTGGGAGAGTTGGGAGTGTTCAGCCTGGAGAGAAGAAGGCTCCAGGGAGACCTCAGAGCAGCCTTCCAGCGCCTGAAAGGGCTGCAGGAGAGCTGGGGAGGGACTTTGGACAAGGGCTGTGAGGGATGGGATAAGGGACAATGGCTTTGAGCTGGGAGAGGAGAGACTGAGAATGGAGAGGAGGAAGAAATTGTTTGCAGTGAGGATGGGGAGGGAGTGGCACAGGTTGCCCAGGGAGGCTGTGGATGACAGAATCCCAGAATGTGAATTATGATCATAGATCACATGCAGGGATTCTGTCACCCACCACCTCCCTGGAGGTGTTGAAGGCCAGGTTGGATGAGGCCTTGAGCAACCTGAGCTGGTGAGAGTGGTAAAATACTGGCACAGGCTGCCCAGGGAGGTGGCTGAGGCCATCCCTGCAGGCATTCAGGCTCAGCCTTGCTGTGTCCCTGTGCTGCCTGCTCTGGTTGGAGGTGTCCCTGCTGCCTGCAGGGGGTTAGACGATGCCCTTGGAGGGTCCCTTCCAACCCGACGCAAGCTGTGAGTCTCTTGCTCTGTTGTTAAATGGCCCTGTTGTGGTTTCTGGAGCCAGGTGTGACTCCTTGAGCCTGTCCTGGCTCTTTCTCTGAAGAGAAGAGATGCTGAGGTGGTGACACAAAGCCTCCTTGGACTGAATGTCCTCTGTGGTTTCAGCAGCAGGGGACAGAGCATCTGGCTCAGGGCAAGGAGAGCTTCCCTGGGTGTCTAGAAGAAGCTGTTCTCTTCAAGTTCATTAAAGAGGTTTTGCTTCTCCTTCTTTGGAGGTCTTGTGTCAGCATCCAACTCTGCCGAGCAGGGCCAGGCTTCCTTTAGAGCTGCCAGGCAACCTGACCTTGGCAGCCCTCTTCACAGCAGCACAGAAAGGTAGGGGTTGGAAGGGACCTCTGGAGATCATCCAGTCCCATCCCTCTGCCAGAGCAGGGGCACCCAGGGCAGGTCACACATCCAGGTGGGGCTTGAAAGTCTCCAGAGAAGGAGACTCCACAACCTCTCTGGGCAGCCTGCTCCAGGGCTCTGCCACCCTCACACCAAACAAGTTTCTCTTCATGTTAAGATGGAAGTTTCTATGTTCAAGTTTGTGTCCAAGGCAGTGGGAGTCTCAGTGGGGGAATCCTGTGCCCTTGGGACATGCAGGGATAATGATCCAGGGCTTCATGATGAGGAGAGGAAGGAGAAACTGTGGCTGGAGCTGCATCTGCCTGGTCCTTCAGCCTTTTTCCTGCAGAGCTGGCAAGCTCCTGGAGATACCTGTGGGGGATTTACCTCACTTCATACCTCAAGAGGTAGGAATGGTACCCAAGCAGATCTGAGATGAGGAAATAGAAAGTAGAGGGATGACTTTTGGAGTGGAGGTGTCCCTTCTGCTGTCCTATGGTAGGAATGGTACCCAATCAGAGCTGGGATGAGGAGGTAGAAGGCAGGGGGATGACCTTTGGGGTGGAGATGTCCCTTCTGCTGTCCCCTGGTGCCTCGGTGGCTGCTGCATAGCAGCCCTGTGAGCAACCAGCAGCCTGCAGATGCCCTGGACCTTGCTTGCCACTCTCTGCCTGCTGCATTTCTCCAGGCTGACACTGAGTGCTGTGCAGATGGATGAGTTTCTATTGGCTGCACCCTGCCTGTGCTCCACTCTGAAGGAGCCCAGCAGCTGGAAATGCAGAGTGATTTATTCTGGGGAGATGTGAGAGATGGGAGCAGACAGCTCTGGAGCTCTGCTCTTACTCATGATCTATTTTCCCTCCCTCTCTCTGCTCCTTCTTTTTCTCTCTTTTCCTCCACCACTCTTCAAATTTTACCTTAACAGCTCTACAAACTGCAGCGTAAATCTGAGGGGAGCAGCAACTTGGGTCTGAAGGGGCTGCAGGAGAGCTGGGGAGGGACTTTGGACAAGGGCTGGGAGTGCCAGGCTGAGGGACAATGGCTTTGAGCTGGAAGGGGGGAGACTGAGAGTGCAGAGGAGGAAGAAATTGTTTGCAGTGAGGGCGGGGAG
Source organism: Tricholaema leucomelas (assembly GCA_013400475.1). NCBI lineage: Eukaryota > Metazoa > Chordata > Aves > Piciformes > Lybiidae > Tricholaema lacrymosa > Tricholaema leucomelas. Next base: position 270,565 of record WAAF01019240.1, read on the forward strand.
AGACTGGCACAGGTTGCCCAGGGAGGTTGTGGATGACAGAGTGGGACCTATGATGTTCTATGATGATTGATGTGATGATCTATGATCACATTTCTGTCATCCACAACCTCCCTGGATGTGTTTGAGGCCAAGCTGGATGAGGTCCTGAGCAACCTGTGCTGGTGGGAGGTGTCCCTGCCCATGGAGGGGAGGTTGGCACTGGCTGATCTTGAAGGTCCCTTCCAAGCCAACCCATTCCATGATCTACGAGAGCAGGCTGAAAGGACAGACCATGGGGAACAACATTTGCTGTCTGGGAAGCCAGGGCAGAGGCATTTCCCATGGTGGCTCCTTAAAGCACTGGGCAGACATTGAAAGGCACAAGGATGGCACTGCCTGATGGCAACAGGGCTTGCTTTTGGGATGAGAAAAGCAGGCAGGAAGGGCAGCTGCTGCAGAAGGCTTTACAGAGTGGAGCTGGGGCGGGGGTGGGGTGTAGTGGCTGAGATGTTTGCAGAGAAGCACAGAGCCAGCAGGCACTGCAGTGTCTGGGGCTCCAGATGGCCACCTTGCCTCTGCCCAGCTCTGTTTTCCAGAAGGTTCAGACTCGTTTGAGGTAGACCACTTGAAAAGCAATTCCTTAATTGGCTTAAAGACAGAGGAATGACAAGAAGCAGCAGAGCTCTCCCCGGGCCAGCTTGCTTTCCTCTGCAGGGGGTGCTTGTGAAGTGGTTGTTCAAACATAGCTGGGGTGTGGGTAGCTGAATGAGGGGAGGAATCCAATGTCCTTGGGTCCCAAGAGTCCCCTCTTCTTGCTGAAGCTGTCAGCAGCGCCTCAGATGAGAGAGCAGCTTAATGAGTTGAGTTTCTTTCTCCTTTTCCTTGCCTCCTCCGCTCCCTGCTGGGGCTTTGTTGTAGCAGGTAACCACAGGCATGGGCCCCAGCAGTGCTCTCCTCCCTTCTCCCTTTCTCGCCTTCCTAGCTCCGAAGGGTTCCTTTCTCTGCCTCCGCGCTGAGGTCCTCCTTCAGAGCAGGCTGTGCTCTGCTTCTCCAGGGCAATCTCAGTGGCACCTGGAGAGAGGTGATCAGAGCTTCCTTGAAGGATCACCATGCCCAGGGGCTCTGAGCTCTTCCAGTGGTGCCCTGGCTGCTGATTCTGCAGCTGGGCTGAAGGGCAGCTCCTTGGGTCAGCTTCCTACCTTTGAGAGGCTTCTACAGTAGCAGGGACCATGGAGCTCAGTGTCTCCTGCCTCTCAGCTTGTGTGTGTGCAGTGCCAGGCACTGAGTGTCCCCAGGCAGGGCTCCTAGGTTGGAGGGGAAGGTGGCAGAGCTGCCTTTGGCACAAAGGCCGTTTGCAAGGGCTGAGTGTCTGCTTCAGCTCCTGCTTAGCTCCTGTTTCATCTCCTCTCTGGCTCTGGCCATGTCCTGGAGGTTGAGCCTTCATCCTGTTCAGGTGGCAGCTGCTCTAGAAAGGGGAGAGGAGTCCTGATGACCTGAGCTATTGTGAATCCCCTCGCTAGCACTGGAGGACCTATTGTGGTGTAGATGAGGAGTGAGAAACTCACTGCCAGCCCTTTGTCTGATGGATGCAGACAGAAGAGGCTCTCTGCTGCCCTGTGGCCAGGTGCTGGTCTCTAGTGCCTGGATGCTCAGAGCTCCTGGTAGCTCTCTGAATGGCAGTCTCAGGCGCGCAGATGGTTTGGTTGGAAGAGACCTAACGTCCATCCAGGCCACCCATTCTGTAAGAACATCAAGGCTGGGGTTGAGCCATGGCCTCAGCACCACAGCTCTGCCTCTTGGAAACCCCTCCAGGGATGGGCATTCAACCATCTCCCTGGGCAGCCTGGGCCAGGGCTTGAGAGCCCTTCCACTGAAGAAGTTTGTTCTCACGTCCAATCTAACCCTCCCCTGGCACAACTTGAGGCCATTTCCTCTCCTGTCACTTCTTCCTAGGGAGCCTCCTCTTCTCCAGGCTGCACACCCCCAGCTCCATCAGCTGCTCCTCCCCAGTCCTCCAGACACTTCCCCAGCATTGTTGCCCTTCTCTGGACTAGCTCCAGCTCCTCAATGTTCTTTTTGGAGTGAGTGGCATAAAAGTGAACCCAGGCTTCAAGGTGTGGCCTCCCCAGTGCTTAGCACAGGGCCACAATCTCTGCCCTGTTCCTGCTGCCCACAGCATTGCAGATCCAGGCCAGGCTGCTGGTGGCCTTGTTGCCCACCTGGACATGCCCTGGCTCATCTTCACCTGCTTTCCATCAACACTCCCAGGTCCTTTTCTGCTGGGCACTTTCCAGGCACTGAGCCCCATGCCTGGAGCCTTCCTGGGCTTGTGACCCAAGAGCAGGGTTTGTTTTCCTGAGATTCTCTCTCCCCACCCCATCCACCCCCAGCCCTTTGGTAGCTGTAACAAACCAAATGGCTCAGTAAAGCTGGGAAAGCTTCCCAGGAGCAGCTGGAACTTCACCACCTGTGGAAAATCAGCAGTTGAAGGAGCTGTGTGGGGAAAGTGAGAAGAGCCCACAGAGTGCCAGCAGGAAAGGAGCAGTGTCTGAAGCATTTCATCTTGCCCTTGGCAGCACTCAGATGTGACTCCAGCTGCTTTCTGTTCTGGGATGCGGGCGAGTTTGTGCTCCCAGACTTGATTGTTGCTGCTTGCAAAGAGCAGGTTTGGGTTGACCCAAAGGTTTAGGAGATCATTGTGCTGGTGAGCTCCTAGGAGGGTGGTTAAGGAGCATGATCAGGACTTGAGAAATTCATGTCTGGTTTGTTGTAGATGTAGTGGTGGGGCAGGACCTGTGCTCTATCAGTGCCTTCAGTGCTGCCCAGGTTCTCCTGCTCCTCTGCATAGCCCCAGGGAGGCCACAGCTGAAGTCCTGGGTCCAGTCCTGGGCTCCCCAGTTGAGGCGAGACAGAGAACTGCTGGAGAGAGTCCAGGGCAGGCTGCAAAGCTGCTGAGGGGCCTGGAGCAGCTCTGGGAGGAGCAAAGGCTGAGAGCCCTGGGGCTGAGAGCCTGCAGAAGAGCAGCCCTAGAGGGCATCTGAGCAATGCTCAGCAAGAGCTAAAGGAGCTGTGGGGGGCAAGAGACTGGAGCCAGACTCTTGTCAGTGGTGCCCAGGGACAGGACAAGGGACAGTGGGCACCAAGTGGCAGCCAGGAGGTTGCATCTGAGCAGGAGGAGAAAGTTGTTTGTTGTGATGGTGCTGGAGGCCTGGAGCAGGCTGCCCAGAGAGGCTGTGGAGTCTCTTTGTGTGGAGAGCTTCCAAGGCCAGCTGGGCACTGTGCTGCTGGGCAAGCTGCTGTGGGTGCCCTGCTTTTGCAGGGGATTGGAGTGGATGACCTCCAGAGGTCCCTTCCAACCCCACCCTGCTGGCACTCTGGGATTTGCAGAACAAAGCAGGCTGTCCAGGGCAGTGGTGGAGTCCCCATGCCTGGAGGGGTTTCACAGCCCTGTGGATGTGGTGCTGAGTGCCATGGGTCTGCAGTGCCCTGGCAGTGCTGGCTTAAGGATTGGACTGGGTGACCTTAAATGTTTCTTTCCAGCAAAACAATTCCACGATCCTGAGTCTCTGATCATCTCCCTCCCTGAGTGGTGCCCACCTCAGCTGACCGCTGGTGCCCTCCCCTGTCTCTGCAGCATGGCAGCCTCTGTGGTTCAGCAGCTCTGACAGCAAGGGCCAGCCCTGCTGCAGGCTCCCCCCCGTGTGTCAGAAGGAATTGCTTTCCCCTGCTGCGTGGAGGAGATGCTGCCGAGCCTGCCCTGAGTGCCAGCGGCACCTCAGCCAGCTTCTCCCCCCTTGTTCTTCCCTCCCCTCCCCGAGCCTGCAGGGAGAGCAGAACCTGCTGGCTGCAGCACCACAGCAGCTCCCAAACCACAGCTGATGCAGCAGCAGCAGCAAATTCTGTGCAGCCTGGCATTCATCTGCTTGACCTGGCATAACCTGGCAAGGGCAACAGAGCTGGAGGAGCTGTGGCTGAGCCAGAAGCAGGAAAGGCTGGAGCCATCTGTGAGCTTTGGTGGGTTTGCTGCTCTCTGGAGGCTCTTTTCTTCATGGTGGCCCAGGCAGCCCGGCTGGGCGAGCTCTCAGCCCTGCTCCAAGCCAGGTCAGTAAAGCTTGGAGGGACTTGGGGCTGTGCCAAGTCTTCCTGCCTGACTTCTCCGGCAGCTGGCAGTGAGTGTGAGTGCCCTTGGACACCATGTGTGCAGCCAAGGCCTTGGTGGAAAGGGGTGGTGTGGGGGGTGCCAACTCCCAACACCCAGCTCCTTTGGGAGCTCACTTTGTGCCTTGAGCTTCTCCTCTGGGATCTGTGTCCTTTGGAGGGGCTGCAGATGTGAAGCAGGAGAGCGGAGATTCAGGTTTGCCCCCTGCCTTCTCCTGTCACCAGCAGAGCTGCTCATGTCAAGAGCTAGCAGGGCTTGCTCACTGGTGGCACTGGCTCTGGAGGAGCCTCCATGCCCACCTTCCCCTTGCTGCCAGGTGATGTTTGTGGTGTAGCTGCAGTGGCTTGGTGGCCATGCCCTGATTCAACCACCAGCTGAGCTCCGAGGCTGTGGGGAGCTGCCAGGGCTCCACTGCCCCTTGGCAGCCTCTCTTGCTCTCCTCAGATCAGCATGGGGCTCGTTGGCTGGGCTGTGGAGCAGGAATTGCTGTCCCAAGGCACAGGAGCAGCTCAGCTTTCCATGAGGGTCTGCTCCTCACCCTGAACAGAGCCTGGCAGCTGCTGGTGCAAGCCCACAGTGCCCTTCTGCTCCTGGTGCCCTGAGCGTGGCTGGCAGCTTCAGGAAGGACCTTGTTGGTGCTCAGGGGTGGGGCTGGGACACTGCAGAGTGTGGGTTTGTGCCCTCGGAAGTTTGCTGGTTCGCAGGAAGAGCTCCCAGCAGCAGCTGTGCCAGGAGCTGGGCTGGTGCCAAGCCAAAGCCCCAGGAGAGGAGGAGGAGGCTGAGGGCTCCGCTTCCCCCTCACTCTGCAGGCTGCAGCCTCCTCAGGCTCAGGCCTGATGGCAAGAGGAATCTTTCTCTCTCCTTCCATCCCAGATGGGCCCAAGCTCTTGATTACTGTTGGTTTTCCTTAATTGCCCCTTGGAGCTGTGCCTGCCTTGCTTCCTCTTGCCAAGGCGAATGTAGGGCAAGGGAGGCTTGTTCCTGCAGCAAGCAGCAGCCCAGGGTGGATGAGACCAAAGGAGAGAGAGGCTCAGCAGGGTCCTCCCAGCTCCTTCCCCATGGCTCTGCCTGTGTTGTGATGGCCCCACAAGCCCTGCAGGGCCGCCTGAAGAGGCTCATGGCCCCCTCCACACCGGCATCCTCCAGCAGCAGCGTTTTGCCTTTCGGGCCTCAAAGGCAGCAGACAGCTTTGAATCCTCTTTTCATCCCAGGAAGAAGGGATTTAATTTCCTCTCTCAAAGCACAGTATGGTGCTTTGAAGCTGAGCTGTGAGACAGAGGTAGGGGTGTGGAGTTGCTCACAGAGCATCACCCACAGCTCCTCGATCCTGTCTCGTGCTCTCCAGGCATGAGACATCCCAAGAGATGTCCTCTGGTCCATTCTCTCCTGCACTTCAACTGAAATTCTTCCACTTTGAGACCTTCTGGCCACCCATCTCACTTTCTGTGACATCCCAGACAGAATCAGAATGGTTTGGGTTGGAAAAGGCCTCCAAGTTCAGCCAGTCCAACCAGCAGCCCAGCACCACCATGGCCACCAAACCCTAGCTCCAGGTGCCATGGACACACGTTCCTGGAACCCCTCCAGGGATGGGGACTCCACCACCTCCCTGGGCAGCCTGTGCCAGTCCCTGACCACTCAGGGATAGGATGAGGGGCAATGGATATTTACAGGAGCTTCCATCTCAACACGAGGAGAAACTTCCTTAGTGTGATGGTGCTGAAACCCTGGCGCAGGCTGCCCAGGGAGGTGGTGGAGTCCCCATCCCTGGAGGTGTTCCAAAAACCTGTGGCCATGGCACCTGGGGACAGGGTTTGGTGGCACTGAGTTGCTGGCTGGGCTGGGTGATCTTGGAGGGCTTTTCCAACCCAAACAGTTCTGTAACTCTAAATTTTCCTCATCTAGTGGCATCTTTGGTGTTGTTTGCTCTTAATGTCCTCAGGTGGGCAGAAGAGGTGCTGGCAGGAGTGGTGGCAGCAGCAGCCCTGTGCTGATTTGGTTTCTTTGAAGGCAGCTGCGGTTGCAGCTGCAGAAGCTTCACATGGTGGCAGGTGGCATGTGAGGAGGCAAGATGAGCTTGGTAATTAGAGCAGCCTGGAATCAATCTTGGAGCTTGAGGGGAGCTGAGGATGTGCAGGTGGCTGTCCTCAGGGCTGCAGCTGCAGAGAGACCTTCCTGGGTTATTCTTCTCATGATGATCCCATGCCTCTGAGTGCCAGTGTGGCACATTCTCAACACCTCTGTTCTCATTTCTGAAGAGGTCCTATTGCTGCTGGGCAGCTCACCTGGGCTCTGCACCATGGTAATCTTGGTCAGGCACAGGAGGTGCTTCTGACGGTGAGACACCTTGGTCCTTCCTCAGAGCCTGTGGATCCAGAGCCTGCAGACACTTTGGTCCTTCCTCAGAGCCTGTGGATCCAGAGCCTGCAGACACTTGGTCCTTCCTCAGAGCCTGTGGATCCAGAGCCTGCAGACACTTAGTCCTTCCTCAGAGCCTGGGGATCCAGAGCCTGCAGACACTGTGGTCCTTCCTCAGAGCCTGTGGATCCAGAGCCCGCAGTCGCCCGGNTCAGAGCCTGTGGATCCAGAGCCTGCAGACACTTGGTCCTTCCTCAGAGCCTGCAGACACCTCCTGGCGTTTGAACAAAGCTAGAACCTGGACTTTGCTGACCTCATTTAAGTACTCTTCCTGCTTCTTCCGTTCATATCCCCTGGGCTCTTCTTGCTGCCCTGGCAGAGCTTTGGGAAGCTGCTCCTTAGCTAAAGAGCCTTTGGGAATGTTGCTGTCTCAACATGCCTCTTCCACACGGGGCTCTGCCAGCCAAACTGGTTTTCTCCTGGAAGCTGGTGGCTTGCAACACTGGAAGCCGTGAAGGGACATGAAAGCTACTGCCCCATGCTGTGGTTTTCTCAGGGCAAAACTTGCAGCTGCTGCTGCTGCTGCTTTGAGGATTGGGCATGAAGAACAAGAAGAGCCTCCAGCTGCCAGTCCATCAGCTGAGGAACTAGTGCAAGGCTTGCTCCTTCCAGATGGGTGCCACTTGGCATTTGGGCAGCAGTGCTGGGCCAGAAGCTCCCCTGAGCCATCTCTTCAGATGGGCAAAGCCCTTCAAAGACTCTGCTGCTCTCCTTTTCCTGGGCCAGACCCTGCCAGGGATTCCACTCTCCAAGTCTCCACAACTTCAGCCATCACAGCCAGACTTTGGGGCATGTTGCAGGAGCTTTCAGGGTGCTTCTGTCCTAGTTGTGCCTCTGCCCTTCTGCTTCCTACCCCAGTCTTGACAGCTTCCCTCTCTTTTTCCTGGGCCAATCCTGGCCACAGATTTTGCTAAGTGATCACAGTCTCCTCAACTTCCTTCTGTTACTACAGCCAGACCTTGGGGCACATTGCAGGAGCTTCCAGGGTGCTTCTGTCCCAGTCGTGCCTCTGCCCTTCTCCTGGTTCCCACCCTAGTCTTGACAGCTTCCCTCCTTTTCCTGGGCCAAACCCTGCCAGGAATTGCAGCCTCTCCAAGCCTCCTCACCTCCCTTCAGTCATCAAAGCCAGAATGTGGGACATGCTGCAGGAGCTTTCAGGGTGCTCCTGTGGGAGCTGTGGGCTCCTGGGCAGCTGTGGGCCAGAGGAGGACAAAGGATTATGTTCTCTGTCCCACTTGCATCCTTTGCAAGCAGCTGTGCTGGCAGAGGATTGCCTTCAAGTCCGCCCTGCCCTGCAGCCTCTCACCCTTCACCTCTGCCTTGAGACAGGCAAGCTGTGTTTCAGGGGAGGTGAGGACAGAGTCAGGGGCAGGGAAAGTCTGAGAGCATGTCGTGTGGTTTGCTGGCTGCCAGGAGAACCCTGCTGCTGCTGCTGCTGCTGCTGCTGGGTGAACTCCATCCAGCTGGGGCCAGGCTTTTTTTTTTCCCTCTCAGGCTTCTCGGAAGGAGAGTTTAGTTTTCTCTTGGGAACTCCTCATTAAAACCCACAACTTCTTCTCTCCCTGGCTGCTGGAGCACATCTCAGCTGGCAGAGCACTTTGGGAGCCGTGTCCACTGTGAGAAAATGGAAGCTAAAGAGAGCAAGAAGCCTCCTGGGGACTGAGAAATTCCCAGGAACTGGGGTGTGTCACCAGCTTGGGAAGCTTAGTGTCTGTTTGAGCCTCTGGGCACCATCAGGGGTGGGTTTGGGGTGTTGATGGGTCTTTGATAGCTCCATTCCCCCTGGAGTGCTCAGTCTTGCAGGGTCTCCTGCTGCAGAATGAGATTTAGTTGTTTCCTTGCCTTCTGCTTTGGTGATTCTCCTCTGCCACCACTGCTTTAGTAAGCAGAATAAATCCCTTGTGAGCCAACACCGGTGGAAGCCACTGGCTGCTGCACCAGGGTGCTTGTCCTGCCCCAGTGAGTGGTCAGGATGCTTTGCTGGGGCTGGGAGGAGGTAACCTCCAGGCAGAAGAAGTCTCCTGACCGGAGATGAGTTTGGCATGGAGGTGGTGGCTGCCCCACGTGGTTGGCATGGAGGTGTACAAGACCAGAATGGATGAGGCCTTGAGCAACCTGTGCTGGTGGAAGGTGTCCCTGCCCATGGCAGAGGGTTGGCACTGGATGATCTTGAAGGTCCCTTCCAACCATTTGGGGATTCTGTGGAAGAGGCACAGGCTGGTCCCTCAGCTTTTCCCTTCCTCTGTCTGAGCTGTGTTCCCGGGAAGTTGCTGAGTGTCCTGGGTTGACTCTGCAGAGGGAGGGCAGATATAAATACCTGCTAAAGCTCTGGAGCACTTGGGGATGAATATTTCAGGAGCTAGGAGCCTTTATTTCGTCAACTGCTTCACCAAAAGCAGGACCCTGTGTGGTTGTTGCTGCTGTGGTTCCCTTCAACCAGACTGAGGGAGTAAAGACAATGGAGTGGCTCAGAGTGAAGCCATGTGGTAGGAGACAGGTTGTGTGAAGAGGGTGGTTTGGAGAGGTGATCTTTCTGGGTGTGATGGTTAGATCCCACTGCTGCTTCAGCTGAACAGGAGCCCAGGTTGTGCCCAAGTGGCCAGAAAGGCCACCAGCAGCCTGGCCTGGATCAGCAATGGTGTGACCAGCAGGAGCAGGGCAGGGATTGTCCTCCTGTGCTCAGCCACAGCTCAAATCCTGGGTCGAGTTTTGTGCCCTTCACTCTAAGAAGGACCTGAGTTATCCTGGGATCCTCCCCCATTGCCCTTGTGGAAGTGAGGTGCTGCTTCCTCTTAGAGACACAGTGGCCCAGCACGGGCCCCTCTGTGGTGGGCACATCTGCAGTGGGCCTGCCTGGCATGGCCTGACTTGGTTGCTCTGCTGTGATGCTCCAGGAGTGCCTGGGTGAGTGTAGGGAAGGTTTTCTTTGCTGCCTTTGCCCTTGCTCAGCAGATCTGTGCTGGTGCAAAGTGAGGGAAAAGGGCAGAGGGACCTGTCCCTGCTGGTCTGCAACTTCTTTTGGAGGCTGGGTGAGGGTTGCTGGTACTAAGCCAGTTTCGTTTCCTTGCCTGGCTTTGGAGAAGCACAAGAGGCAGGGTTTGGAAATACTTCTGCCACCTGCCCTGCTTGTAGGGTGCCAGCAGAGAGGTGGTGACACTTGTGCAGCCTCGGGGGTGGGGATCAGAGGCTGTTTTCCTCCACTGGTGCTCCTCCAGAAGTGAGTACGAAGTGGAAAACCCCAGTTGCTGGTGTTTCCCTGCCAGGAGAGCTGCTGCAACCATCCCCTGGTCCAGCCTCCCAGCCTTGCCTGGCTCTGCAAGAGTGAGTCAGCTCAGCCAGCAGCAGCTCTTCGCCTGGGCTTCACCAGCTGTGGGCCACCAAGCCCCAGCCCCGTGGCCTCCAGAGCGATGCCCTGCGGGTCCTGAGCTCCCGCAGCCCTCCTGGCTCGGGCACAGCAGCTGCCGTCTGCTCCGCTGGCCCTGCAGATGTGGTAGGTCGGCGGCGGTGAGGGCTGAGCAGGTCGGGGCACTCTGTGCCGTTGGAAGGAGGAGTTAGAGAGGGAACAGCTGGATGGGGGGAGGAGGGGAGGGGATCTGACTGGCAGCCAGTCGAGGCAGGGATCTTCTAGCCTGCCTTTCTCGGTGCTTTTCCTTTGTCTTCCACAAAGTTGTGCTGGATTTGCTTGTGTTTGTCGAGCAGGGCTTTGCTACAGCCTGCTCTGAGAGCTCAGGGTTTGTGCCTTGCTCACCCAGGACGATTGATTTTTCTTTCTTTACCGCGGGAGAGAAGCTGAAGCAGGAAGCTTGGAGGCTTTTTAGCTGCTCCGCAGGAGTTTTGTTTAGAGGAGCAGCCTCCCGCTGAGCCTGTAACCCTGGGGGCTCTGCAGCGGAGCCCTGGCAGCTGGGCTCCAGTGCCCAGGTCACCTCAATCCACGGTGCTCCTGGCCAGGGCCGGTTGCCGTCTCTTGCCCTGGAGCTCAGCCGCACATCACGGAGCCTTGGCACGCCCCCAGCTCCCTGCCGGCAGGAAGGATGCAGGCTGCAGGTTTTGGGGCACTGCCCTGCTCTTTCACCCTGCCCTGTTCCTTCCTGTCTTCTGCTCTGCCGAGGCTCCAGAAAAGCCTCTGGTCCCAGAGGTGGTGCAGGCAGGCGCCTGGGCAGGCAGCAGTCAGGGCTCTGTAGCAACACACAAGCTCAGCAGAGACTCCTGAATTCCCTGCTCAGCAAATGCTCCTCTCAGGGACTGAGCTGTGGCTGCCCCAGGGTGGGCTTGGAAGGTGACCAGCTGGTGCCTTCTTCATCTTTGCCTTGTCTGACAGTTCTGCCCCACTTCAGTCAGAGGAGACTTCCTGCAAGTCAGAGGGAAGAAGAGGGCCCTGATGACCCCGCAGGGGCACTCCCTTCCATCCTGAGTCTTCCTCTGCCACTTCTGTTCTGGAGGTGAACAGTCACACATCCCGTGGGCAGCTCTGCTGCCAGGTCCTACTGAGACCACACCTACAGCACAGCCTCCAGTTCTGCTGTCCCTAGCACAAGGACGTGGAGCTGCTGGAGAGGGTCCAGAGGAGGCAGTCAAGATAAGAGGACTGGCAAACCTCTGCTGTGGGGACAGGCTGGGAGACTTGGGGCTGTGCAGCCTGGAGAAGAGAAGGCTCCAGGGAGACCTCAGAGCAGCCTTCCAGTAGCTGAAGGGGCTGCAGGAGAGCTGGGGAGGGACTTTGGACAAGGGCTGGGAGTGCCAGGACAAAGGACGAGGATTTTGAGCTGGGAGAGGGGAGGCAGAGTGGAGATGAGCAAGAAATTGCAGTGAGGATGGGGAAAGACTGGCACAGGTTGCCCAGGGAGGTTGTGGATCACAGAATCATATTCTGTGCTGCTGTAGTTCTGTGATCCACAACCTCCCTGGAGGTGTTCAAGGCCAGGCTGGATGAGGCCTTGGGCAACCTGGGCTGGTGGGAAGTTGGCACTGGATGATCTTTAAGGTCTTGGATCACTCTAGGATTCTGTGATCCTGCCTACGAAGCTGCCTCAGGGTCTTGGCCATCATCTCCCTCTAGAGGTTGTCAGCTCCCTGCTGGACTGTCCTTGGCAAGGCAGAGCCAGCAGCGAGGCTCCCTGGGCCCTCATCAGCCTGCTGACAGCTGCTGGCTTGGCTGAGAACCCTCCTGAGTCTTTGTTAAACGTTCTAATTACACTCTCATGTCTGCCAAGGCAGGTGCAGTGCTGCCAGCATGGTGGTGTCCCCTGCCAGCTGGTGTGCACCCTGCCTTGGTTGGGTAGAGCTGTGGTGGGAATCATGGCTGCATGGGCACTGCTGCTGGAGGTGTGAGGTCATTCAGCCTCCCCTGGACTCTCTCCAGCAGTTCTCTGTCTCTCCTGAACTAGAGAGCCCAGGACTGGACCCAGGACTCCAGCTGTGGCCTCCCTAGAGCAGAGTAGAGTGAGAGGAGAACCTTCTTTGCCCTGCTGCCCACACTCTTCTTCATGCCCCCCAGGATGCCTCATGTGGTCTTGTTGGCTGCAGGGAAAGCATCTGGGCAGGCTTTGTTGGGAGAAGTGCAGAGCTTGGACAAGCTGTGGTTGGGCTTCTCCTTCAGCCTGTTCACTTTTGAGAGCTTGTTCTTGTGGTACAGAGGCTGCTGCTGCTACTGGTAGGGTGCTGGTAGGAGTTGTACCATGAAGGATGGACCAAGGGCCAGTGTTCAGCATTGCCTCCCAGCGTTGTGCCCTCTGTCATCTTTGGTGAGACCACAGCTGGAGTATTGTGTCCAGTTCTGGGCTCCCCAGTTCAAGAGACAGGGATCTGCTGGGGAGAGTCCAATGGAGGCTATGAGGATGAGGAAGGGACTGGTACAGCTGTGTGAGGAGGAGAGGCTGAGAGTCCTGAGGCTGTTTAGACTGGAGAGGAGAAGGCTGAGAGAGGACTGATCAATGTCTGTAAATATCTGAGGGGTGGGGGTCAAGAAGCAGGGGCCAGGCTCTTTGCAGTGCTGCCCAGGGACAGGACAAGGAGCAATGGACACAAACTGGAACCTGGGAAGTTCCACCTCAACATGAGGAGAAAGTTGTTTGGCGTGAAGGTTCTGGAGGCCTGGAGCAGGCTGCCCAGAGAGGCTGTGGAGTCTTCTCTGGAGGCTTTCAAGGCCCACCTAGATGTGCTTTTGTATGACTTGCTCTGGGTGACCCTGCTCTGGCAGTGGGGGTCGGGCTGGGTGATCTCCAGAGGTCCCTTCCAACTCCTACCCTTCTGTTCTATGATTTCTGTGCTCCAGACAAGGACTCGGTAGGAGCCTGCTGGCAGCAGGCTGCACTCTGCTGAGCCACCACTCCTAGAGGCTGCCAAACCAGTGTCTTGTGGTGAACAGCTGAAGATGCTTGTCCCATGTCCTCTGCCATTTCTGTCCAGCTCCTACTGTCTTGCAGGGAAACAGCTTTCCTGGTGGGACAGCCATCCTGAGGACACACAGGCAGGAAGTCTTCTGCCAAAGCTTGCCGTGGTGGTGGCCCTGCCACTGCAAAGGGAGCCCCAGGCCTTTGAGAGAAGAGCTGCTGGTCTCCCTGGGAGCCTTGCTGGTTTTCCTGGGAGCTGGCAGTGGAGAAAGGCAAGCAGGTGGAAATCCCAGCAGCAGCCAGGGGGATCCCTGGGAAGGAACAGCATTGGGATGGAGCTTGGGAGAGAGAAGGGCGAGCAGGAGTGGGGAGTGTGACAGCTCCTGAGAGCGCTGCAGTGTCCTGGCTTCCACCTCTCTGCTTGCTGCCTGGACCTTTGGTCTCCTGCCTGACCAAGTGAGTGGAGCTGCCCGCCCTGAGCCCACAGCTTGCAGCCGATGCCACACCAAGCAGATCTGGTGGTGCCTCTCATCCCACTGTCCTCTTTGGTGGCACTTCAGTCTTTGAGGCTGTCCTGGCTTTTCTCTCCTCTCTCCAGGCACAGGAAGGGACAGGGAAGCTGCCTTCTCTCCGTGGTGTTGGGTGTGTGGCTGTGAGAGTGAAATGTTCATCAGGAGGGGATGGAGGATGCTGAGCTGTGTCTGGGATGGTGGTGGGTGGGGGGTGTGGATTTGGATGTTAAGATGTTACCATGAGTGTAGTGGAACACTGGAGTATTGTGTCCATTGCTGAACTCCCCAGTACAAGAGGGACAGACTAGAGAGAGTCCAGTAGAGGGTATGAGGATGATGAAGGGAATGGAATGTGATGAGGAAAGGCTGAGAGACTTGGGCCATTTTGGCCTGGAAAAGAGCAGCCCAAGAGGGGGCCTTATTGATGTTTGTAAGTGTCTGGAGGATGGGGAACAAGCAGCAGCAGCCAGGCTCTTTAGGAACAAGTTCTGCAGGAGACAACAGAAGGAGCAGGAACACTGCAACAGGTTGCCCAGGGAGGTGGTTGAGGCCCCATGCCTAGAGATACTCAAAGTGAGGCTGGACAGGGCTCTGGGCAACCTGATCTAGTGGAGGATGTCCCTGCTGAGTGCAGAGGGGTTTGGACTGGATGTTGAGGTACTGGAACCTGTCCAGAGAAGGGTGACAAAGCTGCTAAGGGGCCTGAAGCACAGCCCTGGGAGGAGAGGCTGAGGGAGTGCAGCCTGGAGAAGAGGAGGCTCAGGGCAGACCTCATTGCCGTCTACAACTACCTGAAGGGAGGCTGTAGCCAGGTGAGGTTGGGCTCTGCTGCCAGGCAAGCAGCAACAGAACAAGGGGACACAGTCTCAAGTTGTGGCAGAGGAGGCATAGGATGGATGTTAGGAGGAAGTTCTTCACAGAGACAGTGATTGGCATTGGAATGGGCTGCCCAGGGAGGTGGTGGAGTCACCATCCCTGGAGGTGCTCAGGATAGACTGGATGAGGCACTTAGTGCCATGGTCTGGTTGATTGGCCAGGGCTGGGTGCTAGGTTGGACTGGATGATCTCGGAGGTTTCTTCCAGCCTGGTTGATTCTATGATTCTGTGTTTTTTTGGAGTGGTAACAGCCTGGAAGGCTGTGGGAGCGTGGCCATGGCTGCTGCAAGGTGCTGACAGCCTTTGCTTTGCCTTTTGCTGATGCCTGTGGTTTGATGAACCTCCTCCAGGAAGAGAAATGGGTGCGACAGGATCCAGGGTGCACTTCCTGGCCCTGTTTGTTTCCCTGCTTCTGCAGAAGCTGGGCACACAGCTCCTGCCCTCACTTTGCTGAGGCGTGGGCTCCCTCTCTGGTGTGCCATGGTGGGAGAGGGCACAACAGCTCACAGCTGGAGGGCTGGAGGCAGAAAAATCAATGCTAATATTGCTCTTAGATTCCTTAAATAGCTCCGGTAAATAAAAGCTGGCAGTGCTCAGCCAAGGAAGGCCTGGCAGATGAAGGAGAATGGATCTGCAAGCTTCTCCCTTGCAAGGAGATGGATTTCTGGAGCTGGGGCTTTATTCAGAGAAAGAGCTGATTTAGGAAGGGAGTTGAAGGTTGTATCTGATCTCTCTGTGAGAAGGAACTGCTCCTCCGGCTGCACTTGGCTTGAAATGTGCTTGGATCACTGCTGCTGTCCAGGAGTGTTTCTCAGGTCCCCAGCCAAACCAGAGGTCACTTTCCTCCTCCTCAAGATGCTTCCTGCTGCATCTTCTGTCTCCTCAAGCCCCTGCTGCTGCAGTGCAGCCTGCTCAGCTGCCTTGGGAAGCTTGTGGTGCAGCTGCTGCTGCTGCTGGGGATGGTGGTGATCAGCCAGGACCTGGTTGCCTCTGCAGGCTGCACCAGCATCTCCTAGCTTCCTGCACCTGCCCTCCATGGCATCAAAGGTTTTCTTTCCCTTTGCTGCAGCTGGTGGTGCAGTGGAAGTTGGTTGTAGAAGTGAGGCAGGCAGTGGTGAGCCTGCCGGGGTGCTGCTCCCACAACTGAAGCTGCTCTTTCCTTTGGACAACTGAAATTTGGTGTTCCCAGGAAGAGCCGGGGGCATGGGACAGACTTAGAGGCTTCTCCTGCAGAGCTGGCCCTGCTCAGAGTCTTGTGCAAGCAGTGTAGGTTGGAAGGGGTTGGAAGGGACCAGCTCAGCTGGAGACAGCCACAGCTGGCCTGCAGCATGGGGCTGCCTTACCTGGGAGCAGGAGTGCACGGAGGGAGGGCTCCAGGCTTATGCTGCACGTTTACCTGTAGGAGACCTGTTCTGTCCTTTGGGGAGGAGGAGGAAGCAGAAAGCTCTGTTCCAGCCCCACCTTTACTCAAAGCTCCAGGAAATAAGCCCTAGCAGGGGACAAAGGGCATTGTGCAGGGCCAGGATTCCTTGTTCTTGCCGTCAGCAAGCATGGCATCGCCTTCCTGACAGCCCCGAGAGTGCTGCTCCCTGCTAGCCCAGTGGTTGCCGTGGGCTGTGGAACTGCTGCTGTGCTGCCGCACACTGACCCTGCCTAGAAAGAGTTGAAGTGACCTTCTGCCCTGCAGGGAGGTGGCTCTGGTGTGTCTGGGACTTGTTCCCCCATCAGGGTCCCAGGCAACACTGGAGGTGGTCACTGAGGGCTGGTGCTGGCAGCAGGGCTCTGCGGCCTCTCTGCTGCCCAGGTAAGTGGGGCAGGAGCTGGAGCTGGGGCATGGTGCCCCCGAGAGCCTGCTGATCCAAAACGCCTTTGCTGGAGGCTGGGGAGGGTCAGGAGCTGCTGCTGAGCTGTCCTGGTATGGAGCTGCTGCTGCCGGGATGAGCAGGCCCCAAAGCCCATAGCCAGGTGACAGCACCTGGTGGTGGAGTCTCCATCTCTGGAGACATTCCAAAGCCACTTGCATGCATTCCTGTGCTACCTGCTCTAGGTGATCCAGAGCTCCCTTCCAGCCCCTACTCTTCTGTCATACGCAGGCTGCTTCTCTTTGCATGGTGCTGTCTGATCTGGCCTAACACAGTTCTCCCAGTGTGGGTAGCATAGTGGTGAGGCAGAAGGAGAGGAGGGAGGCAGGAACACCGAAGGAGGAGAGAGTTGACCCTGACAGCAGCAAGAAGGCACAGCAGGCTGCACCTCCTGCAGAGGGTCACCAACAAGTTGCAGATGTGGAGCACGGAGGGGTTGGGCTTGCTCACCGAGGTGCATGCCTGCATTCAGAGAGGGGTTGTAGGGCTGCTTCTTGTGCCCTTCCTGAAGTGTTCTGGGGGGAAGCCATCACCATGCCCTTGGAGAGGTAGGTTGGCAGTGTCAGAAGGAGGTGTGCCTGAAGAGCAGTGTCTGGGCTGATGGTTGTCCCTTTCCTGGTAGCGAGGTCCTCACTGTGCCAGCCCAGGCAGTGTGTGGTACCCTCACATTCTGGGCAGCCTCGGCCTTACACTGCCTTTTGCTCTCTTCCAGCCACTCTCACTCTCCCGGCTCCATGGCTGCTGTCCGCGAGTGGTCCTGCACCCGCTGCACCTTCCTGAACCCCGTTGGCCAGCGCCAGTGCTCCATCTGCGAAGCCCCCCGCCAGAAGCCCGATCTCAACCACATCCTGCGGCTCAGCGTGGAGGAGCAGAAATGGGCCTGTGCCCGCTGCACCTTCCGCAACTACCTGGGCAAGGAGACCTGCGAGGTGTGCGGCTTTGCCCCGGAGCCAGGCCCCAGTGGCTCCCCCTTGCCGGTCATCAACGGCGTCTTGCCCAAGCCTGCCGTGCTGGCGGAGCCCAAAGGCACGGCCAAGGAGGAGGCTGCCAAGATAGAGAGCAGCAGTGAGGACTCGGAGGGGAAGAGCCCGGAGGAAGCGGAGCCGGAGAGCGGCTGGGCCTGCCAGCGCTGCACGCTGCACAACACCCCCGTGGCCAACTCCTGCTCCGCCTGCGGGGGCCCACGCAAGCTGTCCCTGCCCAAGATCCCCCCTGAGGCGCTGGTCGTCCCCGAAGTCATCACCCCTGCTGGATTTCACATGGCCCCCTCCACCCCACAGCCTTCAGCCTCTGCGGAACTCTCCGACGGTGACGCTGCGGCCGCCCAAGGCCCAGTGGCTATGGAACAAGAGGCCCAGAAGATGCCACCTTTCAGCCCCTTCTCCCCGGGGCTCCAGAACAACCCCGTGCCCCGAAGTCGCCGGGAGGTGCCCCCGCAGCTGCAGATGCCAGGCCCCGAAGCCTGCCAGCCTGCCACCCAGAGCTCGGTGGGGCAGAAGGGCTCTCCGCAGGGCCAGGCCAGGGCCGCCCCGGCCGCACGCTTCCAGGAGCTGCTGTCCAACAAGCGGCTGAGCGTGCTGGAGGAGGAGATGGAGGTCAGCCCGTCCCACTGGAAGTGCAGCTCCTGCTCCCTGCTCAACTCCTCCGGGGCCAGCAAATGCGAGGCTTGCGGCGCCCAGAGAGGCAGCGACACCATCAACCTGACGGGTGACTCGGTGAGGTTCACCCCCTGCAGCCCTTCCAGCCCGGACTTCACTACTTGGTCCTGTTCCAAGTGCACGCTCAAGAACCCCACGCTGGCGCAGAAGTGCAAGGCCTGCGGCTGCTCCAAGCTGCACGGCTTCCAGGAGCACGGCACGCAGCCCGAGCCCGCCCCGCGCTGCTGCCCGGACTGCGGCGCCTGCGACCGCGCCGCCTGCCCCTGCGGCGCCAGGGCCCCCTCGGCCCGCAAGGTCGCCAGGCTGTTCCCCTCGCAGCTGCCCGTCGGGCAGGACAGGCCCGGGCAGTGGGCTTGCCCCGCCTGCACCCTGCTGAACGAGCTGAAGGCCAAGCACTGCGCGGCCTGCCACACGCCGCAGCAGTACGTGGCCCAGCGCAAGGGCCTGAAGCCGCTGAAGAGGCGCGAGAGCATGCACGTGGAGAAGAGGCGGCAGACAGACGAGGGCGAGGCCAAGGCCCTCTGGGAGAACATCGTCACCTTCTGCAGAGAGGTGAGCGAGCGCTGGGACGCCCTTGCCCCGGGCCCCGCTCCCGACCTGGCTCGCGGGAGGCTCCCACCGCAGCTGGGCAAGGGAGGTTCTCCTGCCAGTCACTGAATCGCTGAACCTTAGAGGTCGGAGAAGGACCTCCAGAGATCGTCGAGTCCAACCCTCCCTGCCAAGTCTGCTCTGCCCTGCTGAGTGTTGAGGCTGTTCAGTCTGGAGAAGAGAAGTCTCCGAGGAGACCTCGTTGTGGCCTTCCAGTATCTGAAGGGGGCTACAGAAAAGCTGCTGAGGGACTTTTTAGGCTGTCAGGCAGTGATAGGACTGGGGGGGAATGGAACAAAGCTAGAAATGGGTAGATTCAGACTGGATGTTAGGAAGAAGTTCTTCAGCATGAGGGTGGCGAGACCCTGAAACAGTTTGTCTGAGGAGGTGGTGGAAGCCTCATCCCTGGAGGTCTTTAAGGCCAGGCTGGATGTGGCTGTGAGCAGTCCGATCTAGAGTGAGGTATCCCTGCCCATGCAGGGGGTTTGGAGCTGGATGATCCCTGAGGTCCCTTCCAACCCTGACAGTTCTGCGATTGTGTCCAGTGCTGAGCTCCCCAATTCATGAGGGACAGGGATAGACTTGAGAGAGTCCAGCAGAGGCTATGAGGATGATGAAGGGACTGGAATGTGATGAGGAAAGACTGAGAGACCTGAGAGTGGTTATTCAACGGAAGAGCAGCCCCAGAGGGGACCTTACTGATGTTTATAAGTCTCTGGAGGGTAGGGGACAAGCAGCAGCAGCAGCTGCCAGGCTCTTTAGGAGCAAGTTCTGCAGCAGGAGGCTGCTGGAACACTGCAACAGGTTGCTCAGGGAGGTGGCTGTGGCCCCATGCCTGGAGGCGTACAAGAAACCTGTGGCCATGGCACTAGGGGACAGGGTTTAGTGGCTATGGAGATGTTAGGTTGCTGGTTGGACTGGATGATCTTGGAGGGCTTTTCCAGCCTGAACAGTTCCATGATTCTGTGAATTCTGAGAGGTGGCCAAGCTGAATTGGCAGCATTGTGTGGCCAGGAAGGGGACTCTGCCTTGTCCCATCCTGCACTGTTCTCGGTCAGAGCCTTGGCAAAGCACCTTCAGCCCTCTATGCCAGGCTGCTGGATCAGTGGCAGCCTGAAAACCCCACCCAAACAAAACCTCTGCTGTGTCCTGCTGCTGCTTACAGTCAGCCAGGGGCTCTGCAGGGCTGGGGGAAGGACTGATGAGTGTGTGAGGCTGGAACCTTTGGAGATACAGCAGAGGTGATGCTCCTCAGCTGCATGGAGCAGACACTCCCCTTGAGAACAGCAACAAGCTCTGGGACCTGCCCTTTGCACCCACACTGGTATTTGAACAGTGCCAGGTAGCTCAAGGCCTCATCCAGCCCTGGCCTTCAACACCTCCAGGAAGGTTGTGGATCACAGAATCATGGAATGTGATTAAAGATCACATTCTGTGATCCACAACCTCCCTGGGCAACCTGTGCCAGTCTCCGTCTGCTCACTGACAAGAATTTCTTCCTCCTCTCCACTCTCAATCTCTCCCAGCTCAAAGCCATAGTCCCTCATCTTGATTTCTATCAGGGCTGGTTTCTGCTGCAAGAATCTCACTTCATTTAATTAACAATGGCAAAGAGATCCTGGTTCTTACTGCACCCCTTTAGACACCACCTGAAGAAGCCATCCTCCTCTCTGTGGGGAAGCTCCTGGAGCCATCTTGCCTCTGTGGCTGATGCTATTATTATAGAACTGCTGAGGCTGGCAGAGCCCTTGGAGGTCATGAAGTCCAACCACTTGCCCAGAGCTCCCAGTCCCAGCACTGCTGCTCAGCCACTGCCACCAAACCACCTCCCTCAGCACCACATCCAGGTGGCTATAACCACCTCCAGGGGTGGGGACTGCACCACCTCACTGGGCAGCCTGGCACAGTGCCTGAGAACCCCTAATGGGAAGAAATTGTTCCTCATGTCCAACCTGAACATGCACTGACACAGTTTGAGCCTTTCTGTCCCGCAGCTCTGGCAGGAGGGCTGGGACACAGAACAGTCACTGGAATTGCCTGTTTGTGCCGGGCTGAATCCAGGAGGGAAAACTGCCCCTCACCTCCCTGGCTGTGCATCGATGGTGGCTCAGCACCTTCAAGCCCATTGTGTCCCTTCTGCAGCAGGGAAAGCTCAGCTCACGGCACAGGGCTCAGGATAGGAGCATTTGCTTGCCAGGTGGCTCTTTGCATCCTGCTGCTGCCATGCTGTGCCGCTTAGGAGCAGCCAAGGTCCCCTGCGGCCCAGCTTTTAGCACCAGCAGAAAGTGTGAGACAGTCTCTGCCCAGGGAAGTTCCTGTGAGACAGAAAAGGGCAGATCTGAGTCAGAGTCCTGGGCTCCGGGTGAGCTGGCTCGTGGCAGGGCTAAGTACTGGACCTGGCATACAAAGTCCCAGAATGCCAGCATGGTGGGGGCTGGAAGGGACCTCTGGAGATCACCCAGACCAAGCCCCTGCCAAAGCAGGGCACCCACAGCAGCTTCCCAGCAGCACAGTGCCCAGCTGGCCTTGGAAGCTCTCCACACAAGGACACTCCACAGCCTCTCTGGGCAGCCTGCTCCAGGCCCCCAGCACCCTCACAGCAAACAACTTTCTCCTCCTGCTCAGATGCAACCTCCTGGCTGCTACTCTGTGCCCTTTGCCTCTTGTCCTGTCCCTGGGCACCACTGCAAATGCATCTGGGCCATTACCAGCAAACGGGCAGGAGGGCTGGGGGCTCTGTGCCCGCTGGTGGGGCGCAGAGGGAGGCTTTCCTGGCCAGCGGGGTGCCAGGCTCCATGGGAGCTGCAGGCTAACGCTCCTCTTGCCTTTTGCTCTGGCAGAACAAAGTGAATTTCGTGGATGACAGCTTCC
The DNA here is from genome assembly GCA_013400475.1 of Tricholaema leucomelas. Taxonomy (NCBI): domain Eukaryota; kingdom Metazoa; phylum Chordata; class Aves; order Piciformes; family Lybiidae; genus Tricholaema lacrymosa; species Tricholaema leucomelas. Next base: position 291,817 of record WAAF01019240.1, read on the forward strand.
CCCCCGGGCCCAGGTCGGTGGGCTTCCCCGAGGGGGACAGCGTGCAGCAGAGGGTGAAGCAGTGGCTGCGGCCCCACGAGATCAACTGCAGCATCTTCAAGGAGCGGGCGGTCAAGTGGTCTGTGTTCCGCACGCCCAGGCCCTCCGACATCCTGCAAGGGCTGCTGGGAAACTGCTGGTAAGGAGGGGCAGCCAGCCAGCCTGGCAGCCCCGTGCCCTTCCTCCTTTCCCTCTCCTCCATCCAACCCTGGCCCCTCCTCAGACCCCTTTATGCCCTTAGGGATGTGCCCCATCCTCTGCCTCCCCTTTCCCCTAGTAGCCGCCCGCTGCCTTTCGGTGCCGCCCTGAGGCCGTGCCACATGGCTGTCCCCTGTGCCTCTGGCAGGTTCCTGAGTGCCCTGGCCGTGCTGGCAGAGCGACCAGAGCTGGTGGAGAGGGTGATGATCACCAGGAGCCTGTGTCCCGAGGGTGCCTACCAGGTGCGGCTGTGCAAGGATGGCACCTGGACCACGGTGCTGGTGGACGACATGCTGCCCTGCGACGAGTGCGGCTACCTCCTCTTCTCCCAGGTCAGCAGCCCCAGGGGCACTGCCACCCCCAACTAGGGGGGCTGGCCCCTGGCTCTCCTAGCAAAGGGCTGAGGGAGGCAGTGGGAGGAGATGCTGCTGTGAGTTGGGGTGAGGCCTCTGTTCTGTGCTGCGTGGGGCATGGTGATGGTGAGACACTGATACAGGCTACCCAGGGGTGTGGTGCAGGTCGCATGCCTTGAGATGTTCAAGGTCAGGTTTGGTGTGGCCCTGGGTATGCTGGAACACTGGCACAGGTTGCCCAGGGAGGTTGTGGAGCACAGAATCACAGAATGTGATCACAATCTTTGATCACATTCTGTGATTCTGTGCTCCACAACCTCCCTGGAGGTGTTCAGGACCAGGCTGGATGAGGCCTTGAGCAACCTGTTCTAGTGGGTGGTGTCCCTGCCCATGGCAGGGGTTTGGAACTGGATGAGCTTTGAGATCCCTTCCAATCTAAACCATTTTGTGATTCTATGGGTAGCCTGATCTAGTTGGAGGTGTCCTTGCTGCCTGCAGGGGTGTTGAACAAGATGCCTTTGGAGGGTCCCTTCCAACCTGATGCAAACTGTGGATCCTGGGACGTTTGCAGCTCTTGGCCTGCTCTGTGCACTCAGGACAGCTGAACTCTCACAGGCCATAGTGTAGAAACAAAGAATCCCTGACTGGGTTGGGTGAGAAGGGACCTTCCAAGCTCATTCAGTCCAGCATTCAGCAGGGACATCCCCAAATAGAGCAGGTTGCTCACAGTCCCACACAACCTGACCTGCAACGGTACAAGCCATGGGGCAGCTCCCACCTCTCTGGACAACCTGGGCCAGAGTTTTACCACCCTCACAGTGAAAAACTTCTTAATGTCTACTCTAAATCTCCCATCTTTCAGTTTAAAACCATAACTATAAACCTATTTAGGCCTCTTTTGGCATCTGGATTTTTATAGCTAAGTCTGTTTTTCCTGTGTGGGAAACCTTCCTCATCCTGCACAGCAACAGGCAAATATTTTGACCTGTGTATTTTGTGCTGTGAGAGGCTGAGGCCAAGCTGCTTCTCTCCTCTGCAGGGAGGTCTGGCAACTTGGCTCTGCCAGGCAGGGACTGTGGAGAGGGAGGAGATGGCACAACAAACGAGCCTGTTTCGAGCCAGTGCCCACCCAGTTGCTCTGAGCACACTCGGGTGGCATCTGCTAGGCTGAAGGAAGCTCCTTCAGCTGCTTTGGGCCCTTGTGTCCTGCCCTGCCTGCCAGGCCTGGGGGCGCTTGCTGAGATCATGTCCATGAAGGAGACTGAGAACATCTTCATTGGAGCTCAGGCAGCAAAATCTGCCAAACAAAACGAAGTCAGGAGGAGACAGGGACCTAGGAGTATTGGGTTGGACTTTGTTCTGCAAATCCCAGAGTGCCAGCAGGGTGGGATTGGAAGAGACCTCTGGAGGTCACCCAGCCCAACCCCCTGCCAAAGCAGAGCACCCACAGCAGCTTGCCCAGCAGCACAGTGCCCAGCTGGCCTTGGAAACTCTTCACACAAGACAACTCCACAACCTCCCTGGGCAGCCTGCTCCAGGCCTCCAGCACCCTCACAACAAACAACTTTCTCCTCCTGCTCAGATGGAACTTCCTGGCTGCCACTTTGTGCCACTTGCCCAGGGGCTTCTGAATCCTGACAGGATTGTTTTGCTGTGTGAGCTGGCTGTGGGGGCTACAAAACGAAAAGCAGAAAGCTTCCAAAAGGAGGGAAAAATAAGGTTCTTGTCCCAGCTGCTGTCTAGCAGCAGAGGTTTTGTTGAGTGGGGGACTCACACAGCACTGAAAAGCTCTCTCAGCTTTACCCAGCAGAGGGAAATCACTGCTCTGCCTTCCTTTGCCAGCTCTCCACTGCCACCTGTGAGTCACACAGCCACAGTGGCCTAGTGCTCTGCCCCTGCTGCCCTCCAAGCACCCAGTACAGAAGAACTCCATCGCCTGAGGACAGAGGCCAGCAAACAGCTTCTTGCCTTCTGTCCTCATTGACCTCCCTGCAGTCAGGGCCTGGAGCAGAGGCTTCTCCCCACAGCCTCAGCGTGCCCAGAGTGAAAGGCAAAGCACAGCTTGGTGCCAGCACCATGTGACAGATCCACAAAATGCACCAGGTTGGAAGGGACCCTCCAAGGGCATCTTGTCCAAGTCCCCTGCAGCCAGTAAGGACACCTCCAACTCGAGCAGGCTGCCCAGGGTCACATCCAGTCTGACCTTGAGTGTCTCCAGGGCTCGAGTCTCAACCACAGCCCTAGGCAGCCTGTGACAGTATTTTACCATTCTCAATGTGCAGAATTTTCTTCTGATGTCCAACCTAAATCTCCCCTGTTCCAGTTTCAAACCTCATCCTGGTGCTCGCAGCTCTTGTCAAAAGTCTCTTTCCAGCTTTCCTACAGTCCCTTCAGCTACTGGAAGGCTGCTCTGAGGTCCCTCTGGAGCCTTCTCCAGGCTGCACAGCCCCAATTCTCCCACTCTGTCCCCACAGCAGAGGTTCTCCAGCTTCTGATCATCTTGGTGGCCTCCTCTGGATACTCTCCAGCAGCTCCAGGTCCTTCTTGTGCTGGGGGTTCCACAGCTGGCCCCAGCCCTGCAGTGAGGTCTCCCCAGAGCAGAGCAGAGAGGCAGGATCCCTTCTCTCCATCTCTGCCCACACTGCTTTGGATGCAGCCCAGGCTGCCCTTGGCCTTCTGTGCTGCCAGTGCCCATTGCTAGCTCTTGTACAGCTTCTCCCCTGCCAGCCCTCCCAAGTCCTTCTCTGCAGGGCTGCTCTCCATCTCACCATCCCTCAGTCTGGACTGATACCGAGGGTTGCCCTGAGCCAGGTTTTGGAGCCTGTGCTTGGCCTTGTTGAACCTCAAAAAGGCAAAGTGCAGATAAGGCAAAGACCTGTAGCAGTGGCTCGGATGTGGTGGTGAAGGTTGTGCCCTGAGCTGGGGCTGATGGAGGCTTTGCAGACCTCTAGGTGCATTTGTGCAGCTGCTACATTTATTTCTGAATCCATAACCAGGCTGGCAATGCCCAGAGCAGCAGCCTGGCAGCAGAGCAGCAGCCTGGCAGCAGAGCAAAGCCACTGCAGGCAGTTTCTCCCTCTGCAGAACTCATGCAGTGTAATTAGATCTTGCTGCTGTCCCTGGGCTGTGAGAGAGGACTTTGCCCATCTGGCAGAGGGCATTTGGAGATGTCCTTGAAACGGTGTCCCTGTTCCCTGAGTGAAATCTGATCAGCCCCGTGGCTGTGTTTGCTCCAGGCAGCCTGCTTTGCCAGAGGTGTGTTGGATCTGGGTTACCACGAGTGAAAGGCTTCCAGATGTGCTCAGTAGCCTCTTCCAGTATTCAACCCTTTTCAGATCCAGTTGGAGCAGAAGTAAGGAATTGTTTGCAGGGTGGGCACCACTCCTGCCAGCCTGCCTGCCTGGGCACCCTGGAGTGTAGCTCTGCTGGCTCCAGGTACTCCTGGATGTTTACTCCAGGGTAATAGCCCAAGGAGGGATTACACTGGGTAAACAAAACACTGAACAGGAAGCAAACAGGGTCACCCTTGGCCTCAAGTGGGCAAGCTGCTGGTGGCTTGGTCTTGCTGCTCCTGCCTTCCCACCTGCCACTGCAGCAGGAGAGCTGGCAGGGCTGGGTGAAAGGGGCTCTGCCTTGTCTGCCCCTGGGGCTTTGCCTTGTCTGCCCTCCCTGCTTTTGTCTTTCCATCTCACACGCAATCACAGAATGATGGAGGCTGGAAGGGACCTCTGCAGATCATCCAGTCCAACCCCTGCCAGAGCAGGGGCACCCAGGAACACATCCAGGTGGATCTTGAAAGGCTCCAGAGGCTCCACAACCTCTCAGGGCAGCCTGCTTCAGGGCTCTGCCACCCTCACAGCACAGAAGTTCCTCCTCCTGTTCAGATGGAACTTCCTATGGTCAAGATTTTACTCATTGCCCCTTGTCTTGTCACTGGGGAGCACTGAGAAGAGTCTGTCCCCATCCTCCTGACACCCACCCCTTAGGTATTTCTAAGCATTCACAAGACCCCTCTCAGCCTCCTCTTCTCCAGGCTGCCCAGCCCCAGCTCCCTCAGCCTCTCCTCAGGTGAGAGCTGTCCCAGTGCCCTCAGCACCTCAGTGGCCCTGTGCTGGACTCTCTGCAGTAGTTCTTTGTCCTTCTTGAGCTGAGGAGCCCAGAATTGGACCCAGGGCTCCAGCTGTGGCCTCCCTAGGGCAGAGTAAAGAGGGAAGAGAACCTCCTTTGCCCTTCTGGCCACACTCCTCCTCATGCACCCCAGGATGCCATTGGCCTTCTTGGCTGCAAGAGCACACTGCTGGCTCATGGGCATCCTGCTGTCCACCAGCACTCCTTGGTCCTTTCCCTCATAGAGCTGCTCTCCAGCTGCTCAGCCCCAACCTGTGCTGACCTATGGGGTTGTTCCTTGCCAGCTGCAGGACCCTACCCTTGCCCTGGCTAAATTTCAGCAGATATCTCTTCCCCCAGCCCTGCAGCCTGCCCAGGTCTCCCCGAGTGGCTGCGCAGCTGTTCCAACCAGTTTGCCATCAGCAGCGAAGCAGCCGGGGGTTGGCTGCGTGCCTCGCTGGGGCACTGGTGAAGTGTCTCTTGTCTCTCCCTCTCCCCACAGGCCCAGAGGAAGCAGCTGTGGGTTGCCCTGATTGAGAAGGCCCTGGCCAAGCTGCACGGTTCGTACTTTGCCCTGCAGGCCGGGCGTGCTATCGAAGGCCTGGCTACACTAACGGGTGCCCCCTGCGAGAGCCTGATGCTGCAGGTCAGCTCCACTAACCCTCGCGAGGAGCCCATTGACACTGACCTCATCTGGGCCAAAATGCTGAGTTCTAAGGAGGCTGGGTAAGACCAGGCAGGAGAGCACCGTGGCAGGAGCACGGACACTTGGAGAGGGGGGGTCGAGGTGGGGGGCTGCTGCCGTTCGTAGATTCATAGGGATGGGTGGGGTTGGAAAGGAGCTTAAAGATCATCCAGTTCCTTCAGCATCACAGAATGGCAGGAGCTGGAAGGGACCTCTGAAGCTCATCCTACAGAGCAGGATCACCTATACCAGATCACACTGGAAGGCATCTGTGTGGGTTTGAAATTCTTCAGAGAGGGAGACTCCACAGCCCCCCTGAGCAGCCTGCTCCAGTGCTCTGTCACCCTCACAGTGAAAACATTCCTCCTCATGTTTCCATGGAACTTCCTGTGCTTCAACTTCCACCACTGCCCTTTGTCCAGGCAGAGCAGAGCCTGGCTCCATGTACTGGGCTCTCAACTTTACATCTTTAATACCACAAATGAGGTCACCTCTCAGTCTCCTCTTCTCCAAGCCCCAGGCCCCAGTTCCCTTAGTCTCTCCTCGTTAAAGAGATCTCCCATTCCCTTCATGATAATCCAGTTCCTTCAACATCATCCAGTCCCAAGCCCCCTGCCATGGGCAGGGACACCTCCCACCAGCCCAGGTTGCTCAAGGCCTCATCCAGCCTGGCCTTAACACCTCCAGGGAATCACATTTTGTGGTTCTGTGATCCATAACCTCTCTGCGCAACCTTTTCCAGTCTCTCCCCACCCTCACTGGGAAGGATTTCTCCCTGCTCTCCAGTCTAACCTCCATACCTGTTTGTAGAGGCTCAGAGGAGAGGGATTAGTGCCTTACCTAGGCTGGATTCCACCACCCTTGGTGCTCACCTGGAGCATTGGTGGAGCTCCCCCTTGAAGCTCTCAGAAATGATTTTTGCTGCCTTTCCTTTTTCTGTGAAATGAAGCTCCTGGTGACCTTCCCTGTGCACGCTGCCTGCTGCCTTGCAGGAGTTTGGAAGTGGCTGCATGGAGCCTGCTTGCTTTGCTTTGAGGGGTTTTGTATCCCCCAGTGCTTGACCCTGCACGTGTCTCTCACCCAGTCGTGCCATCTTTGCTGGCCACGACTATAGGCAAAGCAAAAGCAAAGACCTCTTGCTCCTGGCTCAGGCAGGAGGGCACTGAGCTTGGCTAAAGGCAGGCTCGCTCCTGCCAGCCACTTGGGAGGCTGATAGGACACCTCAGGCCTGGTGTCCCTGCAAGCCTGGCTGCTGCAGACCTCTTGCCCCCATAGCCAGGCCTGAGCCCTGCAGCACAGGCCAGCTGCCTGTGAACCACAGCAGACCTCCTGCTTGCTTCCCTGTGAGGCTGAGCGCTGGCAGCCAGCGGAGATGGGCAGGAGCTCAGGGCCTGGCAGAAGATGGGTGAGGTCTGGGCAAAGCTCCACAGAGCTTTCAGCACTGCTTGGAGCATCAGGCTGTGGAGCCTGGGCTCCAGCATGTACGTGAGCAGGCGGAGGGAGCTCTGGCCAGTGGGGTTTAGAGTTGTGGCAGAGAGGGTCTATCCAGGAGCACCTGGTGGGGGGGATCTGTCCTGTGCCTCGAGCAGCAGGGTCAAGCTTCCTTCCCCTTACCAGGCCTGCCAGGACGCTAAAGGCTTTGCTGTCCCCGTGCAGGTTCCTGATGGGTGCATCCTGTGGTGGAGGGAACATGAAGGTGGACGATGTGGCCTACGAGAGCATGGGGCTGCGCCCCCGGCACGCCTACTCCATCCTGGACGTGAGGGATGTCCAAGGCTTCAGGTGAGCTGCCTGCCAGCAGCCCTGGGCACAGAGATTTGAGCCCCTGGGGACTCTTTGGTGTCCCATGCTCATGGCTAACAAGGGCTATTCCTCCATCCCAGAGTGCCACATAAACGCTGTTGTCGCCCAGGCTGCCCTCACCTGGCGCTGGCTCCATGGCCGGGGCCACTCTGCTCCAGGAGGACTCTGCTGCAGAATGCTTCACTTGGTCTCACAAGATGCAGAGGATTGAGATGAGCTCTTTCAGTTCATGAGGCTGTCAGAGTTTGCTTCTGCCTTTGGAAGGTGGAGGAGATAGAAGCAGATGCTGCCTCCCACAGCCTGGATGCCATTCCAAGCCCCATCTTCAACCATGTCAAACTCAGGAGCCTCTTCCCTTCTGAATTCCTCCCTGCAGCATCTGGCTGGAGGCCCTTGGGGCAGGGAAGGGCAGAGATAGCTGCAGCAGGTTCAGAGCTGCTTATTCCAGGACAAGGACATGTGGGCCATGGTGAGGGTGGCAAATCAAGTCTAGGATGCTGTGAGAGCTTTGAAAGATGGGGCAGCAGTGGCTCGGTGCCCTCTGTAAGGGGGCTGGCTGGGTCTGGAGAGGTGGGAGAACATCTTAGAGGTGATATTCCTTGTGCCGTCCTTCCTCCCACGCTCTCCCCCTGCTCCTCCCAGGCTCTCACTCTGCTCCTCCCCTTCTCTAGGTTGCTGCGGCTGCGAAACCCCTGGGGCCGCTTCTCCTGGAACGGCAGCTGGTCTGACGAGTGGCCACACTGGCCAGCGCCCCTGCGCCACGACCTGATGCCGCACGGCAGCAGCGAGGGGGTCTTCTGGATGGAGTACAGCGACTTCATCAAGTATGGTGCTGCCCAGGGTGCGGCTGTGGGGCGGGGGACATGGGCATCCTCAGGGAGGTGTCGGTGGTCTCTTGGTGCCTGCTGCACCCAGCTGTGTGAGCTGCAGCGTACTGGGGTACAGAGCAGAGCAGAGGACCCCAGCAGGGCCGATTCCAGCTTTGTACTGGTGAGGCCACAGCTTGAATACTGAGGCAAATTTTGTGCCACTCACTCCCAGAAGGACATTGAGGAGCGGGAGCAGGTCCAAAGAAGGGCAAGGAAGCTGGGAAAGGGTCTGGAGAACAGGGCTGGGGAGGAGCAGCTGAGGGAGCTGGAAGAGACCTCATTTCTCTCTACAGCTCCCTGAGAGGAGGCTGCAGCCAGCTGGGGGTTGGGCTCTGCTCCCTAGGAACTAGTGACAGGACAAGAGGAAACGGCCTCAAGTTGCCCCAAGGGAGGATTAGGTTGGATATAAGAAGAATCTTCTTCCCTGGACAGATTCTCAAGGCCTGGCCCAGGCTCCCCAGGGAGGTGGTTGAATGCCAATCTCTGGTGATCTTTCCAAGACGCAGAGCTGTGGTGCTGAGGGCCACAGCTCAGCCCCAACCAGGTAGAGAATGGTTGGCCTGGATGATCCTGAAAGGCTTTTGCAGGCCAGAGAGTTGTGTGGGAAGTGCCAGAGCAGGTGAGCTCAGTTCTTGCTCCTTCCAGCACAGGCAGAAGGCTGCAGGCTGCCTCTTGCTGTATTTCCTGGCCAGTCTGAGAGGGTTCCCAACAGCATCTTGTGCCAGTCCTGCCCTGAGAGCAGTGGCAAATCAGGATCTGGTTTGTGTCACTGCTGCAGAGTAAAGCTACAGCTGATGCAGAGCAGAGTCCCTCAGCTCCTCCTGCAGCACATCAGCCCCTGGCACTCTGCAGCACCTTGGCTGGAGGTGACTGAGCGGTGCTGAGGGCCGTGGTTGAGCCGTGGCCTGGCAGTGCTGGGTTGATGGCTGTGCTGGGCTGATGGCTGTGCTGGGCTGATGGCTGTGCTGGATGACCTCAGAGGTCTTTTGCAGCCTGCCCCACCCCACGGCTCCCCACAGGTACTTCGACTCGGTGGATATCTGCAAGCTGCACTCGGACTGGCACGAGGTGCGCGTGCAGGGCATGTTCCCCAACAAGGCCAACGGGCCGGTGGTGGTCACCTCGCTGACGGTGCTGGAGCGTGCTGCCCTGGAGTTTGCCCTCTTCCAGGAGGGCAGCAGGTGAGCTGGGCAGCACCGGGCCCACGGGCAGTGACTTGCAGCCAGCAGAAACCATAACCATGTTGTCCTCTTACCCCATGCCATCTAGCAGGGATGCACAGCTTGCCCATGGGGCCCCCATCACCGTTTTCTCCAGGCTTTGGGGCTTACTCGTGCCAACAGCCCAGCCCTGAGGGCATGCTGGCTGCTGAGGCAGCATCCATGGGGCAGTGGAGGACTCTTCTTCCAGATCTGCCATCCTACCCATGTCTCTGTGGGGCAGTGCTTGGATGGCTTTAGTGGAACCCAGATGGGAGGGGTGGCTGATGCCCTGTCAGGCTGTGCTGCCATTCAGAGAGACCAGGCCAGGCTGGAGAGTTAGTTGGGTGGAGAGGAACCTCATGAAGTTCAAACAGGGCAAGTGTGAGGTCCTTCAGCTGGGCAGGAACAACTTTCTGCTGCAGGACAGGTGAGGGGAGATCTGCTGGGAAGCAACTCCTTGGAGAAGGACCTGGGAATGCTGGGGGACAACAAGTTCCAGGAGCCAGCAGTGTGCCCTTGGGGCCTAGAAGGCCAATGGGCTCCTGGGGAACATTGAGAAGAATGTGGCCAGTAAGGCAAGGGAGGTTCTCCTCCCACTATACTTTGCTCTAGGGAGCCACAACTGGAGTCCTGGGTCCAGTCCTGGGCTCCCCAGTTCAGGAGAGACAGAGAACTGCTGGAGAGAGTCCAGGACAGGCTGCAAAGCTGCTGAGGGGCCTGGCGAAGCTCTGGGGCCGAGAGCCTGCAGAAGAGGGCATCTGAGCAATACTCAGCAAGAGCTAAAGGAGCTGTGGGGGGCAAGAGGTGGGGGCCAGGCTCTTGTCAGTGGTGCCCAGGGCCAGCCCAAGGGGCAATGGACACAAAGTGGCACCCAGGAGGTTGCATCTGAGCAGGAGGAGAAATTTGTTTGTTGTGAGGGTGCTGGAGGCCTGGAGCAGGCTGCCCAGAGAGGCTGTGGAGTGTCCTTGTGTGGAGAGCTTCCAAGGCCAGCTGGGCACTGTGCTGCTGGGCAAGCTGCTGTGGGTGCCCTGCTTGAGCAGGGGGTTGGGCTGGGTGATTTGCAGAGATCCCTTCCAGCCCTCACCCTGCTGCCACTCTGGGATGTGTGATGCTTGCTCCTTCTGGGCGCAGGCGGTCGGACACTGTGGACAGCCACCTGCTGGACCTCTGCATCATGGTGTTCCGAGCCACCTTCAGCAGCGGCAACAAGCTGAGCCTGGGCCGGCTGATGGCGCACAGCAAGAGAGCCGTCAAGAAGTTCGTCAACTGCGACGTCATGCTGGAGCCGGGCGAGTACGCCGTGGTCTGCTGCGCCTTCAACCACTGGGGTGCCGCCCTGGCGGGCCCGACCACCGCCCAGGGTAAGGGGCCGAGCTGGAGGAGCCTGCGGGCAGGCAGAGTGACAGAGTCCTTGGTCTTCCCCATGGAGACCTCGCTGTGGGTGGGGATTGGCTGCAGGTGCGGCAGAGCACTCCCGGGGAACACGGGCTCGCTGCCGTCTGCCTCGCCCTCCCTCCCCTGCCTCATCCTTCCCCTGCCTCATCCTTTCCCTGCCTCATCCCTCCCCTGCCTCATCCCTCCCCTGCCTCATCCTTCTTCCTCCACCTGTCTCCATAGCTTCCAGCCCCACCAGCAGCCGACCAGCCAGCGACTCCTCCAGCTACATCCTGGCCATCTACAGCTCCCGGCTGGTGATGGTGGAGCAGGTGGAGGCCCAGCCCACCACGCTGGCAGATGCCATCATCCTGCTGACTGAAAACAAGGGCGAGCGCCATGAGGTGGGTGCCGGTGGCACGGGGCAGGAGCTGCCCTCCTTGTGGCTGGGCTGGGGGAGGGGGATAATGCCAGCAGCAGCAGCATGGACCCCGCCTCTGCCGTGTCCTCATCGCTCCGGCAGGGCTGCGTCAGCTCAGGCTGCCACTCAGACCCCTCCTGCCCTAGTGATGCCCACGCTGGGGCGGCGCAGGGGCTGAGATTTGGAGGCTGGGGTTGCTCTGACTCGCTGCCTGCCGCAGGGCCGTGAGGGGATGACCTGCTACTACCTGACGCACGGCTGGGCGGGGCTGATCGTGGTGGTGGAGAATCGGCACCCCAAGTCCTACCTGCACGTCCAGTGCGACTGCACCGACAGCTTCAACGTCGTCTCCACGCGTGGCAGCCTCAAGACGCAGGACAGCGTCCCCCCCCTGCACAGGTCTGGGGGAGGCAGGGCTGGGCAGGTGGGGGCTGGCAGCAGGCCACAAGCCAGAGCCTGGACCAGGCAGGGCATTGTAGAATCATTGAGGTTGGGAAACCCTCCAAGCTCATCCAGTCCAATCAGCAACCCAGCACCACTGTGGCCATCAAACCTTGTCCCCAAGTGCCGTGGCCACACCTTTCTGGAACACCTCCAGGAATGGGGACACCACCACCTCCCTGGGCAGCCTGTGCCAGTCCCTGACCACTCTGGCAGCAGAGAAATTTGTCCTCTCCAACCTAAGCCTCCCCTGGCACAATTCCAGGCCATTGCCTCTCCTTCTGTCACTTGAGACTAGGGAGCAGAGCCCAACCCCCAGCTGACTGCAGCCTCCTCTCAGGGAGCTGTAGAGAGCAATGAGCTCTGCCCTCAGCCTCCCCTTCTCTGGGCTCCATACCCCCAGCTCCCTCAGCTGCTCCTCCTCAGCCCTGTTCTGTAGACTCTTTCCCAGCTCTGTTGCCCTTCTCTGGCCCTGCTCCAGCCTCTCAATGTCCTTCTGGGAGTGAGGAGCACAAAACTGAACCAAATACTCAAGAAGCGACTTCATCAGTGCCCAGTACAGAAGGACAGTCTCTGACCTGCTCCTGCTGCCCACAGCATTACAGAATCACAGCATGGTAGGGGTTGGAAGGGACCTCCAGAGATCATCCAGTCCAACCCCACTGCCAGAGCAGGGTCACCCAGGACAGGTCATACAGGAACACATCCAAATTGTTCTTGAAAGTCTCCAGAGATGGAGTCTCCACAACCTCTCAGGGCAGCCTGCTCCAGGGCTCCAGCAGCCCCAATGTCAAGAATTTTCTCCTCATGTTATGGAGGAACTTCCTGGGTCCCAGTTTGTGGCCATTGCCCCTTGTGCTGTCCCTGAGCACCACTGGGAAAAGCCTGGTCCCAGCCTCCTGCCCCCAACCCTTCAAGTATTGCTCAGCATTGCTCCGATGCCCTCCGGGGCTACTCTTCTCCAGGCTCAGTAGCTGCAGGGCTCTCAGCCCTTCCCCATCCCAGAGCTGTTCCAGGCCCCTCAGCAGCTTTATAGCCCTTTGCTGGATCCCCTTCAGCAGTCCCCTGTCCTCCTCAAGCTGGGGAGCCCAGAACTGGACCCCATTCTCCAGATCAGGCACCATTGGTGAGCCAGGCCAGGATGCTGTTGGCCTTCTTGGCCACCTGGGCACATTGCTGGCTCAAGCTGCTGCTGGAAGGGTGGGCAGAGGGTGGGCTCTGAGCTGGGGCTGGTGGTCCTGGCACTGAGCCCACGTCTCTCTTCGCAGGCAGGTGTTGGTGATCCTCTCCCAGCTGGAGGGCAACGCCGGCTTCTCCATCACGCACCGCCTGGCACACCGCAAAGCCACCCAGGCCTTCCTCAATGACTGGATGTCAACCAAGGGCACCCACAACCCGCTGCTGACGCCCGAGGTGGCAGGGCTGCACGGCCCCCGGCCCCTATGACGAAGCGCCTGCCCCTGCCCCCTCCGCTGCCCCCCGACTGTCACCGAGCCTCTGGCCTGGGGTCACCTCCCTGAGCTGTGGGCGCTGAGCCGCAGGGTAGAGCCCAAGCAGTGCACCTGGTGCCATGCCCTGTGCTGTGGGGCCGGGCTGAGCTCTTGGGGCCAGCGCCAGCTCTGCCCGCTGCCCTCTGCCCTGGCATCACCAGCCTCCCCCCACGCACTTTACGAGGAGCGGCCGTGGGCATGGGGCCATCTCAGGATCCCACCTGCCCCGTACCCACGCTGGGGCCTGGTGCCCTCAGCCTGCCCGGGGATCTGCGGGAGAGGGCAGGGGCTGCAGGTTTCTGTCAAGGCCCTCCCTAGGCACCGTGCTCAGGACTCTGCCCCCTCCCGCGGTGCCAGGGCCCTGGCACTGCAAAACAAATGAATATACCTCTGACATCTGTCCGTCTGTGTGCCCCCACTCTGTCCCTGGGCCCTTCCCACTGTCTGCTTCCCACCTGTCATCCGCCGCCAGCACCAAGGTGGCACGGAGGTACCACAGTAGCCAGGCCAGGCGGTGCCAGGGTCGCCCTGCCGTGGCTGCTCATAGTGGGGACACAATGTGGGGCCACTCCCTTTATCCACCTCACCTGTCCTGAGTGCCAGGGCTGGGGAGGAGAAGGTGCTGGGTTGCTTTAGGAAGCTGCTGCCAAGGGGGTTTTGCCGCCCCTGGGGGTGAAATGCTGAAGGTCCTCCTCCAGCACCACTGCAGGATGGGCAGCTGGGCCGTGAGGTGATGCTGGGGGTGGGGGCTGGCAAGGCAGGGACCCCCCCAGACTTGGCACACAAACGTTACTATGCAAAGGCGGCCGCTGAAAGCAGTGCCTGGAGAGAAGCCATGGCCCGAGCAGGGCTCAGCACCCCTGGCAAAGCCCCGTGGGGCAGCAGGTACCAAGGTACCACCCAGGGCTTAGTGGGGCAGCTCCTGTGGTTTTACCATGCTGCCCCATGCCAGGGCTGGGGGTGATTTGGGGGGGGGGGGGGCAGCAGTGATCCCCATCCTTCAGAGGCTGAATCCTGTGGAAAGTGCTGAGCACAAGGCCAAGGCTTGCCAGAGCCTGGGGGTGCCCCATGGAGGGCTGCCCCAAATGATTTTAGGGCACCATGGGTCTTGGGCTTGGCATGTGTGTGTGCGTGTGTGTGTGTGTGTGTGTTTTGGGGGTGTCCCCCCCAGTGCTGCCCACCCTTCTCCAAGCTCTGTGGACCTGCATCTGTGTTGGGGGAAGGGACCAGTGGGAGATGCTGGCCCCTGTTTTGGTAGGGACCATGCTGGAGTAGGGCAACCTGTGCCCCAAATCCTGCACCACCAGCAGCTGGGCTGGCCAGGGTCCTGTGAGGTTTACCGTCTGTGTGCCCCGGGTGTGGGCAGGGGGTCTAGGGGTTTGCCCTGTGTGTTACCCTCTGTGTCCCTTAGGGGTGGGCAGAGGCTGTGAGATTTGCCCTCTGTGTGTGTCCCCTTCCATGAAGCCAGGCCGGGGGTTGAGGTTTGCTGTCTGTGTCCCCTAGGGATGGGCAGGAGGCCTTGGGGTTTGCCCCATGTATCCCTCTGTGTCCTTGGGGGCAGGGGTGGGTGTGCTGCCCTGGCACCTTGCTGGCCCCCCGAGCCGGGGCTGCTGAGCCAAGCTCTGTCTGTATTTTTGTCCGTTGCTCTGTTGGTTTTTTTTTTCCTTCTCCTCCCGGCTCCTTCCTCCTCGGGATGGTTTTGTCCTTCACTTTTTTTCCTCCCACCCTGCTCTGTGTCCTTGGGCGCTGTGGATGTTTTTAACTCTGTACATAGCTGCCAGCTCTTCCCAACAGGATCTTTTGTCACTTGTGAAGCAGCAGAGCAGTAACTCCTTGTACCATACGGATCCTCCATGGGTGGTTTTTCCAACTCAGGTTCTGACGGACCAAATAAAAGTTTTGTTTTGTACTGAAGCTGCTGGATCGATGCGGAGGGGCTTGGCTGGGAGGTTTTTGGCGGGGCGGGGGCCGAGCAATGAGCCTTGGAGCCGTTTTCCCTGCGACTGCCTGAGGCTTGAAAGGGAGCTGAGAACGACAAATGTGCATTTGGGTTTCTGTGGCGGAGCTTCGGAGTACTGAGAGGGAGGTGGGAAGCAGGAAAAAAAAAAGTGGATCTGGGGTCTGGGGGGAGAAGGGGAGCCCAGAGCGGCCGCGCAGGGGAGCAGAAAGGGGCGAAAAGGAAGCCAAAGCCTCAAACTGCCTGAAGGGAGCGCTTAGCAGCGCCGCGCTGTGGCCGCCAGAGGGCAGCCGCTGCACGCACTGGGTCTGTGCTGCCAGTCCTGTGCATGCCGCCTGCCCGTGTTGCCCGTCCTGTGCTGCCTGCATGCTGCCGGCCCGTGCTGCCAGTCCTGTGCATGCCTCCTGCCCGTGTTGCCTGTCCTGCCTGCATGCCACCTGCCTGTGCTGCCTGTATGCTGCCTTCCCGTGCTGCCCGTCCTCTGCATGCAGCCTGTCCACGCTGCCAGTCCCGTGTATGTCACCTGCCCGTGCTGCCCATCCTGCCTGCATGCTGCCTATGCATGCTGCTCATGCTGCCTACCCATGCTGCCTGGTCTGTCTGCATGCTGCCTGTCCTGCCTACACACTGCCCATGCTACCTCTGTGCTGCCTGCCCTATCCATGCTATCCTCCTGAGCTGTCTACTCAAGCTGTCTTGTACCCACACACTGCCCATGCTGCCTGCATGCCACCTGCCCATGCCCCCCTCCAGCCTGCATGCCACCTACCCATACTACCTGTCTTGCCCACACACTGCCCATGCTGCCTAGCCATGTTGCCTATCGTGCCCACACCCTGCCTGCACACTGCCCAACCTACCCACTGCCCTGCCTGCCCAAACCCAGCCTACGTGACACGCAGCATGTCCACAAGCTGCCTGCCCACACGCTGCCCGCTCACTGCCCACCCAGCTGGGAAGGCTGCTCTGGCCCCCCACAGTAGGCCTGGGCTAGTCTGTGCTGCTCCAGATCCTGCCCACCATCAGCTGATGGGGCATCTCCTGCCTCAGTTTCCTCATCTGCTTCACACCAGTCTCCGAGATGGTGCCAGGAGGATGCCTGGTGCACCACCAACACAGTGCCGAGGTTCAGGAGCAGCTCCCCACCACCCAGGGCAGCATCCATCCTCCCTCCCACCTCCCAGTCAGGGCTGGGGGCAAGGCAGGCTGGCGCTGGGGAGAACTTTACGGCTGAGTGGAGGCGGCCGGCTGCGTGCCAGCCTGCTCTCGCCCGGGGTGGGCACCTTGAGACCAGTAGGGAGAGACAGAAGGAGAGGATTTGGGTCTTTCTTACAGCAACTTGTAATAGATTTTTTTTTTCCAGGCAAAACATCTTTGCATTCAGGAGGCCCTGTCACAAGCCATCAGCCTCAGCCGGGGAGAAACAGATGGAGAGTTAATTTTGGCGGGGAGGGCACTGCCACCTCCCCTGGCTCCCCTCGGTCTGCTCATGGAGAGGAGCTGTGCTCAGCCTGGGTTTAACCCTCGCGGCCACGCAGCTCCTTGCCCCTGTCCTGCTCCCTGCTGGGGATGCTGGGTGGGTTGCGTGGCTTAAAGCTGCTGCCCGCCACCGACTCTCTGCTGCTCAGTGCCACTCAGTGCCAAGGACACAGACCAAGCACAGGCTGGGTGAGGCACTCCTGAGAACAGCCTGGAGGAGAAGGCCTTGAGGGTGTCAGTTGGTGCCAAAGTGCCCAGGAGCCAGCACTGGTCGCTGGCAGCCCAGAGCCAGCTGTGTGCTGGCTGCAGCCAGAGCAGGGAGAGCAGCAGCACAGGGAGGGGATTCTGCCCCTCTGCTCTGCTCAGACCTCACCTGCAGCACTGCCTCCAGCTCTGGGGCTCCCAGCACAAGAAGGACCTGGAGCTGCTGGAGAGGGGCCAGAGGAGGCCAAGAGGATGCTCAGAGGCTGGAGAACCTCTTCTCTGGGGACAGGATGGGAGAGCTTGGGCTGTTGAGCCTGAAGAGAAGGCTCCAGGGAGACCTCAAAGCAACCTTCCAGTAGCTGAAGGATGTCCAGGAGAGCTGGTGAGGGACTTTGGACAAGGGCTGGGAGTGCCAAGCTGAGGGACAATGGCTTTGAGCCGGGAGAGGGGAGACTGAGAGTGGAGAGGAGGAAGAAATTGTTTGCAGTGTGAGTTGGGAGACACTGGCACAAGTTGCCCAGGGAGGTGTTCAGGGCCAGGCTGGATGAGACCTTGACCAGCCTGGGCTGGGGGGAGCTGTCCCTGCCCATAGCAGGGAGTTGGAACTGGGTGGTCTTGAAGGTCCTTTCCAACCCAAACCATTCTAGGATTCTATAACTCCATGATCCCAGCCCAGTGACCTATTGGTGGCCCTTGTGATAGTGGCTACATCATGAACCCAAATTGGCAACTGCATCCTACCTACCATGCCTGCAGGCCACAGCTCTCCAGAACCATATTTTGGTGAGCCCTGCACCAGCTAGGGCTGGGGGGGAATCCTGCCCTGCTGCCAGCTGAGCAAGGCAGTGCCCAGTGCAGCTGGAGACCCCTGGGCACTGGATGGGCAGGTGCACAGAGAGGTCAGCACCTCCCAGGAGCACGTGTGTGGATGGCAGCACTGCTGCCCGTGGCTGTGACACAACTCAGGGTCAGCAACTGGCGTGGAGCAGTGGTCTGGCCGTGGAGGGGGCAGAAGTGGCATTAGGCTGTGACTGTGAGGAAGCTTTGGCAGCTCTGCCGTGACAGGTGAGAGTGTGTCAAGGCCAGCAGCGTATGTGACACAGCAGAGCAGTGGTCACCAGTGACCTCTTGGCTCTGTCATGTCTTGAGGCTGCATTCTGAAGGCAGAGGTGGGTCAGAAGGGAAGGATGGACACAAGGATGGGCACAAGGATGGGCAGAAGGATAGGCAGAAGGGTGGACAGAAGGCATGAGCAGCGGAGAGGCTGGAGCCTGCATGTGGCATAAAGGCAGCAAGCATGCAGGGGACATCCTGCTGGCTCCTGGCACAGCTGGAAGCTGTGGCTACAAAAAACAAGTGATGGTGCAAGTCATCCTTGGGATGCCAGGCTGCCCTTGGTGGGACAGGGCAAGCTGGGCAGGCTGGCTGCCCTTGGGACATGATCCCATCACGCTGCTCCTGCTGCCCATCACACTGGTCCCCTCCACACCCTGCTTCCTGCTGGGCAGACAGGAAGATGCTCAGGCATAAGGCATTCACCATCCCATTGGCCAGGGATGGAGGTGGAAATGTGGGTCCTGGCTGTGGGATCCAGGCTCTGGCTGCTTTGGGCACATGGTCCCAACACACTGCTCCTGCTACCCACCACATTGATGCCCTCCATACCCTGTTCCCCATGCCCTGAGCAGCCAGGAAGATGCTCAGGCAGGAGAAGGCATTCACCACCCCACCGACCTGCTGAGCCTGGCAGTGCTTCCCCAGGGCTGGAGGTGGAAATGTGGGTTCTGGCTACGGGATCCAGGCTCTGGCTGCTCCTCAGGCCCTGGCATGGGCAGCAGCAGGGCAGCACGGGGAGGGGGCACGCCGTGCTGGAGCACTCTCCGTGATTCACTCTGACTATAATGGGAGCTGCTGGTGAATATTTTATGGCTCCCACAGGGCAGATAGAACATATTGTGCATTTTACGCCACAAATCTCCGCCTGGAGACAGAGCCAGGCTGGGAAAAAAGCAAAACAAAACCAAAAAGAAAAGAGCAGCACCAGCGCGGCGTGGGCTGGAGTGGGGCAGAACTGCAGTGCCAGGGCTGCAAGCATCGCTGCCCTCCCGTGCCGCCCATCCCCTGGGCTGCTCCGAGCCCGGCAGCATCCTAGGCAAATTGAGTGGTTTGCAGCCGCAGAAGCAAAGCTGCTCCGGGGGCTCTGCGGTGGCTGCGGCTGCCCCGGGCCAGGCTCGGCTGCTCTGCGGCTCTGCGGCGTGGGCCAAGTGCTTTGCCCGGGGCTGGGGGCTGCGGGAGGGGGCACCGCCGCTGCTTGCGCCGCCTCTGCCTGCCCCGCTCGTCAATAATGCAGTCCCTGCCCCGGACCCCCCGCCGGCACT
This sequence comes from Tricholaema leucomelas, assembly GCA_013400475.1. Taxonomy (NCBI): domain Eukaryota; kingdom Metazoa; phylum Chordata; class Aves; order Piciformes; family Lybiidae; genus Tricholaema lacrymosa; species Tricholaema leucomelas. The sequence continues at coordinate 310,817 of WAAF01019240.1, forward strand.
GCCCGCAATAATGGATCGAGTATGGGAGCAACCGCTCGGAGCGGGAGCCTCTGCACCCCCCCCAACCGGGCCCCGGCTCCTTCCTCATCCTCTCCGAGGCTGCCAGGAGCTGCTGAGCGATGGAGGAGCCTTTGCCCATTGCTTGGCAGCTGTTGCTGCTGCCCAATTTCCAGCCAGCAGGATGGCGTCTGGAAGAGGACTGCCTGGAAGGTAACACACACCACACTCCCCACCCCTCACTCCCCATGCCCACTCTAGGACTCACAGAGGGACCAGCCCCTGTGCATCAGGGACACACTGCCTGGCTGTCACCGTGTGCCAGCTCAGGCTCAGGATGGGGTCCTTCCTGGCCCTGCTGCAGCACCACGATTGCACAGGTGAGCTCTGGGTGCTGGGGTGTTTGTCCTCCCCCCTCAAGCACCCCCACTGCCTGGCAGGCAGGGAGTCACTGGAAACATCACCAGAAGCTGCCCGCACCAACCTGGACTGGGCTGGAGCTGAGGGGAGACAGGTGGGAGGAGGAGGAAGAAGAGGTGCCTGAAGGTGCAGAACAGCCCCCACCTTGCATCCCAGAGATACAGACACAACCTATCAGGGTGAGGACGTGATGCTTGGAGGCTGTTGGGCTTTTAGATGGGGGAGAAACCCACCTGAGGTCTAGGCCCAGCTTGAGCACCGCAGTCTGCCTTGGGAGCAGTCCCATAACCCCTGCCGTGGCTGTGCAGGCAGCAGAGGGTTGGGGGTGTTGGGGAGGGGGGGATGTGGGGATCTGTGACCCATACAACCAGCAGAAAGGGCCAGGCTGGTCCCCCACGGTGTTGTGTACCCCTCCCTCTGCATGCCCAGCTCTGAAGGGTGACAGGAGCCCTCTGATATCTCTCCCAGCTCAAAATGGGGAGATGGAAGAGCTCCACATTGCTCTAGAGGGCAAGCTGCTGTGGGGTCCTCACCTGAGGAGTCACAGTGGCACCTAGTTGAGCGGCTTCACAGCAGGGGGCTGAGATGGCATCCCCAGGGGGTGGATGTCCCCAGGGCCAAGCTGCTTCACAGCAGGGCTCAGCTGGCATCCCATGGGCTGGGGGTCCTCAAGGACAAGGCTCGGAGGGTGACACAGGCACCACGAGCATGGGCAGGCTCTGGGGAAGAATGCGCTGTGTGGAAAGGAGAACCCCAACCTAAGGTGGCTCCTCTCCACCTCCTGCCCATCGTCTGCATGTGAGGGTGGCCGGGCGAAGGGCCGGCGGTGGTGCGGGGCTGGCTGGCACAGCTGCGGCTGCAGCGGCCGCAGCGGCCGGGCTGTCACGGGCTGGGCTATCGAATCTGAAAGCAATTAAAGCCATCACCAGCGCTCGCTCGGGGCTGGCTCCAGGCTGCAGGGAAGCTGCCACAACACATCATGTGCTCGATGCTGCTGGCCCGAGGACCCTGCTCAGCCCTGCGCCGGCTCCCACCCGCGCCCCGACACTCACCGGTGCCCGTCCCGCCAGCACCCATACCGGGGAGGACGGGGCAGGGCAGGGCGAGACGCCAGGGTGAGGGGCCAAGTCGCGACCCCAGCGGGCAGCTGCTTGCTCTTGGTGCATCTCGGTGGAATCCTGCTGCTGAGGAGCTTCGCCACCAGCTTTGGTCACTGCCACACGCTTGTTGTGACAAGGAGATGGCAGTGCCACGCCGCAGCCCCAGCAGGCAGACACCCACTCTTGGTCCATCTCGGATGAAATCTCACTGCCCAGGGGCTTGGCCACCAGCTTTGGTCACTGCCACCATTGCCACATGCTCGTTGTGACAAGGAGATGGCAGTGCTGGGCAGCAGGACCGGATGGCTCAGGGGTACTCCCATGGTGCTCATCCTTGTGGCGCGGTGGGGCTGAGTTGGGCATGGCTAGGAGGAGCTGCCTGCACTGCTGGCTTTTCCGGCAGGGTGGCTGGAACCCACGACACACACTTTGTCCCGTGCGGTGACGGTGGGCAAAGACCCGGCAGGTCTTACCCAGCTGTGCGGTGACCGCAGGGACAGCCCCGGCAGGTCATACCCAGCTGTGCGGTGACGGTGGGCAAAGTCCCAGCAGGTCGTACCCAGCTAGGGAGCAAGAAGGAGCTGCTGAGCGCTGGGTGGGCCAAGGAAGGAGCCGCGAAGGACCCATCGCTGCGTTGAGGAGGGGGCTGTCACCAAGCGCCTTCCGCACCCCCCCGCCCCGCCATTCCTGCTGGCAGGGAGCAGCGCTGGGACCTGCCATTGCCCCCCCAACCCCTTCAATGGTTTCGGTGAGGCCGCAGCCACCTGCCCACCGTCCCCCGGCTCAGGGCTTGCTGCGGGAGCTGCGGGGGCAGCTGCGGGGGCTGGAGGCAGGGCGGTGCTGCCGGCGGGGCGGGGGTGCCCCCTCCTCGGGCAGCGCACAGTTAAGCAGAAGTTTGCTGGTACGGAAGCTGCACATTGTCTTGAGGCACATTTTCTGTTTTTTCACTTGTGAAATATTTCTGTCAGAACCAGTTAATGTACAAATTAGCAGCGGTGGTCTCTCTTACGTCTTCTGACTCACTAATTTGACAGGGGGTGTTTGGGTGGCGGAGCTCGCTCCTGACAGGGAAACGGGAGGTCAGGGACCCCCAGGGGGAGGAGGCACCGAGCCGCTGCTGCTTCCCGGGGCAGGGAAGGGGGGTTGGGGGGTGTCCTTCTCCTTCCCAGCCCACCCCACCGCTGCCATCCAGTCAGCCCCGGTGAAGGATTTAAGGTTGGGTTTGGGTTTTGGCTTGGGTTTTTGTTTTCTCCTTCTGTGCTCAGTGAGGAAATGGGAAGGGAGCCCAGTGATGGGGGGGAGAGGGAGTGTGACACTTTTGGGGTCTTGCAGGTAAACTCGACGTGCATGTTAGGGAGGAGCCAGCACGGGAAGAGGACCCGGGCATGGAAGAAGCTCTCCATATCCTTCACCACCCTCAAGCCAGGTCCCTCCTGGGACTCCAGCCCTGAGTACCCCCACAGCAGCCCCCAATCTCCTCCTGCCATTAGAGGGAAAGTGATGCTCACATCGTCCCTCCTCCCCGCTCACGGTGAGCCCGGGATGGGTGTCGCACAGCCCCTCTCCTCTGCACAATGGAGACATTCATCGTGCGAGGGACACACACGACCCCTGCCTGGGCAGCTGGAGGCACTGCTGGGCATCGTGTCAGTGGAGAGGAGCGCCCAGAACCAGCCGTGCCTGGGAGACATGGCCCCAGCGTTAAGCAATGCTCAGGACCACGTCATGCAGCCTGTCTCCAGGCGAGAGGCTCGGTGACAGATGGACCTTGTGCTGTGCCTGGGAGGTCAGCAGCTCTGCAGGCTTGGCGGGGGTTGTGTGCTAAACCCCACCAGCCTCTGCTCATGACACCTTCCTCTGATATCCAGGGACTCATAGGGATGGCAGGACAGAGCTAGAGGGACATGACCCTCTCCTGACAGCAGTCCTGCTAGAGGAGGAGCACGGTGCCTACTCTCTGCAGCCACGGTCTCCTGGCTGGCTGGCTGCCAGGAAGCTGGAAATGAACCCGGGAAGGTGATCACTGCAGGAAAGGTAGCTCCAGATCACACTCCTGCAGCTGCAACTTCGCATTTCCTCTCCTTCCACTGCTGTTTGCTGGGGGCTTTGCTGGGCTTTGAAGCCTCCCTGCTCACTGAGTTTACTGCTAGACACAAACCCTCTCTCAGATGCTGGTGGTGCATCCCGTGGCCAGCATCTACCCGTGTGTACCAGACCCCTGCAAAATCCTCCCTTTTGGGGTCAAACAAGGATGCCTGGATGACCACATCTGCTAATTCCTACCAGGGCAGCACTCTGAAGAGAGTCTGAGCTGCTGCCTCCTGCGAAAGTCTCAGGGCCAGGCAGACTGAATGGCCCTGACCTGCCCTGAGATCCAGCCCCATTCTCAGATACCTGTTCCCAAATCGGAATGAGGGAATGGTCTGGGCTGAGGGAATCCTTGAAGCTCATCCAGTCCAACCCCCTGCACTCAGCAGGGACACCCCCACCCAGAGCAGGCTGCTCACAGCCCCACACAACCTGACCTGCAGTGCTGCCAGCCATGGGGCAGCTCCCACCTCTCTGGGCAGCCTGGGACAGGCTCTCCCCACCCTCACTGTCAAACATTTCTCCCTCCACTCTCAATCTCCCTCTTGCAGTTCAAACCAACCCCCCTTGGCCTGCCACCACAGGTGCTGCTCAAAACTCTGTCCCCAGCTCTCTTCTGGCCTCCTGAAGCACTGCAAGGCCACCAGGAGGTCTCCCTGGAGCCTTCTCCTCTCCAGGCTGAACACCCCCAACTCTGCCAGCCTGGCCTGACAGCAGAGCTTCCACCCTGCCTGCACTGCTGTGGCCTCCTCTGGACCAGCTGAAAATGGTCCAGGTCCTCCTTCCTACCTGCTGCAGCGTTTGTAGCTTCAGCAGCATCACAAGAGCTGTGCTCTGGTGTCACAGCTATCCTGCTCCAGTTCTGCACACTCAGAGGGCAAGCAAAGGTGTCTCCTGTCTGGGACATTTGGGGCTGCTCAGCCTAGAGAAGAGAAGGATGCAGGGAAGCCTCAGAGCAGCCTTCCAGTGCCTTAAGGGGCTGTAGGAGAGATGGGGAGGGACTTAGGAGAAGATGGGGAGTGCCAGGATGAGGAACAATGGCTTTGAGCTGGGACAGGGGAGACTGAGAGTGGAGAGGAGGAAGCAATTGTTTGCAGTGAGGGTGGGGAGAGACTGGCACAGGTTGCCCAGGGAGGTTGTGGCTCACAGAAGCACAGAATGTGATCTATGAATCTCCCTCTGAGTTCAAACCATCCCCTCTTGTCCTGGCACAACGTGGTCTAAAGCCTGGTTTAGACCCATAGCTGGCTCAGTTCAGCCTCTTCAGCAGGCCCTTGCATCAGCAGTGAGCTTGGGAAGGAGCTGGGAATTCCTGATTTCCCTTTCTGAAGGGAAGATGCAAGCCTGCTTTCCAGAGATGAATCTGTGCCCAGCTGGCAGATGCAACCAATCTCTGGTCATGCTGGTGAGGATGCCCAGGTGGCTGCTGCAGCAGCAGGCTCCTCCTCCTGCTGCCACGGCCAACTTCACCTCGAAGCTGCCCACACCAAGCTGTGCCACACCCCTTGGCAGCTTCACAGAGATGATGGAGTCAGTCAGGTTGGAACAGACCTCACCCATCTCTTGGCTATGCCAGGTCACCTCTGGCACCTGCCTTTCCTCTAAATCTGATGCTATCTCTTGGAGGCACCCATTCTCCACCACTGCTCCAAGTCCTTCCCTGCAAGCCCACCTCAGACACCTCTTTGCTTCCCCAGCCTCCTCAGCAGGAAGCAGCTTGGTCAAGAGCCTCTCCCAGGGCTGGAAAGGGGCAGTTAAAGACTCCTGGAGATGGGGTCAGCACAGAGAGTTTTGGTTGGAAGAGACCTTTCAGATCATTGTTAGCCCAGCACCACTGACCCATGGCCCTCAGCACCACATCTCCACATCTTTGAAACCCCTCCAGGCATGGGAACTCCACCACTGCCCTGGGCAGCCTGGGCCAGGGCCTGACAACGCTTTTGGAGAAAAAAAATGTTCCTCATGCCCAACCTAAACCTCCCCTGACACAACTTGAGGCCATTTCATATTGCCCTGTCAATTCCTTGGGAGCAGAGCCCAACCCCCTCCTGGCAGCAGGGAGCTGCAGAGAGCAACGAGCTCTGCCCTCAGCCTCCTCCAGGCTGCACACCCCCAGCTCCCTCAGCTGCTCCTCCCCAGCCCTCTTCTCCAGACCCTTCCACGCCTTTGTTGCCCTTCTCTGGCCCTGCTCCAGCCCCTCAGTGTCCTTTCTGGAGTGAGTGGCCCAAAACTGGCCCCGAGATTCAAGCTGCGGCCTCACCAGTACAGGGCAAGTCCTCTATCACACCACCCCAAGCAAGGTCCAGCTCCCCACTCACCACCGTGTCCCGGCCAGGACCAGGGCTGGTTGCAGGACTCCAGATGGGACTGCTGGGGCTGCAGGAGCCGCCAGTGCCGAGCACCAGCCTGGCACTGCCTGGGAGGGAGCCGTGGCTGCAGAGGCGGCCAGGGTGCAGCAGCTGAGGCAGCACAAATCGACTGTGACAGCCCCAGAAAGGCTGAGCCCGGGGCTGCGGAAAAATACAAGAGAGTTTCCTTTTCCTTACCATATGCTGCCCTTCAGCTGGGGGCACAGGGTAATTACTGCATCCACCACTCTGCCCTGCCTGCCACACAGCCTGCCCAGCAGCCCGGGCTGCGGGCACAGCTGGCACAGCTCCTGCTGGGGAGACTGCTCCCCTGCTTTGGTCCTTCCCAGCACCAGCCTGAAGGCAGCAGAGGTGGGGAGCAAGCTGCAGAGCCTCCTTCCCTGGCAGTGCCTCCTTGCTCCTCACTTCAATGCTGGTGCCACTTCTCCACCAGCCATAGCCCAGCTGCAGATGAACATCTGGAGTCCTGGGTCCAGTCCTGGGCTCCTCAGTTACAGAGAGAAGCAGGGAACTGCTGGGGAGAGTCCAGGGCAGGCTGCAAAGCTGCTGAGGGGCCTGGAGCAGCTCTGGGAGGAGCAAAGGCTGAGAGCCCTGGGGCTGAGAGCCTGCAGAAGAGCAGCCCCAGAGGGCATCTGAGCAATGCTTAGCAAGAGCTAAAGGAGCTGTGGGGGGCAAGAGGCTGGGGCCAGGCTCTTGTCAGTGGTGCCCAGGGACAGCACAAGGGGCAGTGGGCACGGACGTGAATGCAGGCAGGTCCATCCGAACATGAGGAGGAACTTCTGTACTGTGAGGCTGTCAGAGCCCTGGAGCAGGCTGCTCAGAGAGGTTGTGGAGACTCCTTCTCTGGAGAGCTTCCAAACCAACCCTTGAGCTCCTGGGCAAGCTGCTGTGGGTGCCCTGCTTTAGCAGAGGGGGTGGACTGGATGACACTTTCAACCCCCACCATGCTGGGGCTCTGGGCTCTCTGTCTCTTAGCTGGGTACTATCAAGGAGGTCCCATGCTAGCTCCCATACCTGGCTGCCAGGAACCTCTCTGGGGCCAGCAGAGAGGGCAGGTGAGTAGGTAAGTATTAAGGAGCACTGCAGAGGTCAGGCAGGGGTTAGGCTTTAAACAAGGGGGTAGACCAAACCATCTTCAAAGGCCCTTTCAGTCCCGAGTGAGCTGCAGCTCTTTAAAGATGCAGATGCTACCATACAGGGAGGAGCACCATGGCCCTCAGGACATGGTTTCACCTTGGTGTGCAGGAAGCCCAAGCCAGGGCAGGCTGGGGACTGTCGAGTGGGTGGTGAGACAGCCCCAGGACCTCAAGGTCTGTACAAAACAGGATGGAGCTCTACTCTGTCCAGCCCTACAGTTCCTTCCAAAAGACAGCAGTGACTCTCAGCCTCCCAGTACCCCAGCAGTGGTGTTCCTATGCCAAACAGCCTTGCTGGTGTCCTTCAAGGCTGTGTAGATCAGAAACCTTAAAGCTTGACTGGTTCTCATCACCTTCATGCTGGGGCAGGGGTAGGTTTGTCTTCACCAGCACATGAACTGCCCCACACACTTTTCATCCTGCATTCCTTTCTCCCCTCCATGGACCATGGGAGTGGGATAGGGACACGTCATTAGGAGCTGGGGTAGTCATAGAGTCCTAGAATGGGTTGGGTTGGAAGGGACCTTCAAGATCATCCAGTGCCAACCCCCTGTCATGGGCAGGGAAGCCTCCCACCAGCCCTGGTTGCCCAAGGTCTCATCCAGCCTGGCCTTCAACACTTCCAGGGAGGTTGTGGATCACAGAATCACAGAATGTGATCATAGATCACATAGATCACATAGATCACATAGATCACATTCTATGATTCTGTGATCCACAACCTCTGTGGGCAAGCTGTGCCAGTCTCTCCCCACCCTTACTGCCAACAATTTCTTTCCCACTTTCCCTTCCACATCTCAAAGGAGAAAACAAACAAACAAACAAAAACAAACAAACAAACAAAAAAACCCCAAACTCAAGCCCTCAACCCTAGACCCCATCCCTGGGGGGTCCTGGTGCTAGGCAGTGCCTGGTGGTGCCCATGCCACCCTTGGCTCTGCACCACCTCGAGGGGTTGTTTGGAAGATGCCCTTTCCCGCAGGCTGAGTAGGGATTTCACTTCCCCTTCCACATTTCAAAAGGCAAAACCCCCTCAACCCTAAGCCCTAAGCCTACCCGTGCAGGGTCCCAGGGCTCGATGGTGCCCGGTGGTGCCCGGCAGTGCCCGTGGCACCCTAGTCTCTGCCCAGCTGGTTGCTCGAGTGGCTGCCTCTTCACCCAGTGCTGCAGGGCATGGCCCTGGTCCCGGCAGGACGCTGATGCGCTGTGACAGGCTCCCGCACACCTCCCCGCCCGGGGCCGGGACCAGCCTGGCACCCCCGCTGCCAGCGGGGCTTGGGGCAGCACTGCGCTGGGGGGCACCCGCCTGGGGTGGGCTGGGGGCGCGGGCACACCCGACGCACAAAATCGATGCAGGGGATAGGCAAATGGGGGAACCCTTCCCCACCAGCCCCGGCAGTCCGGACGCCGGCGGGCCGGCACCGGGCGGTGGCACGGAGAGCGGCGCCTTTGGCCCCAGCGCCGGCTCCCCGCGCCCCCCCAGCTGCCGAGCCGCTTTTGAAGGGCTCACTGTGCCGGCGCTAATGGAAGTGACAGCCGTGCAGGGCTGCTCCGTGGGGCCACCACCCGCCATGCTAACGGCTGGTGCTCGCCGTTAGCTCTTTGGGAGTCCAGCCAGAGCCCACGGCTGGGGCTGGCAGCGCCGCGGAGCTCGGCTCCGGTGGGACCCGCAGTGCTCGGCACCCTGTCTGGGACCGGCATGGCAGGAGCCGGGCGGGGATCAGACTCCTCTGCCAAGGCACAAGGGATAGGACAAAAGGAAGTTGCTTCGACAAGCTCTGGGGGGAAGAAATTGTTCGTCGTGTCCAACCTAAAGCTCCCCTGGGGCGACCTGAGGCCACCTGTTCCTGGGGAGAAGAGCCCAAACCCCACCTAGCTCCAGCCTCCTGTCAGGGAGCTGTGGAGACCCAGAAGGTCTCCCCCAAGCCTCCTGTACTCCAGACTTTACCCTCCAGATACCATGTGCCAGGGGAGGTTTAGGTTGGCCATGAGGAACAATTTCTTCCCAAAAAGGGTTGTCCAGACCTGGCCCAGGCTGCCCAGGGCAGTGGTGGAGTCCACATGGCTGGAAGGGTTTCAAAGCCGTGGAGATGTGGTGCTGGGGGGCATGGTTCAGTGGTGCCCTGGCAGTGCTGGGGTAAGGCTTGGACTGGATGATCTGAAAGGTCTTTTTCAACCAAAAGGGTTCCATGACTATCATCACAGGCCATGAGCTGCTGTGGGCAGGAACTCCAGGCATGGTCATTCTTGGGATGGTGACTGAAATCAGATTAGAAGATGACCTCAGCCAAGAGACAGCATTTAAAGTGGCAATGAGCAGCCCTGGGCAGTGGCATCCTGTGGTTCTGCTAAGACTTGCTTCCACTGGTGCACATCAGCTGATAGCAAATTTAACTTCAGAGAGTCACAGAATGGTTTGGACTGGAAAAGCCTTCCAAGACCATCCAGCCCAACCATCAAACCAACACCACCATGGCCACTAAATCACATCCCCATGTGTCATGGCCGCAGGTTTCCTGAACACCTCCAGGCATGGAGACTTCACCACCTCCCAACTTCTGGGGAAGCAGAGAGGAGGCTGGGGTGGTGGCAGGTGGACTTGGAGGGAAGGGTTTGGAAGATGGGTGCCTCCAAGGGACCTCCTCAGAGCTGGAGGAAAGGCAGGTGCCAAAGGTGACCTGGCACAGCCAAGAGATAGGTGAGGAGAAAGGGTAAACTCACCTTGTAACCAGGAAGGCTCTGGCAGTCTGAGCTGGAGATGTTTGTGGTCAGTAGGGATGCAGAGTTCCCCATGAGGGCTTTGCAAAGAGCTGTTGAAGAACAAAAGCATCTCAGGGTCTACTTGTAACATTCATAGGGTTCGCTTCATGGTAGCGTAGGTCACTTTGATGCCAGTGGAGCTGCCCATGTGAAATCAGTGAGCCACCAACTTCCAGTGAGACCTCAGGCTGCTTTCTAGCTGTTGATCCATCTGCTCACAGACTTGTCACAGTGCTGAGGGGGGATGCTTGTGGTGGACACCCCACAGTGCACAACCTGCAGAGGACATTGCCATTAGAATGAGAACATCTCCTCAGCAACCAACGACTGTGGTCGTGAGACCAGCTGAGAGGCTGGCACACAGGCTGCCAGTGAAGGGGGGGCAGGAGAGCTGTACAGTGTCCAGAGACAACAGCAGTTCCTCTGGGGATGCAGGACTGGCACTAACAGCCCAGGGGAAACACAGACTGACTCTGCACCAACATCTACCCAAGCTCTGAGTGAGCTGGCACCGACCTGAGGGCTGCTTGGCTCTGCCACCAGCTGTGCAGCAGCAAAGCAGAGCGGTGACAGGTCCTGCTCCTTGTTTTTGCCAGGAGAACACCTCACCATCAGTCTCTGGTTAGGAAGTGAGGTGTTTTGGCAGGGTCCCCTGCACCTTCCAGACCTGACTGCTCCTCTCCAAAGCCCCCCACCCCCAGTTGGATGCATTTAAAGATGCCTCCTGAGCTGCCTTTATCGGGAGTCCCTAAAACCACACCAACTAATTAAGGCCATGGAAGCCCAAGGACTCTTCTGTGCCTTGTTTGTTATCTGAGAGCCCCAGGCAACGCTGAGGCCAGTAGGACCCTGACAGGCAGCTGGGGAAACCTGGTAATGACAGGGCCACCAAGCCAGTCGGGGAGGAAGAGGCAGAAGAGTGGAGAAATCAGCAGTGACAACAACAACCAGCAAGGTTAATGGTGCCCAAGCGCCTGCTGTGCCCGCTGGAGGTAGGATCAATCAAGCAGAGAGCTTCCTCCCTGCTCCTCACCTTTTTCCAGGCACCTCCAGGCTAAAGGGGATAGGAGGTGGGGGTGGCGGTGGGGAGGGCACTGTCTGCTGCATGAAGGTCACAGGATGAGGCTCTCATCAGGCTGATGTCGTGGGGCTGGGTAACAGCATCTCTCTGGTGTGGCTGGGGGGCTGGCCCACTCACCAGCTGCCTGGGTGCTCACAGAACCATAGTGACGGAGCTGTTTGGGTTGGAAAAGGCCTCCAAGCTCAGCCAGTCCAACCAGCAACCCAGCACCACCACGGCCACCAAACCCTGGCCCCAAGTGCCATGGCCACACAACACCTCCAAGGATGGGGACTCCACCACCTCCCTGGGCAGCCTGTGCAGGTCTCTGACCACTCTGGTAGCAAAGAAATATTTCCTCCTCTCCAACCTCACCCTCCCCTGGCACAACTTCAGGCCAAACCCTCTCCTTTTGTCACCTGAGACTAGGGAAAAGAGCCCAACCCTCACCCAGCTGTGACCTCCAAGATGCAGCAGGCCCTGCTGCTGGGTGTTGAGCTCATAATGACTTCCCAAATGAGTCAGACAAGGAGCAGAGTCAGGACTTTGGATTTTGGGAAGGTGAATTTGCAACTCTTCAGGCAGTCAGTCAGTAGGACCCCCTGGGAAAGCCTCCTCAGGGACAGGGGAGCAGAGCAGAGCTGGCAGATCTTTGAGGGTGCTTGAGGACCTGAGGCACTTGAACGTACACAAATCTATGGGAGCTGATGAGATGCACCCCAGGGTCCTGAGGGAGTTGCCTGATAAGGTTGCCAAGCCCCTCTGAAAAGTCCTGGCAGCTGGGTGAAGTCCCTGGAGACTGGAAGAAGGGAAACATCTCACCCATTGCTAAAAAGGGCAGAAAGGAGGACCCTGGGAACTACCAACCTGCCAGCCTCGCCTCTGTGCCTGGGACGATCGTGGAACAGATCCTCCTGGAAGCTCTCCTGAGGCACATGGGGGACAGGGAGGTGATTTCAGACAGCCTGCACAGCCTCACCAAGGGCAAGTCCTGCCTGACCAACCCAGTGGCTGTCTGAAATGCATCAGAGGACAGGGGAAGGGCAATGGATGTCATCTCTCCAGAGTTCTGTCAGGCCTTTGCCATGGTGCCCAACAATGTCCTTCTCTCTAAGTTGGAGAGATGTGGATCCAATGGGTGGACTGCTCAGTAGATAAAGAATTGGTTGGATGGTCACATTTGGAGGGGAAGTGTCAAGGGCTCAGTGTCCAGATGGATATGGGTGGCAAGTGGTGTACTTCAGGGGTCCATGCTGGGGCCAGTGCTGTTCCATGCCTTCATCAGTGGTGCAGACAGTGGGATCAAGGCACCCATAGCAGGTCTGCAGAAGACACCAAGCTGAGTGCTGTGGCCAGCATGCCAGAGGGATTGGATGTCATCCAGAGGGACCTGGACAGGATGGAGAAGAGGGCCCAGGTGAACTACAAGAGAGGTTGTGGAGTCTCCTTCTACAGAGACTTTGAAGACCCACCTGGATGTGTTCCTGTCTGACCTGCCCTGAGTGATCCTGCTCTGGCAAGGGGCTGGACTCAAGGATCTCCAGAAGTCCCTTCAAACCCCTACCATTTGTGATTCTGTAATTCTATGATTCTAACTTTATGAGGTTCAACAAGATGAAGTGCAAGGTCCTGCACCTGGATCAGAACAATCCCCATTATCAGTCCAGGCTGGGGGCTGATGAGGTTGAGAGCAGCCCTGCAGAGAAGGACTTGGGGGTGCTGGTGGGGAGAAGCTGGACAGGAGCTAGCAATGGGCACTGGCCCCACAGAAGGCCAAGGGCAGCCTGGGCTGCATCCAAAGCAGTGTGGGCAGAGATGGAGAGAGGGGATCCTGCCTCTCTGCTCTGCTCTGGGGAGACCTCACCTGCAGGGCTGGGGTCAGCTGTGGAATCCCCAGCACAAGAAGGACCTGGAGCTGCTGGAGAGCATCCAGAGGAGGCCACCAAGATGATCAGAGGCTGCAGAACCTCTGCTGTGGGGACAGGCTGGGAGAGTTGAGGCTGTGCAGCCTGGAGAAGAGAAGGCTCCAGGAAGAACTTAGAGCAGCCTCCCAGTGCCAGAAGGGGCTGCAGGAGAGCTGGGGAGGGACCGTTTAGGAAAGGCTGCGAGGACAGGACGGGGTTGGACAAGATGGCTTTTGAGGATCTCTTCCAGCCCAATGCATTCTGTGATTCTGTGATCCACAGGGCCCTGTTCTGCCCTGAAGTCCATCCAGCTGTTACAATTTTTCTAGCTCCCTTTTGGCTGCTAATAATGACCTTTTTTTCCACCTCCTCCATGCTATCAATAAGCACGGAGGGGAACAGATGTGCTGAGGAGGAGCAGCTAAAGAAGGTGGTTGGTTCATCTCTGTGTGCCACTGCTGTGTCCCTGGAGATGCTCTGAGGAGCCTGCAGCTCTCCCAGGGACCATGTTCCATTTTCCTTTCTCCTTCCAGTTACTTATGATTCTCTGAGCATCCAAAGCCTGGAGTTTACATTATGTGACGGAGCAAAAACGTCCTTTGGGCAGGGTCTGGGAAATCACAGAAATAGCAATTTACTCATTTCCTGCTGCCCACAGACATCTTGAAGGCCTGGGGGTCTGGGGATGGGAAGTGGAGCTTTTCTCTTTTGGGGCAATTAGTTTCAATCCAGCCTTTCTAATGACTGAAGGATCTTGACTGCCTGAAGGCACTTCAGTGGCCTGCAGGAAAAGGGACAAGGTCTCTGTGTCACTCAGGTCTCTGGATCATCAAACCCATCTCCATAAGCTGGGCTGTCACAGGCCAGCTCCTGGGTTTCATCCTTGAAACCAGCCAATAGATTGGTGATAAAGATGGAGCAGGTAAACAAAAGGTATGGAGAAACCTCTGTGTCCAACCTGTCCATTGAAATCGTGGCCCCATGTCAGAGTGCACAGGCTGCTCAGGGCCTTGGCTGCAGCAGCCTACAAATAAATTTCATCCAGGTGTAGCCAGACACAACCAGAACCCACCCAACAAGCAGTTCCCATCCAACAACCAGAACCTCATCCACCAACCAGACCCCATCCAACAACCAGACCCCATCCAACAACTAGACCCTATCCAACAACCAGAACCCACCCAACAACCAGACCCTATCCAACAACCAGACCCCATACAACAACCAGAACCCACCCACCAAGCAGACCCCACCCAACAACCAGACCCCATCCAACAACCATAATCCACCCAACAAGCAGAACCCACTCAACAACTAGAACCCATCCAAGAACCAGACCCCATCCAACAACCAGAACCCACCCACCAAGCAGACACCATCCAACAACCAGACCCTATCCAACAATCAGACCCCACCCAAGAACCAAACCCCATCCACCAACCAGACCCCATCCAAGAACCAGAATCCACCCACCAAGCAGACACCATCCAACAACCAGACCCCGTCCAACAACCAGACCCCATCCAACAACCAGAACCCACCCACCAAGCAGACACCATCCAACAACCAGACCCCATCCAACAACCAGACCCCACCCCACGTCCCAAACCCGTCCAACAACCCGAGCCCCACCCAAGAACCAAACCCCATCCACCAACCAGACCCCATCCAAGAACCAGAATCCACCCACCAAGCAGACACCATCCAACAACCAGACCCCGTCCAACAACCAGACCCCATCCAACAACCAGAACCCACCCACCAAGCAGACACCATCCAACAACCAGACCCCATCCAACAACCAGAACCCACTCAACAACTAGAACCCATCCAACAACCAGACCCCATCCAACAACAAGACCCCTTCTGGTGTTCCAAAGCTGCTGAACATCCCTGGTAGAAGGCTCAGAATGTGAGTCCTCCCTGCACGGAGAAGGACCTTGTTGTTTCCCTGGGTCGCAAGGGCTGTTCTGATGGAGAAGGTGAGCCAAAGGAGTCAGTGTATTTGTGCCTCATTGCAATGGGACATGATGATTTAGCTGAGGGCACTGAGGCACCCTCAGGCAGTTTGCAGGTGGCACTAAGTTGGGTGGCTGGAGCATAAAGAAGTTCTGCAGGCTGGAGACATGGGCTGAAGCCAATGGGATGAGGTTCAGCAAGGCCAAGTGCTGGGTTCTGCTCTTGCAGGAAGGCTCCAGGTTTGGGGCTGAGTGGCTGGAAAGTGTCCAGCAGAAAAGGGCCTGGGGGTGATGTATGAGAGCAGCTGAAGATGAGCCAGGAGGTGTCAAGGTGGGCAAGAAAGACACCCAGCAGCCTGGCCTGGATCACCAGTAGTGTGGGCAGTAGGAGGGGGCCAGGGATTGTGCCCTGGAGTGGGCACAGGGGAGGCCATACCTCAAAGCCTGAGTACAGTTTTGTGCCACTCACTCCCAGAAGGACACCGAGAGGCTGGAGCAGGGACAGAGAAAGGCAACAGAGCTGAGGAAGGGGATGGAGAAGAGGGCTGGAGAGAAGCAGCTGAGGGAGCTGGGGGTGTTGAGGCTGGAGAAGAGGAGGCTGAGGGCAGAGCTCATTGCTCTCTACAGCTCCTGAGAGGAGGCTGCAGCCAGCTGGGGGTTGTGCTCTACTCCCTAAGTCTCAACGAATAGAAGGAGAGGAATTGGCCTGAAACTGTGGCAGAGCAGGGTTAAGTTGGAGAGAAGGACAGATTTCTTTCCTGCAGGAGTGGTCAGGGACCGGCACAGGCTGCCCAGGGAGGTGGTGGAGTCCCCATGCCTGGAGGTGTTCCAGAAGGGTGTGGCCATGGCACTTGGAGCCAGGGTTTGGTGGCCGTGGTGGTGCTGGGTTGCTCTTTGGACTGGCTGAGCTTGGAGGTCTCTTCCAGCCTTAATGATTCTGTCATTCTCTGTCCATGTGGATCCTGACACAGGCTTCCAGGGGGGTCCAGCTCTCCGGCAGAGTCCTAGGCACTGTGGTCGTGTGCTCGGCAGCGGGATAGGAGCACTTATCCATGCAGGGCTGCTGCCCTTCCCACACCCCCGGCACATCCCACACCGCACAGACACGGAATGCCCACGCAGACCCTGCCGGCTTTGCCTCACCTTCCTCCCCAACCTCTTCCTCCTCCCCAAACCCACTCTCGTCTTCCTTCTCACGAGCTTCATTCATCAAAGCCCACGAAGAGCCACCACCGTGACGCTAAACCCAGGGCACATCCGCTGCCCTCGGGGACCCCCACTCACGCCCAGGTGCCAGCCCTCGCTGCCGGCACGGCCGCCCCCGTGCGCGCTCCCGCGGCGCCGCCGCTCTCGCCGTGCCCGTCAGCGGGGCCCTGCTGATGCCCCCTGACAGCGCTGCTCTTTTTTCTCACGCCCCGGCGGCTGGCTGCGAGCTGGGAAGGGGCGGGGGGGAAAGACACCCAGGCTGGGCGGCTGCCACGGTGCCCCCCCCGCCGCTCCCCGCGGGAGGTTGCGTTGCGCGGAGCAGATGTTCCACATCACTTCGCGTCCTGCCGCCCGCCGCGATCGGCCGCGCCACGCACGGCGGCTGCCGCCGGGCCCCGCCGGGGTTGGGCACGGTTGCCCGGGCGGGATGTACGGCACCGTGATGGGTCTGGCTGCCGCACACCCGAGGCGCGAAGGTGCTGCGGAAGGTGGAACAGGAGCGGGCAGGTGTCTGCTCCTCACGGCAGCTGCTGCGCTGGTCCAAGGCGCTGGTGCCAGCCTGCCTGCTGACCTTCATCCCTGCCCCGCAAAACTCTGCCTCCCGCCTTTTCCTCCTCGGCAGCTGCTCTAACTCCTGGAGAAAGGAGCTGGGAGACGATCCAGATCCTGAGAAGAACTAACCCAGTGTGACAGGGAGGGTGCACGTCCCATAGCCCATGGGGAGACACACAGGAGCTAGGACACCCCTGAATGTGTTTCCGTGTGATCTGATAGAGGTGATCCTGCTCTGGCAGGGGGGGTTGGACTGAACGAGCTTCTGAGATCCCTTCCAGCCAACATTCTGTGATTGTGATTCCATGACACGATGTGCAGGCTGCTTCTCCATCTCCATGCTCTCCTCTCCTGACCATCCCTAGGCAGCAGACCTCCTGTCCCTGCTGCCTGCAGGAGCTCTCCAGCCTCACCACCCAGCTGCTGTCTTAGTCTAAAGCACTGGTGCCAGCCTGCCCACTCACCCTCATCCTTCCCCTGCAAAACTCTCTCCTTCCTCTTCCTCCACCTCCAAAGCTGCCCCAAGCTGGCTGCACCTTGTCTTTGCTATTCTTGGCTCATCCAGCCTAGGGCCACTTCTGGCCTGCAGCAGCTTGCTGATGAAGACAGAGAGTGTCCAACGCTCCTCCGCTTTGCACCCAAGCAGACTCCATTTTTGGGCAGCCCTCCTCTGCAGGGAGCAGCCACTTTGCAGAGCCAGCACTGGGTGCACCCTCGAGATGGATGAGACAGGAGCCTGGTGTCGGCAGCTGCTCTATCTCCTGGAGATAGGGGCTGAGAGATGATTTTCCTTTCAATCCAGATCCCAAGCAGGTGACAGGGTGGGTGCAGGCCCCCACAGCCCATGGGGAGCTGCACAGGAGCTAGGGCATGATGTGCAGGCTGCTTCCCCACGTCCATGCTCACTCCACCTGACCTGTGGGCAGCAGAACCTCCTGCACCTGGTGCCTGTAGGAGCTCTGCAGCCTCACCAGGCAGCTCATCCATTTTTAAAGAGCACTCCTCATAAATACTTTGTGAAGCACCTTCTAGCCAACGTGCAGCTCTGATTGGGATTTTTCTTCCCCACCCACTTGGAAGGGTTGCTGCCTCTCCCATTCCTATCTGCTCTGCAGCTTTTGCTCCTTACCTTGTCCACATTTGCTGCTTTCCAGTTTCCAGAGGCCTGCCTTCAGCATTCCAGGTGAGCTCTGTGTGCTGCAGCAGGCTGTCCCCCACGGAGGGTCACAGGGAAAGACGGATAGGAAGTTTCAGTTAGGGATGAGGAGGAATTTTTTCACTGTGGGGGTGACAGAGCACTGGAACAGGCTGCCCAGGGGGGTTGAGGATTCTCCCTTTCTGGAGATATTCAAAACCTGCCTGGATGCATTCCTGTGTGATCTGCTCTAGGTGATCCTGCTGTGGCAAGGGAGTTGGACTGGATGAGCTTTGGAGGTCCCTTCCAGCCCCTGACATTCTGCCATTCTGTGATTCTATGACAGTTCTGCCTCTCTTAGAATAGTAGCATCCTAGAGAGCTTTGGGTTAGAAGGGACCTTCATGATCATTCAGTGCCAACCCCCTGCCATGGGCAGGGACAACTCTCACCAGCACAGGGTGCTCAAGGCCTCATCCAGCCTGGCCTTCAACATTTCCAGGGAGGTTGTGATGCACAACCTGTGTCAGTCTCTCCACACTCAGTGCAAACAATTTCTTCCTCCTCTCCACTCTCACTCGTCCCTCTCCCAGCTCAAAGCCATTGTCCCTCATCCTGGCACTCCCAGCCCTTGTCCAAAGTCCCTCCCCAGATCTCCTGCTGCCCCTTCAGCTACTGGAAGGCTGCTCTGCTCTGCTCTTCTCAGCCTTCTCTTCTCCAGGCTGAACAGCCCCAAACCCTCCCATCCTGTCTCCATAAGGGAAGTTCTCCAGCCCTATGATCATCTTTATGGCCTCCTCTGGATCCTTACCAATGGTTCCTCGTCCTTCTTGTGCTGTGGGCTCCAGACCTCTCCAAACAAAAGAAGCCAGGTGGTGTCCCACATTTCCCAGGAGATACTGCCCTGTGAAGCCACCACTGTCTTCTGCAGGTAGATACAGTGCTGACAGATGTGCTTCAGCTGCGACCTGGCAGTGCTGGGTTAATAGTTGGACTTGATGACCTTAAAACCCTCTTCCAAACAAAATGATTTTAATTCCAGAAGCCTCACCGGGCACCTCAGTATGTGTATGGCCACCCAGCCAGCACCAGTGCCCCAGGAGATGCTGGATCATAGAATCACAGAATGGTTTGGGTTAGAAAAGGCCTCCAAGCTCAGCCAGTCCAACCAGCAACCCAGCACCACCATGGCCACCAAACCCTGGCCCCAAGTGCCATGAACACATCCTTCTGGAACACCTCCAGGCATGGGGACTCCACCACCTCCCTGGGCAGCCTGGGACAGTCCCTGACCATTCTAGTAGTAAAGACATTTTTCCTCCTCTCCAACCTAACCCTGCTCTGCAACAATTTCAGGACAGTTCCTCTCCTTCTGTCACTTGAGACTAAGGAGCAGAGCCCAACTCCCACCTGCCTCCAGCCTCCTCTCAAGAGCTCTGAGCTCTCTGTAGAGAGCAATGAGCTCTGCCCTCAGCCTCCTCTTCTCCAGGCTGCACACCCCCAGCTCCTTCAGCTGCTTCTTCCCAGCCCTCTTCTCCAGACTCTTCCCCAGCTTTGTTGCCCTCATGGCAGAGGATATGGCAGTGAACAGGGATGAGAAAGTCCAGGTGAGAGCTGAAGAAGATGAGATCAATGAGGTTGGAGGACAAGAAATGTGTGCTGGGGGACAGAGGCTGTGGAGAAAAGGTAAGGTAGGAGCAGAATGGGATTTGAACTCACAGCATGGCATTTTCTGTCCTTTGTAGCCACTTTCTCTGTCCTCTGAGCCTGATTTCTTCCCATCTGGGTAATAAAACCCTCCCAGATACGTTGTGGGGGCTACTGCCATGTTCCTGTGTCTGTTGAGCCTGGAAGAGAGGAGGCCAAGGTGAGGTCTGATCAATGCTTACAAATACCTAAGGAATGGGTGTCAGGAGGATGGGGCCAGACTCTTCCCAGCGCTCCCCACTGAGAAGTGACAGGACAAGAGCCAATGAGCACAAACCTGACCGCAGGACATTCTATCTGAACAGGAGGAGGAACTTCTGTACTGTGAGGGTGGCAGAGCCTTGGAGCAGGCTGCCCTGAAAGCTGGTGGAGTCTCCTTCTGCAGAGACTTTTGAGATCGATCTGGAGGTGTTCCTGGGTGCCCTGCCCTGGGTGTCCCTGCTCTGGCAGGGGGGTTGGACTGGACGATCTCCAGAGGTTCCTTCCAAGCCCTGCCGGGCTGTGACTCCGTGATTCTTCTTCTGCTTTGGAATAGGTTTTGGGTTTATTTCCGAGCTGTTGGAGTCTCACTTCAGTGCGGCCAGCCCAGGGAGGACTTCGCCGGGGACGAAAGGGGCAGCTTCGGCGCCTTTTGTTGTGGCTTTCTGCCTGCCTGGGTGCTAATGGCTCCTGAAGGCAGCCGCAGTCCATCAGGCAGCGCACAGGAACCTGCGCATCGAGCGGACACCTCCGCCCCCGGGCGGGACCTGCCTGCGTGCGGGGTCACCGCTGCTGCTGTCTCCGCCGTGCGCTCGGGGCTCCCTCCTGCCCGCCCAGCCCTGCCCTGGCAGCGCCATGGTGGCACAAGGCTGCAGCTTTCTACTGCCTTGTTCTTGGCCAAGGACCCGTCCTGGCCTGCAGCAGCAATGGCCTGATGAGGGATTGTGCCCCTCTGCTGGGCACGGGTGGGGCTTCACCTGGACTATTGGGTTCAGATTTGGGCCCCTCACTCCCAGAGAGACACTGAGGGGTTGGAGCAGGGAAGGGGGAAGGGTCTGGAGAAGAGGGCTGGGGAGGAGCAGCTGAGGGAGCAGGGGGTGTGCAGCCTGGAGAAGAGGAGGCTGAGGGCAGAGCTCATTGCTCTCTACAGCAACCTGAGAGGAGGCTGCAGCCAGGTGGGGGTCACCTCTTCTCTCATGCAACAAGTCACAGGACAAGGAAATGGCCTCAGGTTGCCCCAATGGAGATGTATGTTGGAGAGAAAGAAGAATTTCTTTGCTGCAAGAGTGGTTAGGGACTGGCACAGGCTGCCCAGGGAGGTGGTGGAGTTCCCATCCCTGGAGGGGTTCAAGAAATGTGTGGACATGGCTTGATGGCCATATGGTGTTGGGTTGCTGGCTGGACTGGATGATCTTGGTTCTATGGTTCTGTGATCTGCTGTGCCTTTGGGTTTTTGGCTGGAGATTCTGCCTCACACATGCTGGACAACCCTAGAAAATTGGCCATGGAGCAGAAGAGCAAAGCAAAGGGCACACACTTGAACCTGCAGGTGACAGGAGATGTTGCAGAGCTTCCTGACTAGGGTGGAAGGAAGGGGCTCTGGAAGGGGATGCAGAAGTGCAAGCCCTCATTCTGCTCCTCTTGTGGCTTTGGGGCCGACAAGAAGGAGCTGGAAATGAGCCCATGCAATAGGGCCCTGAAGCTTTAGGGGTCCAGCCAGGGATGTCCTTCGGCAAGGACACTTCCTTGCAAGGCAAGGAGGGGAAACCTCAGCTTAGTCCCTCAGTAGAAAACCAACCTGTGTGAGATCCATGCTCTCAGAGAGGGAGGGCAGGGTGGAGAAGGCTGTGTCCATGCTGTTTTGAAAGGCATCTGGGTACTAATGAGCTAGTGAAAAACACCTTCCCTGAGAGCAAGGGTGGCAAGGAGCAGAAGACAGGGTGCCCCTGCCAGGCTGAACCTTCCCAGAGAGCAAGGGTGGCAAGGAGCAGAAGACAGGGTGCCCCTGCCAGGCTGCACCTGCAGCGTGAGTGGTGGGACCATCCCAGCAGGCAGACAGCAGAGTCCTGGGCACTGCTGGGTCCATCTCTCCCAGCTGCTGAAAGAAAAGAAATGGCCAAGCCACCAAACACAGGCCAAAGCTCAGTCCCAGGAGAGCTTGGAGGAGAAAGAAAGAGCAAGCATTTAACAGACCTGCCAAGAGGAGACTTATTGATATGCAAGTCACACGTGCCCAGGAAACTGCCAACCAAAGACCTGTGGCAGTCAGGACATCTGTGACAGAAAACAGGAGATCAGATGGGCGAAAATGCTGCAGATCTCCCTGCCCACCTCATCTCTTGGAAGGCATAGTACAGTGATGATGCAACCAGGTGAGCTGAACTGGAAAGGAGCAGACTGGATCCTGTGCAGAGACTCTCACGGCTCCTGTGTCCCTGGAGGGGTTTGAAGAGACCAAGCCCCCAGCAGTAAAGCAAAGCCAAGCCAACTGTTCCTCTCTCCACACGGCTGAGCATGGCTGCACCTATGCTGCTCATGCACTTTCTGGGCCAAGTTGTGCTCTCTGGTGGTCTTGGGTGCCCAGATTTCATTTTGGGATATCTCTGGGTGCTTTTGATACAGGGACATGATGGAGAGCTTCACACAAGGCTTTGGACACCCTCCCCCACAGCATCCTCAGAGGGCAGCTCAGGCAGTGACCTACTCACCACAGCCCTTCTAATCCACTGCAGGAATCCTGCCACTGGTGCCATCCAGCCTGGCTCTCCCATGGTTTGTCCCCAACACAGTCAGTGGCCCAGATGGGTGCAGACTGGGGGCTGGGTGCCAGCGAGGCAGTCAGAGAAGCTGCAGCTTTAATGACATGGGAGAAGTGCCTTGTTTAGAGCCTGATCCATGATGCTCTATTACCTGCACCAGCTCATGCTGGCACTAGATTTGCTCCTGCTCTTCCCCTCTCGAGTTTCCTCAGACAATTTGCATTCCACAGCTTGCTTTAACTCATTTGGTTTGGTTTCCAGCTGCCCTGTGCTGGCTAAGAAATGCAGAATTAACCCTTTGGCTTTCTCCCAGTACCACAGAGCTGCCCAGATTGAAAGAGAAAACCCCCAGAAAATCACCCCCAGAACTGACAACTCATCAGCACCACATCTACATAACTCTTAAATACCTTCAGGGATGGGGACTCCACCACCCTGGGCAGCCTGGGCCAGAGCCTGAGAACATTTTCACTGAAAAAAATTCTTCATATTGTCCAACCTGAACTTCCCTTGGCACAACTTGAGGTCATTTCCTCTTGTCCTGCCACTTGTTACTCGAGACACTGGCACAGGTCGCCCAGGGAGGCTGTGGATCGCAGAATCACAGAATGTGATCAGAGATCATTGATCACATTCTGTAATTCTGTGATCCACAACCTCCCTGGAGGTGTTGAAGGCCAGGCTGGATGAGGCCTTGAGCAACCTGGGCTGGTGGGAGGTGTCCCTGCCCGTGGTCGGAGCTAGATGACCTCCAAGGTCTCTTCCTACCTAAAACATCCTAGGAATCTGTGGCTGAAGAGACCAACCCTTACCTCTCTACATCCTCCTTTCAATGTTTTTGTCCCCTCCACTCTTAAGTGGAGCCTCACCTGTTCCAGTCAAATGTGAGCTTTGGGAGCTAATCACTGAACTTACTGATTTACACAATTATAGAAGGAAGAGACCTCGTGGATCATCTAGTTCCAACCTCCCCACCATGAGACCTTAAGATCATCCAGTTCCAACCTACTCACCATGAGACCTTGTGGATCATCTAGTTTCAACCTCCCCACCATGAGACCTTAAGATCATCCAGTTCCAACCTACTCACCATGAGACCTTGTGGATCATCTAGTTCCAACCTCCCCACCATGAGACCTTGAAGATCATCTAGTTCCAACCTCCCTCCCACATGGAGGGATACCTCCTCAGGCCAGAGCAGTTTGTAACAGAGGGGCTGGAAATGCCAACACACTGAAGCAGCAGATCCATCATCCCTGCAGCCATCCCAATCCAGTACCAAGAGCCTTCCACAGGATCATGGTGTGGGTTTGGTTACCTTCACCTGCAACCCTCCCTCCACCCACCCAGGGAGCTGGGCAGCACCTGAGTGTCCTGCCATGCTTGCCTTCTGGAAAGACCTTTCACCAGCTTTATCTTTTGTCAGGGTCTCACCCCCTGGACAGGTGATTGGAGCCATGTTCAGTAGGTGGCTTGGTGTCAAGCAGTGTTCTAAAGAGGCACTGCTGGAGGGGTTGGTGCTCAAACACAACCAGAGGAGGCTCACATTGCTTATTCTGGCATTTAAACTGAACCGTAAGTAGCTGCAATCAGCCCTAATTGCCTTCGGATTTCAGCCTCCTGTGTGACTTCACATCCAGCGTTGGGATCATTGCTCTTCACCCCTGTGCTGCCTTTTCCCAGCTGGTGGGCTCCTGTCCCTGGGCAGCCCAACACCCTCCTCGCTGCCAGCAGCATTCCCAGCCCACTGCGCAGGGCTGCCAACATGGAAATGTCACTGCCTGCGCTTTGGGGGCTTCCTTGCCAGCGCCAGAGCGTGGGGGAGATGCCCAGCTTGTCCTGCCTGGTGCCAGGCATTCCTGCCTCCTCTGCTGCAGAGTTTACCTTGAAACTTCACTCACTTCAGGGGGAAAAGATGATCTGGGGAGGGATGCAATAGCCAGCTTGGGAGGCTGAACGTTTGAAAGGGCTGCAGTGGGTCCTTTCCAGTGGAACTAATCCTTTCCTCTTTCCTTTCCTTTTTCTTTTTTTCCCCCTTTTTTTCTCTTTTCCCTTTCCCCTTCCCTTCTCTTTTCCCTTCCCTTCCCTCCCCACACTGGAAAATAGGTAAGATGCTTTGTAGTCACCATGACCAGCTCGGAGCAAGGAAATCCCCCTAGATGTGGAAATGTCTGGCCCACATTTTGGACGTGGGGTAGGACCCTGCAGTGTTTGTCATGGCCTGGTGCTGGTGTGCATGGCAGGATGGCACACACAGGCTGGCAATTACCTTGTTCCTGTGCTCCCATCCCTCATCAGAAGCAACTCACCCTTGTCACTTGAAGTTTGGAGTCCAGATATGAGACCATAATGCAGAGGTGTCTACAAAAGCTCCAGAGAATCAGAGTCCCAGCAGGGTGGGGTGGGAAGGGACCTCTGCTCTGGAGATCATCCAGCCCAACTCCCTGCCAAAGCAGGGCACCCACAGCAGCTTGCCCAGCAGCACAGTGCCCAGCTGGCCTTGGAAGCTCTCCACACAAGGACACTCCACAACCTCTCTGGGCAGCCTGCTCCAGGCCTCCAGCACCCTCACAACAAACAATTTTTCCTCATCTTCAACCTAAGTCTCCCCTGGCACAATTTCAGGCCAGTTCCTCTGCTTCTATCACCTGAGACTAGGGAGCAGAGCCAAACCTCCAGCTAGCTGCAGCCTCCTCTCAGGGAGCTGTAGGGAGCAAGTGAAGGGGCAGCTGCCCCCTGGTAACCACAGGCCACCTGCTTCAGAAGAACTGTGAGACAGCAGCAGGTCCCATGGCTGCCGTTTCCCATCTCAAGACGAAGGGCTTGGTGTGATTGAAAGGACAAGAGAGGAGAGGAGAAAAGGGGACGGTAATGTTCACAAGATAAGAGGGAACAACTACACTGTGTCCTCAGTGCTTGACCTGCTCCTGGGCCCTGAGTAGCAGTGAGCAGCAGAGGTGGTGTTGGCACTGCTGCATCCCCTTCCCAGGTGTCCTCTACCTTCAGCTATGCTCCTGGACCAGTCCTTCTGTCCTGATTCCTCCACTGTGGCACCATTACCAGAATCATGGAATCACAGAAACCTCTTGGCTGGAAGAGACCTGTCAGATTATCAAATCCAATCACTAACTCAGCACTGCCAGGGCACCACCAACCCATGGCCCTCAGCACCACAGCTCCACAGCTTTGAAACCTCTCCAGGGCTGGAGACTCCACCACTGCCCTGAGCAGATTGGGCCAGTGCTTGACAACCCTTTGGGGGAGAAATTGTTCCTCATGGTCAACCTAAACCTCCCCTGGGGCAACTTGAGGCTGTTTCCTCTTGTCCTGTCACTTGCTCCTTGAGTGAAGAGCCCAACTTTCACTTCACCTCAGCCTCCTCTCAGGGAGCTGTAGAGAGCAATGAGCTCTGCCCTCAGGCTCCTTTCTCCAGGCTGCACACCCCCAGCTCCCTCAGCTGCTCCTCCCTAGCCCTCTTCTCTATATCCTTCACCAGGTTGGTTGCCCTTCTCTGGGCATGGTTTAGGTTCAAAGGAACCTTAAAGATCATCCAGTTCCAACCTTCTGGTATGGCCAGGGACATTTTCCACTAGACCACGTTCACATCCTTTCACTCCAGGCTGAACACCCCCAGCTCCTTCAGCTGCTCCTCACCAGACCTTCACTCTCTAGTAGCACCTTTTGGGACAGCTTTTTTCATGTCATTAACAGCCATGGAGAGCTCTGAACTTCTCAGACTGGGCCACCAAAGGACTCTTGCTTCTTGGACACCTCCAGGAAGCAGCCGAGCTGCCCAGCACAAAGAGCACTGGAACAGGCTCCCCAGAGAGGCTGTGGAGTCTCTTTCTCTGGAGACTTTCAAGGCTTGTCTGGATGTGTTCCTCTGTGACTTGAGCTAGATTGTATGGTCCTGCTCTGGCAGGAGGGTTGGGCTCTCTTTGGGTCCCTTCCAGCCGCTAACATCCTGTGATCAACCTTTTGCCGGCCTCTTCCGAGCCCACTTGGGACGCTCGGGCTCGCTGCGTTAAAGGCGTTGCCGCTCTTCACCCCTGTTGCTGCTGCTTCTCCCCGCTGCCCCGCTCCCCCTCGCTCTCTCCTCCTCTGGCAGCTCCGTGGCAGTTTCCTGGGGAGTGCTCAGCTAGCTGACACATTTGCCACAGATGGATGGTGCACACGGAGACAGCTGTCACTCCCGATTTGCGCCGCGCTGCGTGACAGCGGGGCTGATGCCTTCTGAAAGGCCGTCTCGCCGAGCACATGCACTCTGACATTCTTGGAGATGAGCCCTACAGACACCTCTCAGTGGACCTCAGGAGAGGCTGGTGAGCCGAGCCCGGCCGCTCCTCCGCAGCTCCCCGCGGCAGCCTGCGGGCTGGCAGAAAGCAGCCAGGGCTGGAGCGCAGGGACGCGGCCGCCCGCCGGCCTCCGCGCCCGGCTCTGCGCCGCCGCTGCTCTGCACAGGTCCCAGCCCGGCTGTTGGCTCCCGATGCTGGTGTCTGAAGTGAGCTGCGTTGAGATTTGCAGGAGGGAAAGGTCACCAGAGGAGCCGCTCTTTTCCCCCTCCTCCGCCTCCTTAATTACAGGCGGGAGGAAGATGAGCTCCGGTTGCGTTCTGTCGCAGCAGCTGCCTGCTGAGCTCCTCTGCCACAGCGAGAGCCGGGAGGCTTTGCAGCGACAGCCCTGGCAGGCTTCTGTCTTCTTCATCACTTACAGACTCATGGAATTGTTTGGGTTGGAAAAGGCCTCCAAGGTCATCCATTCCCACCAGACACTCAGCACCACCGTGGCCACCAAACCTTGGCCCCAAGTGCCACTGCTATGCCTTTCTCCAACACCTCCAGTCATGGCAACTCCACCACTGCCCCGGGCAGCCTCTGCCAGTCCCTGACCACTCCTGCAGCAAAGAAATTTTTCCTTCTCTCCAACCTAACCCTTCCCTGCCACAATTTCAGGCCATTGACTCTCCTTCTATCACCTGAGACTAGGGAGCAGAGCCCAACCTCCACCTGGCTGCAGCCTCCTCTCAGGCAGCTATAGAGAGCAATGAGCTCTGCCCTCAGCCTCCTCTTCTCCAGGCTGCACACCCCCAGCTCCCTCAGCCGCTCCTCCCCAGCCCTTTTCTCCAGACCCTTCCCCAGCTCTGTTGCCCTTCTCTGGCCCTGCTCCAGCACCTTAATGTCCTCCTGGCCCAGAATTGATCCCAGGATTCAAGATGAAGTCTCACCAGTCCCCAGGACAAGAGGGCAAGCACTTCTCTACTCCTGCTGTGGCCTCTACCACTGCTGATGATTTCCATCACCTGTGATGGTCTCCATCACCTCTGACTCACAGCCGTATGGAAATTCCCACTCTTGGCAAGGGGGTTTCACCCCCCCACACCCCATTAGCACACCCTGCAATGGGGCAGGCTGCCCCAACAGGACTCTGACATGTCCTAGGGAGGTTTCAGCTATCAGCTTTGACATCCTTTGGCAAGGCTGGCTCTGTAGAGGACAAATCCCTCTGCCCTTACCCAGGCTGAGGCTCCCTTCAGGTTCTAACCACCCACATCTGTGAGTGTCTGCAACTCAACTCTGAGGCCTTCAACAAAACCCTTCTGGTAGGACTTTCCGTTGGACAGACAAAGAGAACCAGAGAATAGAGAATCAGATCAACATCTTCCACAGGCTGCATTCCAAGGGACTGGCAGCTGGTCCTGCCTTTGTTCCCCAGAGGAAAATCTGCTTTCCAAAGAAATGGATCTGCGCAGCTGTGAATTGTCCACCTGGCTTCTGGAAGGTTGTGGTCAGGGGAATAACTCTTCCCAACAGAGAAAGACCAATGCTGAAATAGATCTAGAGGATAGCACTTGGGCCCCTCTGGACCTGACCTGAGACTTACACATCTTGTTCAGTGTCTGAGCCTTACCCCAGGGCTCACCACTAGGACCAGTTCTCTTTGATGTCTTTAGCAATGATCTGGGTGAGGGCATTGAGGCACCCTCAGGCAGTTTGCAGAGGGCACTAAGTTGGGTGGCAGTGCTGATTTGCTGCAAGGTAGGAGGCTTTGCAGGGGGCTCTGGCCAGGCTGCAGACATGGGCTGAGGTCACTGGAGTGAGGTTCAACAAGGCCAAGTGCTGCATCCTGTCCTTGGGTCAGAGCAACCCTAGGAAGGCTCCAGGCTTGGGGCAGAGTGGCTGGAAAGTACGCAGCAGAAAAAGGCCTGGGGGTGCTGGGTGAGAGCAGCTGGAGATGAGCCAGGGGGTGCCCAGGTGGGCAAGAAGGGCACCAGCAGCCTGGCCTGGATCAGCAATGGTGTGGGCAGCAGGAGCAGGGCAGGGATTGTGCCCCTGGACTGGGCACTGGGGAGGGCACACCTCAAAGCCTGGGTAGAGTTTTGGGCCCCTCACTCCCAGAAGGACACTGAGGAGCTGGAGCAGGTCCAGAGAAGGGCAACAGAGCTGGGGAAGGGTCTGGAGAAGAGGGCTAAGGAGGAGCAGGAGCGGGGGGTGTGCAGCCTGGAGACAAGGAGGCTGAGGGCAAACCTCACTGCTCTCTACAGCTGCCTGAGAGGAGGCTGCAGCCAGGTGGGAGTTGGGCTCTGCTCCCTAGGCTCAAATAATAGAACAAGAGGAAAAATTGTGGCAGGGGAAGGTTAAGTCGGAGAGGAGGAAAAATTTCTTTGCTGCAGGAGTGGTCAGGGCCTGGCACAGGCTGCCCAGGGAGGTGGTGGAGTCCCCATCCCTGGAGGGGATTCTGAAGGATGTGGCCATAGCACTTGGGGCCAAGGTTTGGTGGCCACGGTGGTGCTGAGTGTCTGGTGGGAATGGATGACCTTGGAGGCCTTTTCCAAGCCAAACAGTTCCATGAGTCTGTGTTACACAAGTACCTGGTGACTGCACAAGGTCGTGACTGAAGTCCTTCCAGTAAGGTCTCTGGGTGTTGTTCAACAGGGGAAGCCCAGAGGAGAGGACAAAAGCAGAACAAAGTTGTATGAGGCTTCTCTTGGATACTTCCCAAGCTTTTGAGCACTCCTGGG
The DNA here is from genome assembly GCA_013400475.1 of Tricholaema leucomelas. NCBI lineage: Eukaryota > Metazoa > Chordata > Aves > Piciformes > Lybiidae > Tricholaema lacrymosa > Tricholaema leucomelas. The sequence continues at coordinate 339,964 of WAAF01019240.1, forward strand.
AATCAGCAATGATTCCTTGGTGTTTAGTCACTCCTGGTGGAGCTCCCACCCCAGTAGTGCTAGGTCTGCTCACCCATGGAAGATTTCTTCCATGAAACAAGAGCATTTACAGAACTTCCAGGACATTCCCTGCCCTGCATGCTCCCAACCCCTCGGGGCAGGCTGAGTCTGGTGGGTAGGAGCTTGCTGAGCAACACACAGAGGAAGGTTGATTTTGCAGCAGGACTCAGCTCTCCTGGATCCTTCAGAACAAAACCAGTGTCTCCCATTGAGCTAAGCATGAGGGCTGCATGGTGGTTCCAGGTGGTCAGCAGGTGCCAGGCTGGCACAAAGGAATCGTGCTGCAGGTGTGCTGCCTTTCAGCTTTAAGGCTGACTGCAGTTCTGCTACCTGGGCAAGGACAATTCCAAGCACACCAATCTGGCATCACCATGAGATGAAGGTTTGTGCTCAGATGGGATGGAGATCCTGACAGAGACACTTACCCAGTGGCAAAACATCTCCATCTTCTGGGCTCCCCAGTTCAGGAGAAAGAGAGAACTGCTGGAGAGAGTCCAGGGCAGGCTGCAAAGCTGCTGAGGAGCCTGGAGCAGCTCTGGGAGGAGCAAAGGCTGAGAGCCCTGGGGCTGAGAGCCTGCAGAAGAGCAGCCCCAGAGGGCATCTGAGCAATGCTCAGCAAGAGCTAAAGGAGCTGTGGGGGCAAGAGACTGGGGCAAGGCTCTTGTCAGTGGTGCCCAGGTACAGGACAAGGGGCAGTGGGCACAAAGTGGCAGCCAGGAGGTTCCATCTGAGCAGGAGGAGAAAATTGTTTGTTGTGAGGGTGCTGGAGGCCTGGAGCAGGCTGCCCAGAGAGGCTGTGGAGTGTCCTTGTGTGGAGAGCTTCCAAGGCCAGCTGGGCACTGTGCTGCTGGGCAAGCTGCTGTGGGTGCCCTGCTTGAGCAGAGGGTTGGGCTTGGTGATGCCCAGAGGTCCCTTCCCACTCCACCGTGCTGAGACTCTGGGATGTGTGACCAAACTTTAAGAAAGGTATGGATCATGCAGCAAACTCCATCATCAGAGCTGCAAGCCCAGGATTGCTGGAAGGGTCACTGAAAGCCTTTAGAAGAGGCTGCATTGGACCCAAAGTGCAGTTGCAACCAAAGAGGAAGGACCAATGCCATTTTCCTTTGTAGGAGAACTCCCCAGATGAAGCTATGGAGGCTCCATCCCTGGAAGTGTTCAAGGCCATGCTGCATGGGGATTTGAGCAATCTGATCTGGTGGGAGGTGTCCCTAGTCATGGCAGGGGGCTGGAACACCTCTGCTGCAAGGACAGGCTGAGGGAGCTGGGGGTGTTCAGCCTGGAGAAGAGAAGGCTTCACAGAGACCTTAGAGCAGCCTTCCAGTACTTCAAGGGACTACATGAGGGCTGCAGAGGGACTGTTCCCAAAGCCTGCAGTATCAGCAATAGCTTCAAACTAGAGCAGAGCAGATTGAGATTGGATGTTAGGAACAGGTTATTTTCCAGGAGGGTGCTGAAACCCACAAGGGTTGCCCAGGGAGGTAGCCTGGCTCAGACACCCTGAGCAAAAGTCCCTCTGCAGCCTTCCTGCAGGATCCCTTCAGGCACTGGCAGGCAGCTGAGGGCCCTCTGGAGCCTTCTCCTCTCCAGGATGCACACCCCCAGCTCCCTCAGCCTGTGCTCACAGCAGAGCTGCTGTGGCACTTGCATCATCTTTGTGGCCTCCTCTGGCTTCACTCCAGCAGCTCTGAGTCCTCCTCCTGCTGGGGACAGCAGCACTGGAGGCAGGATTGGAGGTGAGGTCTGAGCAGGGCAAAGGGGCAGAATCCCCTCTCTTGGCCACACTCCTCTTGCTGCAGCCAAGGGTATGGGGTGGATGTGTCAGCTCCAGGTAGGAGATCTCAACTCAGCCCATCTCTGATGACCCAAAGGCAGTAGACACAATCCCTGCCAGATGCCTTCTGTCCAGAAAGACCCTACTGTGCAGGCACACTCCCAACCTGCCCCTTGGCCCTTCAGTCTCTGAGATTAGGTTATAAGGAATTCTTTGTTCTTGACCTCAGGAGACTCAGTTCCAGGCACCATGTCATTAGATGGTCCTATTAGATGCCACTTCCAAGCCTCATTTCCCCATGCTATGCCAGCTGGAGCTGAAGGGTCCCTGTCCCACGTCAGGCTGTGAGCATACACAAGGTTCCAGAATGGGTTTTGGAAGCACAACAAGATTTGTGTTTGTGTGTGTCCCAAATACCTCTGGAGGAGCTGGAAATAGAGGTCAGAGATACCAGTCTGCAAGAAGGGTCTTGGATGTTGTCCACCCATCCCAGGCTGAGGTAAGTTTTGGGAAGAGAGCCAACCAAGCTTTTAATCCCAAATTCCTGATTTTTGAATCTTAACAAAAGGAACACAAAAATATTTTGGGAAAACCAAAACAGAACAAAGAAAAGGGAAAAGCAGGAACCCATTACCACGGCCAGGGAAATGATTCATCTGTGCCCTGCACCACAAGACCCTGGCTTTGGGAGGCACATCATCGCCTCTAGTGTCCCTTTTCTGATGACAGACTTGCTGGGCATGGAGGCCAAGCCACCCACACAGCTGCTGGCAGCACCAAGCCGTGGTGCTGGGGTGACAATTCCTCTGCTGACCCATAGGCACCACTTAGGGCATGCTCTCCTGGGAGCTCCTTGTCCATGCAAGCTTCTGCTCCAGCTGGGAACTCTCTACCCAGAGCAGATGTGCTCTGCTTGGCTCGCAGCTGCAGCGCTCAGAAGATGAACTGAGAAGCAGGGCTGGTGCCATGGGGAGCTGGTGGGGTGGTGGCAGTGGTACCAAGGGCTGAGAAGCCAACCTCAGGGAAAATTTGGTGGAGAAAGTGGTGAAATGAGAATTTCTGCCCCAAGTCTGCAGCTCCTGTTCCACACGACCAGGTGGGCACCCGTGCTGATGGGGAGGTTTTAGATGAGGAAAAGGGAGGAAATCTCTCCTCTGCTGATGGAGAGATGTCCTCAAACCACTGGGGACATCCCTGGAGGTGTTCAAGGCCAGGCTAGATGAGGTTTTGAGCACCCTGGGCCAGTGTGAGGTGTCCCTGCCCACGGTAGGGGTTTGGAACTGGATGATCTTGAAGGTCCCTTCCAGGCCAAACCAGTCTGCGGTTCTATGCCACCTGGCAGGACAGTAGGAGCAGCAGCCTCCTGCTTCTCCTTATTGCCCCACCCGAGCAGGTGCCAGCAGCACCCCACCAAAACCCATCTCCCTTGGCTGAGTGAAGGGGCTTCCCTGGTGCCAAGCACCACACAGAGCTCCTCCTGGCTGTCAGCTCACTCCGGAAGATGCTCTCTCAGCAGCTCTGTGCCAGTGTGGTGGCCTTGATGCCCCCAGCACCAGCTCTCTGGGTATGTCTAGGGAAGGGTGCTGGAAAGCTCTGGGAGGTCTCACTCTCTGCCCATTCCTGGAGAGGGATAAATGTTGTGCAGCAGGAGAGCTGCAGCTGGATGAGGGCTTCTGGAAGCCCCTCGCCAGCGAGGCAGGAGAGGGATGAAGGCAAAGGAGCCTTCGCATCTCGCTTGGCCTTGAACAGCAGATGAAAGGGGGCCACTGGGAGCCAGGGATAACAAAAGGAGAGCAGGGAAAGTTCAGGTCAGGCAGGGATTTCTGGCTGGTGGGTTTTCCACTGAGAAATTCTCTGTCTGCCTCTTTCATGAGGATGAAAACCCTTTAAATTTATTTATTTATTTATTTCTGGTGATTTTTCTTTCTTTTGTTGTTGTTGTTGCTTTCCCCTTTTCTCCTCTCCTTCTTCTTTTCCCCTTCCACCAGGCTGATCGCTGGGAGCCGTGGAGCATGTGATGCATCTTCCATATAGGGGCAGGAGCAAAGCAAGACCAACTGATGGACGCCCTAGGGCCAGACTTGCAGACAATATATAACCTACTGCAGGATCTCAAACGCTTCCCACTTCCACAGAGCCAACATCAGGCAGAGCCCAGCCGCCGCCAGGGCACAGGAGTCCTGCCTGCAGGTAAGTCCTGCCCCAGGAGGTTGTCCTGGGGAGGGGGAAGGCGTGAGGGAGCTGAAGAGTGGCACCACCTGGCTCTTGTGGGGCAGTTGTTAGTGGTGTCGGCGGGACTATGTTTTTTGTAGCCCTTTCGTGGGTGATGGTGGTGCCTGTGGGGGTCGGGGTTCGGGTTGGTGGGTGGGTGCATGGGAGATCGGGTCAGGCTGAGCCCAGCCTCAGCCCCATTCCGTCTGGACACTGTGGCATGAGCTGGAGAGCATCCCAAACCAGCCACGCAATTCCTCTGCTCCTGGTTCTCGCTCTCGACGGCTGCCTGGGCTGTGCGCGGCTGCTCCGAGACTGCGGATCTATCGCATCCCAATCCATCCCATTCCACTCCATCCCACCTCATCCCATCCCACCTCACCGCGAAGCTCCTCTTGCCTTTCACAACGGAGCAAACCCAATTCCCTAACAACTTTAAAAGGCACTTTCGCCGCTGCCGCTGCCCTGCGCTGCCGGCACCTGCCTGTGCTGGAATCTCGCTGGCAGCGGAGCCGCTCCCAGCCCGGCTGAGCAGGGACACGGACTTGGGGACAAGGCGGCGGCACCGTGAGAGACAAAGCCTGTGGGTGACTCTGCCTGTGCCTCTCAGGGGGTGTATGGGGAGGCAGCGGTTGGGGGGGTGGTGTCTGTCCAGCCCACCCAGTGCCATGGAGCTGCGGTGGGCGGTCGGGGCAGGGGCTTGGTTCCTGGGATAGTTCCGTGTCCTGCTGCGTGGAAAATAATCCTAGCGACAGTGCCGCGCTCCCCGCGGAGTTTGGGGGAGGATGAGGGGGGAAGGGTGGTTTCGTGCTTTGCTTTGGGGTAGCGACTGTGCCTGACGGTGAGGTGGGGACTGAGGAGCCCCAGCTGTGTTTCGGGAGTGAGAAGCTCCGTGAATTGCCGGACTTGAGCAAGCCTCTTCCCTTCCCCTCCCCCCAGAACTGACTGCCGTAGTTGCGAGCGTAAGGAACTCGTAACTGGGAATGGGTTAAAGGGAGAGAAAATCGCCAAAATGACTCTTTCGGGGCTTTTCTGCTTGTACACCCCCAGATGATGACATTGCTCTGTGTGTACCGCGGGGGGCCCAGCCTCGTTCCCTCCTCCAATGCCCAATGCCTCAGTTTCCCCATCTGTGCCCTTCCCCTTCTCCCTTCCCTGTCCTGGCAGCCCCAAGCAGTGGCAGCAATCGCTGCTGTCGCCCCTCCCTATGGCAGGGGTCAGCCCAGGGGAGCAGCTTTTCACGGAGGCAGCAGAACGCAGCCACAGATCGTAATTAAGATTGTAATTAGATGAGGGAGAACCTGCAAGGCTCGGTCAGAGGCACCTCTGCGAGCAGAGCCAGTTCTGCAGGGTGCTGCAGGCAGGACAGGGACACACCAGGCTGCCATGGGGGGACACCCAAGCAAGACTCTGCACCCTGCCCATGGGTGCCAGGGGGCCCGGGCATGGCTTACAGCTGCCCATCCTCAAGACAATTGCATATGACCAAGTTGGGTTCCAGACCCAAGGTCTGGACACACAGGGTCAGAGGTGTGCCCACGGGTGGGGTTGCAATGGTAGGCAGGGTGCCAGGGTTCTGGGGTAGGTTTGCAGTGGTAGGCAGGGTGCCAGGGGTAGGTTTGCAGTGGTAGGTAGGGTGTCAGGGGACTGTGCTGGGCATCAGTGATTTGGGTCAAACTGTCTCTGCTGCCATGAGCTTTTCCTGGTTAGGGGGACACACAATCTGACTGCTCCCAACAGCTCAGTGTCACCAGGCTCAGGCAATGCAGGAAGAGCTGGCAGGGGCTCAGGGGGTCCTCTGCCCACAGCTTGGGTAGAGGAGAGAAGAATACACCAGCCAGTGGGTGCTGGTGGCTGTGTCCGGGGTGGGGACAGCTGATGGACCTTTGCAAACCTTTGCTGGTGCCAAATGGTCTCAGCTTTGCCCTAGTGGAATGAGGGTGGTGCAAGACCCTCCCCTACACACACCTCAGCCAGCTTTTTGGAGGTCTCCTCCCCACCATGCTCAGCTTCCCACTGCCAAATCCCAGCCAGGAGCAGAGCACTGAGCTGTGCCCCCGGGCTGGGGGGTGCACGTGTCTCAGGAGCACGGCAAAATCAAGGTGGCAAAGCAGGTAGAGCAGGGTGCCCACTGGTGAAGCTGGAGGTGTTTAGCCAGGGCAAGAAGCAAAACTGTCAGGGAATGTTTTTCCCCTCATGAGACCAGACCCTTCCCAGCTCCTGCTGCTGTTCTCTTTGCTGCTTTTCTCCTCTCCTACTCTTGCCACCTTGCAAATTTGGGACAAATTGCAGGGCATTTTGGCCAAGTTGAAGCCTAAAGCCAGTCCTGCCCTTCTGCCAGGCTGCTTTCAGCTAGCAGCGTTGAGTTTGATGGTGGTGATGCCAACAGCATAAAGCATCCACTCCAGAGCCATCCCTTGCTGTTCCCACTTTGGATGAGCACCAGGTCTTGCCCCTGCAATGCTTTGCCCAGTGTGTGCTGGGTGGCCCCAAGCTCCTCAGGGACCAGACCAAGAGCGGCTTCGGAGCTGGGAGTGGGACCTGTGTCCATGGTATCCTGCCAGCACCAGCACTTGCTGGCCCCAGAGATGCCCTCAGCTTGCTCTTGTCGTGCCAGGAGCTGGTTTGGTTGCCCACCTTGGTGCTTGGGCTGATGTCTGTGTTTGCCTCGGGCTTGGGCTCAATGTTATTTGTGATCAGCAGCAGCATTTCTGATCTGCCAGAGGAGACTAGTGCAGAGGTGTGGGGCTGGTGGGTGGGTTGATGGGCACAGAGGGCAGATCCTTTGCTCTGTAGGTCCTCACCACGGTCCTGCAGAGCCTGGGAGAAGAATCCCTTTGGATCCGGGGTGGGGAGAAGGGATCGTCCCCATTTCCGACGTGCCGTATCGCACGGAGCCAGCTGCCAGCCCGGCCGCAGGGAGCCACAGGCAGGATAGGGTTTAATCATAGAACCATGGAATCAGGCAGTCATGGAATCATGGAATCACAGGATCATAGAGCCTGGAATTGTAGAATCATGGAACTGATTAGAGAATCATGGAATCGTGGAATTACAGAATCATAGAGTCATGGAATCATAGGTTCATAGAATCATGGAATTAGAGAATCATAGAGTCATGGAATTAGAGAATAGAACCAGAGAGTCATGGAATTACAGAATCAGACAGTCATGGAATTATAGAATGATAGAACCACAAAACCATGGAAGTACAGAACCATAGAGTCATGGAATTATAGAATCATGGAATTACAGAATCAGAGTCATGGAATTACAGAACCATAGAGTCATGGAGTCATGGAATTATAGAATGGTAGAATCATGGAATTATAGAATGATGGGATTATGGAATCATGGATTTATAGAGTCGTGGAATTAGAGAATCATGGAGTCATGGAATTATAGAATCATGGTCTCACAGACTTATGGAATTACAGAATCATGGAATTGGAGAATGGGAGGGGTTGGAAGGGAGCCCTGTCAGAGCAGGATCACCTAGAGCAGCTCACACAGGGATGCATCCAGATGGGTCTTGAAAGTCTCCAGACTCGACCATCTTCAAAGTCTTTTCCAGCCAAACCCATCTGCGATTCCGCGGACGGCAGAGCCACCTGATCACTCCTCTCCAGGATGCTCAGCAGTTCCCTGACCACAGGACCAGCCCAGACCCAGAGTGGGCACCCAGCCCGGCACTGGGTGCGCTGGGAAGGGCTGGCAGAGGCGAGCAGGGCTGGCACAGCTGTGTGGCTTTCAGAGATGCTTGATCGATAGCTTCTTCCTCCCTCTCCCCCATTCCCCCGATCCCCACATGCATTTTTCATGCTCACCCCTCCTGGGCAAAGGCTGTCTGTGCAGGGAAAGAGAAAGGGGGGGGTGGAAGAAATAACAAATACCAACCAAACACAACAAACCTCAGCCCAAACCTACTTTTGTTTCTCTGCTCCCCGGAGGTTGGTTTAGTTTTAGGGCCAATCTATAGATCCTGGGCTGGGAATAGCTTTGCTCAACAAACAAAACATGAAAAAGCTCTCCCGGGGCTTTTCTTAAGCCTCTTCAGGTTGGCCCAGAGCTGGAAAAGGCTGAGCTGTGTACAGACAGGATGGATCCGGTGGTGCAGCACTGGTTGGGAAAGCTGGGAAGGCTGGAAGTGGGAGCTGGGCTCCTCTGTGCCTCTTTTGGGGTTCACAACCCTCCTGAGAAGTGCTGAGATGAAGCAGGTGGCAACGGGGGTCCACAGCTGCCCTCTCCGGGGCTTGGAGGGTCTCTGGGGCTCCTCCTATGGTCACAAGTTGATCCATGTGATCAGAGCTGCATCTTGGGTGATCCCTGGGCTGATCCTGCCTGGCTTCCAGGAGAGAAGAGCTGAAGTGAAGGTTTGAGTGTTTCTCAGAATTAGGGAAAACCCTGCAGGGTTTGGGCAAAGGGCAATTCTCAGGGCAAATCTCCTTTTTCTGCCTCCTGTTGTCTAGGGGTGAGTGGGTTCTCTTTTTGCTCTCTGGCTTTGAGTGGCACCAGTAAGAGCCAGGAGCACCCCACAGTCTGTGTTTCCCCAGGGCTCCCACCACTTTCCCTCTCAACATCAGCTTTAGCACACCCTGTGTTGGGAGGCTGGGAGCCCCTGGCAGCTGCCTGCCGCTGCGTGTGTGCCAAAGGACTGATGCCCTGGGTCTCTCAGGGTCTCTCCAGACCCTCTCTCCCTACTGCTACCCCTGGCACCCCTGGCCAACATGGCACCAGCTGCCTCAGTCCCACTACCCTGGCAACACATCTGTGCCCATCACACCTGGGGCCAAATCCCCCATTCATGGGTCTCCCAGCCAAGAGACTCCAGTAGCGAGGAGTCTCCAATGAGGAGACTCCAGTGAGAAGACTCCAGCAGTGAGGAGACTCCAATAAGGAGGCTCCAGCAAGGAGAATTCAGCAGTAAGGAGACTCCAATGAGGAGACCCCAGTGAGAGGACTCCAGCAGTGAGGAGACTCCAAAAAGGAGACTCCATCAAGGAGCCTCCAGTGAGGAGAATCCAGCAGTGAGGAGACTCCAGCAGTAAGGAGACTCCAGTGAGGAGACTCCAGCAGCATCACACACCTTGGCCTCATCCCAAAATTCCCATCCTGTGCCTGTGCCAGGCTGAAGCTGACAGCAGCTCTCATTGCCCCACAGCAGTTGTCCTGGTCCCTACAGAGCCCAGCCGGCGTGGGCAGGAGGAGCAAGAGCATCCTCCCCGTGGCCCTGCCACACGTCCCCAGGGCTGTGGTGGCACAGAGATGGCGTGTCCAGGGTATGGCGGGTGGGAGCACTTCCCCGCTCCGACGGCGAAAGGGCATGGGCCAGAAATAGCAGGAGGAGGAGGAGGACACTGTGACCTTTCCAGCAGCTGGTGACAAATAAAACTTTCCAGCTACCTGTAGGAAGATGCAGGGCAAGGCTCTGTTATTGTCTCATCAAAGGACAATGTCCCCACAAGCAGGACAGGCACCGCCGCGGTGCCCAGAGCAGGTCCTGGGTGAATCTGCTGGTGCTCAGATCTGGCTGTTCCACAGCTCCGGACACAGCCTGGGATCTGGCCAAGCCGAGGGGGCTTCAGGATTGTTCCCTCCCTGGAGGTGTTCAGGGCCAGGCTGGAGCAACCTGGGCCAGTGGGAGGTGTCCCTGCCCATGGCAGGGAGTTGGCACTGGGTGATCTTGAAGGTGCCTTCCATTCTGTGAGTCCATGAGAAGGGAAGGAGGAGGAGATGGACACCAACACAAGCAGGTTGGCAGATCAGAGTCAGCTGCAGCTCAGTTTGAGGCTGCTTCCCTCAGGACACCCCTGGGTCAGCGCTGAGGTAGTTGGGAATGGGACCCCAACCCATGCTCAGCCCCCAAGCTGCATCTCAAGAACCCAGAGACCTCCAAAGTCACAGCTCATCAATAGAGGATGGGACCCCCCCTGCTCAGCCATGTGCATAATCCTGGGGGTGGGGTGGTGTCTGGATCCAAGAACCCCCCAAAGACACAGCTTGCCTCGGACCCAGCACTGCTCCTGTGCACAGGGGACGCTCAGGGGCAGGACCCCTGCCATGGTCAGCCATGTGCACAGCACTGGGGGGGTCCAGATCCATGACGACCCCAAAGACACACTGTGGGTAGGGCTCATGTCTGCTCCTGTGCACAAACAGACATCCAGGGGCAGCTGGAGGGGATGAGAGCTCCTCTGTGCTCAGCTATATGCAGAGCCAGCGGGGGGTCTGAATCCAAGAGACCCCCAAAGACACACCTTAGCTGGGGTCCACCACTGCCCCCACGCACCAGGGCACATCCAGGGGAAGTGGGGAACATGGCACTGCACCCATCTGGGGGCCCCTTGGTACATCCTCTCCCTACCCGGGCAGAGAGTCCTCCCAGCCCCATGGCAGGAGGAATCTGAGTGGGGGCTGTCACCATCCCCTCCTCTTCCTGCTGCCGGGTGCGGGTGGCAGAGCCAACACCCTGGGATGGAGCGAGTCAGCCGTGCCCCCCCCGCGGCTGTCCCCCTGCTCGCTGACCCGGGCTGAGGCGGGGGGGACAGCAGGCGGCTCCCCCTGGCCTCCCCCCACGCAGATGGCACGGGCAGCCAGCACAGGTGGCCCTGCGCCACGGCAGATTGGGGCCGGCTGCCTGCAACGTGCCCGCGAAGGGCCGCGCGTCCCTGCCACCGCTCGGGGACAGGAGCCACGGCAGCTCCCCACCACCGCGGCGCGGGGGGTGCAGAGCTGGGGCGAGGGGCACCAGAGGCGGGCCTTGGGGTGTCTGTGCTGTTGTGCCCAGCGCTGGAGCCGGCGCTTTGGCCCTGGCACCAGAGCCCTGTATCTCAGCGCCTTGTCTCCAGCCCTGGGTCTTTAGCATCTTGCTAAACCCAGGATGCGACCAGCGGACACCGGTGGGTCAGGAGCAAGGGCACACACAGGGTCGGTCCCCAGAGAGGTGAGCCAGGCCATCGGGCAGTCTGGGGAGGGTCCCATTTTAAGGAGTCACATTAAGTAATGCAATATAAAGCCAGCCTGAGTCAGATCCAGCATCTTGGCATCTTCTTGCAAGGGCTTCTCAGGCTAGAGCTGTCCCTGGTCCTTCCAGCCAGGGCCAATGCTTGGGTGGGTGGATGCCAGCCACCGAAACTGAGTGGCCTGAGGGTCAGTGTTGTAGGAAAAAGGGATCTGTAAGGGGACAAAGGGGCAACCAAGGTCTGAATCACCCCCGTGGGGGGCTTTTGTCTCTCCACGGGTGATGATGCTCAGCCCCCACACAGGAATTCCACAGCATGAGCTCCAGAGTGGGCACGGGATGAGGATGATGGCATGAGCTCCAGGGTGGGCACGGGGTGAAGATGATGGCATGAGCTTCAGGGTGGGCGTGGAGTGAGGATGATGGCATGAGCTCCAGGGTGGACAAGGAGTGAGGATGACGGCATGAGCTCCAGGGTGGCATGAAGTCCAAGCTGATGGTGGGGCTGTCCCAGCTCAAGAGGAGCCATCGTGTCACACAAATGGAGGCGGCTTGCAGTGGAGATGCGATGCAGAAGCTGTTAGGGCAAGTGTGGTGGCTGAAGCAGGTAAATGATTAATGCTGGAGAAAGCCAGGCTGGCACCGTGCCCGTCACTCACCGACAGGATAAGTTGATGTCGGGAGGGGAATTTTCACGTCTAACCTCCCCCTCCTGCCTCTGCCTCCCCCCGCGGCGGCAGTGGGGGCTGGAGCAAGGAGCTAGCCCCGAGTCAGGCACGCAGCACTCAGCCTGAAAACAGCCTGGCTCCGAGCACGTTCTCCTCCAGCCCAGCTGGTTGTGCTCCCAGCCTGCTCCGTCTGTGCACATTAAAGCCTTTTCTGGGTCTGAACTGCTTTTGGCAAGCCTGGCTCCTGTTTGCCTATCCCTCTCCCCACCACCCTCCCCATGGTTGCCTTCCCCCCGAGCCGCTTCCCGTCTGGCTCCCGCTCCCCCTCCCCGGTCGAAGCCCTGCCAGGGACATGGCAAATCAGCGAGAAGCCTGCGGGGCAAATCGGTACAAATGAGACCAAGCAAGAGGGTGGGGAGGGACAGCGAAGGGGGGAGGAATGACTCCTGGGTTGGTGCTTCTGTTCCCGAGTTTGATGTTTCCTGCAAACAAGCCTGTAAATGCTCAGGAGCGGTGCTGGACATCACCTGCCCCCCTGCCTCCGAGAGGTTTGGGAACGCTGGGTCCCAGCCGGAGGGGGACAGCCCTTGCCCCACTCCCCGAGGCTCCCCGCAGGGACAAGACACAGGCCAAGCTGTAAGTCCTGATATTTCAATCTGTTTCGGGGATGGATGGGATGGGCAAGGGGTGGGTGGCATTGGGGGTGGTCAAGGGTCTCTCTGCGCCTCCAGGCTGAGGAACAAAAACCCACCAAGGGAACCCTCCCCTGGCTAAACGTTGCCTTCTCCTGGCACTGTTGCACTCTTCCACACTAAAAAGTCCTTTTGTGCCTGGTGCTGTGCCACAGACAGGGGCTTGGCAGGGGAACGGGAGCCAGGCCCAGTCAAGAGATGCGCAAACTGGGGGGAACTGGCAGCAGAACTGCTGGGTGCAGGCTCATAGAATCATCTGGGTTGGCAAAGCCCTCTAAGACCATTGAGTCCAACCATCAACCCAACATGGCCACAGCCATCAAACCGTGTCCCCAGGTGCCATGGCCGCACCCTCCTGGAACCCCTCCAGGGACGGGGACTCTGCCACCTCCCTAGGCAACCTATTTCCAAGTGATGCTTTTGGATCCACCTTACCCAGCTCTTCCCAAGCCTCTTAACTCTTCTCATTAGAGGCACCGGGGAGCTCACATGGGGCCCTTCTGCTGGGGTGGCTCTCCTAATCACACATCTCACCGCTTTCACCAGGGCTTTGCTCTGACAACAGCAAGTTTGTGGCAGATGTGGGAACAGTTTCCCCCGTGCCAGGGTCTGACTTTCCTCCCTGCCTGATGCATTGGGCACAGGTTAGTGTTAACATCCTTCCCTCTCCGTGTCCACAATCACCCAGAAAAGAGATGGTTTCCTGCAGGCTTGGAGGTGGGAAAGCATCTGCAGTTGTGAAGAAGATATATAAATGGAGGGGAAGGGGGAAATGGAAGCAGTAAGGCAACATGAGCTACGTGAGGTCTTTGTTTGCTTTCCTTCCCTCTAAATCCTTCTCAATAGAAGCGAAACCCCAACTGAGCTGCTGGATTGTTGGATGTGGTTAGTTGCTTAATGGTCTTGCTGAGGAGCAGAGGATGTGTGTTTACAGGAATGTGGGTGATTAAATCGAGAGGGGATGGAACTAGGAACCGTTCGAAGCAGTCAGAGCCTTCTCCCAAACCAAAGGGCAAGGAAATCTGCTCGGCAAGCTCCAGATGTCTGTCGTGGTGGTGGCATATCTTGGGACTGGGATGGGGAGAGGTTTGGAGCACCTGCCAGGTGCTGCATGGGGTGGTCTCGCACTCGTCCCGTCCTCACCATCCTCTTCAGGGAGGACTCGGGTTCCCCTCTACGGAAATCCGGGATGGGAAGTTGTGGGTGTGTCATGGCCCATTCCTCTGGGTCTCCTCCCCCTTTTCCTGGACCACCCCAGGCATTTCACAGCACTGCCTGACCCTGAGGCAGTTTAGTAAGGGCTCAGGTTTGATGTGGGGGGGGCCAGAAAGTCACCCCCCTTGCTGTGTAAGCACCTCAGGAACTTTCACAGTGGCTGCTCCGGAAGTCTCTGCCCTGGAAGCCTCTGGTGATGCCGGTGCCAGGCAGCCCAGGGCCAGCAGCAGGGTGGCAGTGCAGCCATTTGGCGTGGCCGGCGGCACGGCAGGGGTTAACAGGCTGCCTCCCTGCTTCACCAGCTAACGACTAACAACGTCCCCGTGTGGAGAGTCCCGGTGGCTTTGCCTCAGGCCCTTATTCCTCCTCCTGATCATTCCTTGGCCAGTAGAGCCCCCACTGCCTGATTTGGTGTCCCAGTACTGCCTGCCCACTCCACACCTCACCTCTGCCTTCAGCCACAGCTCCTGTCCCTCCACTGCACAGAATCTGAGAGTCACCTGCTTGGAAAAGACCTTAAGATGCTGCCTCTCTGGAGGTGTGCAAGGCCAGGTCGGAGAGGGTCTTGAGCAACCTGGTCTAGTGGCAGGTGTTGCCACCCATGTCAGGGGGCTTGGAACTGGATGATCTTGAAGGTCCCTTCCAACCCAACCCATTCTATGAGTCTATGATCAGGTCAAACCGCAGCCCAACACCTCCCTGTCCTTGGCAGCCCACACAGGGGCTGTGGTTGGACATTAGGAAAAACTTCTTCATTGGAAGGGTCATCAGGTGCTGGAACAGGCTGGGCAGGCAAGTGGTGGAGTCACCATCGCTGGAGGCAGATGAGGTGCTGAGGGATGTGGTCTACTAGCTGTGTACAGGGAGATCACAGAATCATGGAATTGTTTGGATTGGGAAAATTCTCCAAGCTCATCCAGTGCAGCCAGCAACCCAACACCACCATGGCCATCAAACCCTGGTCCCAAGTGTCATGGCCACACCTTTCTTCAACACCACCAGGGATGGGGACTCCACCACCTCCCTGGGCAGCCTGGGCCAGTCCCTGACCACTCCTGCAGCAAAGATATCTTCCCTCATCTCCAACCTACCTCTCTCCTGCTCATGCAGAAGTAGAAGAGGGTTGGGCTGCAAGAATGGTGGTGGGCAGGCAGAGGAGGAGTGGAAGCTCTGTGCCCTTGTCCTCAAAGGAAAATGGATGGATTTGGCCTGGAATAAGGTGAATTTCCAAGGTACCCGTGCTCCTAGTGGGGCAGAAAAGGTGACCTGATGTCTGTCAGCAAGGACTTTGACAGGCCTTGTTCTGTGGTGGTAGGAGAAGGATTTTGGGAACCATCACAGAGCTGAGCCCCACACTGCCATGCTGCCTGTGTGCTGCAGCACACGGGAGGGGACAGGCCCAGGTGACCAGCAGTGAAGGGCTTCTGAGAGTCATAGGATCAGAGAATGGTAGGGCTGGAAGCGACCTCTGGAGATCATCATCCAACACCCACCCTGCCAAAGCAGGGTCACCTAAGACAGGTCACACAGGAACACATCCAGGTGGCTATTGAAAGCCTCCAGAGAAGGAGACTCCACCTCCAGCCTGCTACAGCCTGCTCCAGCACCCTCACATGAAAGGAGTTTCTCCTCCTGTTGAGGTGGAGCCTCCAGGGTTCCAGTTCATGTCCATTGCTCTTTGTCCTATCACAGGACACCACCAAAAAGAGATTATCACCATCCCCAGAGGTCTGCCAGGCTGATAGGGCACCTCTCAGGGAAGTGGTCATAGGCAGCCTGATGCCATCCTGGGTTGTCAGACCAACAAGTGAAAGAGAAACTTCTAAGTGGGGATACAGGAGCTGAAAGAAGTTCTGGACATTTGCCCCGTGCAGCATTTCATGCCCAGCACAAAGGTAGCTACATCAAGCACCCTTCCAGCTCCCAGCCAGGAGAAAGCTAAGGATGTGGCTCTCCAGGAGCCCTGCACATCACAGCCCGTGGAGGAGAGCTGGGCCGTGCCTTCCTATCCCAGCCGCACGCACTTCTTAAGCCCCTCCTCAGTTCTCTCCAGATGTTCACCTTCCTCCCCTGCTCACCATGCCAGCCTTGGGCACCCATCTCCTGACATGTTTGGGTGCCAGCTGAGCCTCCTGCCTTGCAAACAGCCACCTTCTCCTCTACCCAGCTGCATGTTCGCATTTGGAGACTGACGTTGTCTTCACAGATTTGGAGCTGTGTTTGTCATTGAGCCACTGACTCCACAGCTGGCAGCCTCCGGTCTCCTGGGGCTCCATTAGCAGGTTTCTAGCACTTCTGTGGAGGTGGAGAAAGACACAGGAATCTCCTGTGGTGGGACCTAGGCACAAGCTTGTGCAGGTGGTTGATATAATGTGGAGAGACAGTCTTACATCTCCTCCCCAGGACCTGCCTCTTCCCCTGAAGGGCTTGCGGCAGGAAGGGCTGTGGGAGGAAAGCCTTTTGTGGTGGAGGACCTTCGCATCTCTACAGAGTAGCCTGGAGGCTGTGATGGCCTGATCTCATCTCTCAAGGAGCCTGCGAGTTGTGTTGTGTGTGTCAGAGGCAGAAGACAACGACTCCGACCCACTGTCACTTGGTTGAACGCCTGCCACCCTGTGTGGCTCTCATAGGATGCTGGGCTTGCCCTGGGGACTCTTCAGGCTAGCTGAGATTCGGGGCCAGACAGCTGCTTTTTGGGGTGGAGGCTAGAGGCAGAGGAGCTCGGGAGAGGTCAGAGACTTAGAAACACCTCTTGAACAAGTGCACAAGGGAGGATGTTTTGACCCCAGATTAGTGGAGCCCTGTACGTGCGAAGGTGCTGTGGCTCCAGCACACAGCAGGGGCTACATTCAGTGTCTGGCCTAAAGGCCACTCCAAGGCTGGGCAGGAGATCCCTGACAACCTGCTCTTTAAAAGACTCATGAGGATGGGGTCACCTCAGGTCTGGTGTTTGGCAAGGGCTAAAGACTGGCTTTGGGTCTGCAGGTGGCCTTCCTGAAATGCTGCCTGAGAAAGGAATGTGTTTTCCCAGTCAGGACCTCCAGAGCCTTCTGAAGGCTGGAAAGATAAAAATTAGGAATTCAGATGCTCTCAGATTTGGCTGGATCATGACTCTGACTTTGGCTTCCCCCCCAGGATGTGAAACACAGAGTATGGTGACCTCATGCATGAGGACAAGTGATGAGGAACCCTCTAAGCAGCAGAGCCACGCTGAGCTACACGATGTGGGCTACAGCCTCTGGGTCTCAGACACAAAGCTGTGGTGGGTGGGCAGGTGTTGAAGGATTGGCAGTTTGGGGCAGATGGGAAACCTCAGGCCTTTCTGAAGACATTCTGTGGCTGTGAGGGGAGATTTTGGTGGAACAACTGAGACCAAGCCAGAAGAAAGAGCAGCTTGAGCTGGGAACAGCTTCAAAGTCACTGTGCCCAGTTCTGGGCTCCCCAGCTCAAGAGGGACAAAGAACTGCTGGAGAGAATCCAGCACAGGGCCACATAGGTGCTGAGGGCACTGGGACAGCTCTCACCTGAGGAGAGGCTGAGGGAGCTGGGGCTGGGCAGCCTGGAGAAGAGGAGGCTGAGAGGGTTCTTGTGAATGCTTAGAAATACCTAAGGGGTGGGTGTCAGGAGGATGGGGCCAGACTCTTTCCAGTGCTTCCCAGTGACAGGACAAGAGACAATGAGCGTAACCTTGACCATAGGAAGTTCCATCTGAACAGGAGGAGGAACTTCTGTACTGTGAGGGTGGCAGAGCCCTGGAGCAGGCTGCCCTGAGAGGTTGTAGAGTCTCCTTCTCTGGAGAGTTCCAAGGCTCACCTGTGTGAGCTGCCCTGCTCTGGCAGGCGGTTTGGACTGGATGATGCCCAGAGCTCCCTTCCAATCCCTGCCATTCTGTGATCACAGAATCACAGAATGCATCAGGTTGGAAGGGACCCTCCAAGGTCATCCTGCCCAAGCTCCCTGCAGTCAGCAGGGACACCTCCAGCTAGAGCAGGCTGCCCAGGGCCAGAGCAAGTTTGACCTCGAATGTCTTCAGGGATGGGGCCTCAGCCCACCCCCAAAGACGAAGGGACAGGATGGTTTCAAAGCCCTCGACAGAAGCAGCTCAGCCCACAGCCGCCGGCTAGGGTGGGCTCAGGAGGTGCAGGGCTCCCGGTCCCCACCAGCCAAGCTCCCCTCCTCTTGCCGTGTGCCTGCTGCTTTGCCATGGCCAATTGCCTTCGTCCAGCCTCGGATAAACGCTTTAAAAGCTCCAATCGCACAACCCGGGGCTACGAGGACACAAAGGGCCCCGATCGCCGCTAATAGCCGCCGGCCCCTGCGGCGGAACCGCGCACAGAGGGAAGCGGCTTGCATCGACCCGTGGCTCCCCGCTGCCAGCCGCTCCCCAGCCCTGCGCCGGCCGCGGCCGCGGGGAAAACCCCACCGGAAGCACCGCAGTGGGCGAGTCGGGATGGTGGCAGGGAGGGGATGGTTAGTGTGAGATCCCAGAGCAAAGCCACCCTCTGCCTGCTCCCCGCTGCACCGCTCCGGCCGGCATGGGCCCCCCGGGGATTTGCAGATTGCATCGGGTTAAAAGGGACTCTCCATCTCGTCCAACTCCCCTGCAGGTAGCAGGGACACCTCCAACTAGATCGGGCTGACCAGGGACACATCCAGTCTGACCTTGAACATGTCCAGGGATGGGGCCTTAGCCACCTCCTTGGGCAGCCTGTGCCAGTCTCTCCCCATCCTCCCTGTTCAGAGCTTCCTCCTGGTGTCCAACCAGTATCTGCAGGGGACCTCCAGGCAGGCTGGGGAGGGACTGTTCAGAAGGGCCTGAGGGGATAGGACAAGAAGCAATAGTTTGGAGCTGGAGCAGGGCAGTTAGGTTGGACACCAGATCCCCAGGTCCCAGCAGACCATGCCAGTGGTCCCAGCATTGCTATTTGTTGTCAGAAGTTGCCACCTGAAGAGGACCTCCAGACAGTATCTGCAGGCCCTTCTGAACAGTCCCTTCCCAGTCTGCCTGGGACCATGCTGGTGTGATGCCGAGTCCCAGGAGCATGAGTGACCTCGGCAGCCCAAGAGGAAGCACCTGAGTTGATGCAGGTGCAGGGAAGGGTTGTCCCTGCAGATGGTACTGGGTGTGTACAGGACCAGAAATGAATCCCCACTCATGCAGGGTAGGACCAGCTCCTAACAGCCTGCAGGAGCCTGCAGGATGAGGTGTGAGGCAGGGGGTTCAAACTAGCATCACTGAGTAGAAAAGAACTTCACAGGTTCACAGCTCACAGGATGTCAGGGGTTGGAAGGGACCCAAGAGATTATTGGGTCCAACTCCCCTTCTGGAGCAGAACCATGCAATATAGCTCAGGTCACACAGGAACACATCCAGACAGGCCTTGAAAGTCTCCAGAGAAGGAGATTCCACAGCTCTGGGGAGCCTGTTCCAGTGCTCTGGGACCCTTACAGTAAAGAAGTTCTCCCTTGTGTTGAGGTGGAACCTCCTGTGCTGCAACTCACATCCATTGCTCCTTGTCCTATCCCAGGGAGCAAGTAAGCAGAGCCTGTCCCATCCCCCCCTGACCCTCAGCCCTCAGATATAAACATTTATTAGATCCCCTCTCAGTCTTCTCCAGACTAAAAGCAGGATCACAGGGTCACAGGTCCCTCAGCCTCTCCTCATCAGGCAGTGCTCCAGTCCCCTAATCATCCTCCTAGCCCTCCGCTGGACCCTCTCCAGCAGATCCCTGTCCCTCTGAAACTGGGGAGCCCAAAACTGAAGGCAGTACTCAAGATGAGGTCTCACCAGGGCTGAGGCAGGGGACAACCTCCCTTGATCTGCTAGACACACTCCTAATACACCCCAGGATCCCATTGGCCTTCTTGGCCACAAGGGCACATTGCTGTCCCATGGATAATTTGTTAGCCACCAGCACTCTCAAGTCCCTTCCTCTATGCCATGTCTTATGGTCATGTGGGGACAGCTGAGTGCCACCAATTTCTGTGGGAGCATTGGAGAAGTCAGAGAGAAGTGGCAAGGAAGAGAGGACATCAGCCTGGGAGGTCTTTGTCCCAGATGGAAAAGCTCTTGGCGTTCTACAAAAGGATGCAGGACAAGTTGGTGGTGGCAGAGCTTCTCCTGTGGGGACACACAGTGCAGAACTGTCTTTGAGCCAGGCTGCTGCACTCAAGCAGTTCTCTCTCCCCTCGCGGTGGGTGTGGATACACTGGCACATGGGTGGAGAGGGCTGCAGCACCGATCTGTACTGGTACAGGAAACCCACCAGATCCAGCCTTTTCCTGCAAACAGCTGGCACAGACCAGGAGGACACTCTGGAAAAGGGAAGAGATCTGGAAGGGTTTGGCTTTATAGAAACATAGAATCATAGAATGGGACCTCGAAAGATCATCTGGTCCAGCCCCCCTGTCAGAGCAGGATCACCTAGAGCAGATCACACAGGCACACATCCAGATGGTTCCTGAATATCTCCAGAGAGGGAGACTCCACAGCCTTCCTGTGCAGCCTGTTTCAGTGCTCTGTCACTCTCACGGTGAAAAAATTCCTTCTCAGGTTCACATGGAACCTCCTATGCCATGCCCAGCTACAGCCTGGAAAGGAGAAAGGGAGGCAGAGGTGTGATGGTGGAACCCACAGCAGGGCAGTGGACAGGAACCATAGTCACTGCTTCCTCCAGCCAAAGAATTTGGGGCATCAGATGAAACTTGTGGGGACCAAGAAAGCTGGGAAGTTGAGGAGTGAAGCTGTGTGTGGCGTGCTGGGAGCTCCCTGATGCAGGATGCTTTGGGGACTGAATGCTTCCAGAGCTTCAGCCTGACAGTGGGGGGGATGCCATTGTGTGCTGCAGGCAGTGGCATCCTGTCTGCTGCAGGGCTGTGCTGTGGAGGCTGAGGGGTGGGAACTGGTGTGCCACCATAGGTGTTCACCCTACATCTTGGGCATCTGCTTTTGGCTGTTAGTGGAGCCATGTGCTAGATGGAGTTCTGAGGTCACAGAATCACAGCACTGTAGAACTGCTGAGGTTGGAAGGGACCTTTGAGATCATCAAGTCGAACCACTCGCACAGAGCTCACAATCCCAGCACTGCTGCTGAGCCACTGCCACCATGTTCCTCAGCACCACATCCAGCTGGCTTTAACCCCTCGAGGGATGGGGTCTGCACCACCTTCCTGGGCAGCCTGGGACAGTGCCTGAGAACCCTTCCTGGGAAGACATTTTTCCTAACATCCAACCTGAGCCTCCCCTGGCACAACCTCAGATGTTCCAGCCCAGCTCCCCTGACTGTTGTGTGCACCTCCCTGCATCCCTGTGTCCAGAGCTCAGGCTGGAGTTGGGCTGGAGTTAGCACAGTGAAGCATCAGGAACTGCAGATCTCATTCCTGGGCACCTCTCCCTTCTTCTTTCTCTTTGTCTCTCCCTCTTCTCGCCTTGCTTCTTGGCTCCCTCCATCTGAGCGGTGCCCTCCCTTCGGCGATCCCAGCGAGGGGAGCAGGGATGCTGCAATTCCCAGGCACAGGTGCTTGGTCCCCGCCGCGCGCTGCCCCCAGGCACGGCCCCCACTGCCGCAGCTGACAGCCCACTGGAAATAATGTGTTGTGGCAGGGAGAGACTCAGCAGACCACGAAGATCTGCTGGTGCGGGAACTGCTCAGCAACCAGGAGCCCCAGCGCCTGGCTCCCGGCTCCGCAGGGCCTGAGCCGGCTCTGGGGATGCCTCTGCTCCGCCGGAGCCAGCCTGGTTCACACGCCAGGCACTCTTCCACCTTCTCATAGGATCATGGAATTCTTTGGGGTGGAAAGGCCTCCAAGATCATCCAGTCCAACTAGCAACCCAGCACCACCATGGCCACCAAACCCTAGCCCCAAGTGCCATGCGCACACCTTTCTGGAACACCTCCAGGGATGGGGACTCCACTGCCTCCCTGAGCAGCCTGGGCAGTTCCTGACCACTTCTGTAGCAAAGAAATTTTTCCTTCTCTCCAACCTAACCTTCTCCTGGCACAACTTCAGGATTGTTCCTCTCCTCCTAAGATTAGGGAGCAAAGCTCAAGCCCAACCTCACTCCAACCTCCTCTCAGGAGCTGTAGAGAGCAATGACGTCTCCCCTCAGCCTCCTCTCCTCCAAATTCAACACCCTCAGCTCCCTCAGCTGCTTCTCCCCAGCCCTCCTCTCCAGACCCCCTCTTCTCTAGACCCTTCCCCAGCTCTGTTGTCCTTTTCTGGACCTGCTCCAGCCCCTCAATGTCCTCATGGGAGTGATGGGCCCAGAACTGAACCCAGGATTCGAGCTGTGCCCTCACCAGTGCCCAAGACAGAGGCACAATCCCTGCCCTGCTCCTTCTGGCCACCCCATTGTTGATCCAGGCTAGGATGCTGGTGGCCTTTTTGGCCACTTGAGCACACTGCCGGCTCATGTTCAACCAGCTGTCTACCAGCACCCCCAGGTCTTTTTCTGCTGGGCAACTTTTCACCTTTTTCCTCCTTGGTCTTGCCTCTTCTCCTCCCTTGCAGCATTAAGGAGGTGGAAGCAGCCAAGCTGCCTGTCCCCATGCGGGATATCTTCCCACTGTCCTCTGCACCACCAGGCACAGGAGACGAACAAAGGGCTTTGGTTGGAGGAGGAGGATCAGGTGTGCAGGAATGGAACAACCAGTTCTAGTCTCCCAGCAAAGATTTAATCTGCCTCTGGCATATAAACAGCAAATGTTTGTTCAGCTGACCTGAGAGTGCATCACAGCGGGGCTGAGGCGCCCAGCTCCCTGCTCCTGGTTCCTTGCCCTTCGGCAGGGTGGGTGCAAGGGGAGATGGGGCAGGACCAGGGCACAGCCACATCCAGGATGCTGGGGGCAGATACGTCTTGGTGGCTGGAGCCAGGGAGCAATGCTTGGAGGAATTACATCCTGCAGGGCTGCTCTTGGAGCCAGTGATGACTGCATGGACCCCATCCTGCAAAGCTGCTGCATCCCTTCTGCTGCCTCGAGCGTCACAGCGGGTGGCAGAGCTCTGGCAAGCATGATGCATGCAAAGGGCTCAAGGACAAGCCTGTTCCTCTGGGCAGGTGGTCAGGTTGTCCGTTGCTGTGGTGAACCTGCCTGCAGGAGGCCCCAGGCTGAGCCTGAACATCCCCTCCTCTCTGCTGGGAGAAACCAGTCTTGACTGGTAGAGGGCAGGTCTGCACTCCTGGAGCTCTTCCCCCATAGGGGAGGCTCTCCAGCCCATATTTGTGTCCTCCTTGCACCACGACCACACATCCATGCACAGGCCTGCAGGTGCCTGCATCCAGCCCAGCTCTGGTGCACAAGCTGTGGAACATCTTGGTTGGCTCCAGCACTGTGACAACCCAGGAGATGCCAACAAAGCTCACAGGTCCATGCCTAGCACAGCACAGGGAGCTGTAGGCAGGTTTTGCTTTGCTTCCCTGCCCTCATCAGGGAAATCATCCCCGGGCTGGGGATGGGGCTGCTCCAGTTCTGGTTGTTGGAACACTTCAACGTCAGCTCAGAGTGGTTTGGTTCCAGTGTCTTTAAGTGTCCTCCTTTTCTTCTGGGATTTGACAGAGGAGAGTTAATAGTGGGACCAGCCTGTGTGTGCACACCAGTAGGGTTTGGGCAAAAATTCCTTCACTGGTCTTGATTAAATCTCAAACACAGAAGCTCCAGACCAAGGTCCCAGCCATCCTGCTCCCTGGGACTCACAGGTAGAGTCATACCCCCAGGGAGCTGCAGGCACAGCTCACCAGCTCTACACGGTCCTTCTTTCAGGGCAAACAGTGACTCCCAGAGAAGGGTGAGAAGATTCCTGCACCGTGCCTCTCCCTTCCCACAAGGAGACATCTCCAGGCACCCACCACCATGTCCAAGGACGATGTGGGCTGCAAGCTGACCTCAGTCTACAAGCACAAGGAGAGGAAGCCAAAGAAGCCTCATTACATCCCAAGGCCATGGGGCAAGCCATACAACTACAAATGCTTCCAGTGCCCCTTCACCTGCATGGAGAAGTCTCACCTCTACAACCACATGAAGTACAGCCTGTGCAAGAACTCCCTCTCCCTTCTCATCGAGTCTGACTGGCCCTACAAGAAGGGGAACCTTCTCCACCCGGAGCTGCGGCTGCTGCATGCCGCCGAGGGCTCACGGCTGCGTGGGCAGCGCGACCAGCAGGACGCCTGCGACTCCGCTGCCACCTTGACAGGGGCAGCTAGGACCAAGCAGGCCTCCAGCAGGGACAGCCACGAGGACAAATTGATGTCCGGGGTGGAGATCCTGCCAGCTGAAGGGGCTGGTGAAGAAGGTGCCCCGTTCCAAGAAGAGGAGGAGGATGTTGCTGGCTTGCTGGGGGAGATGGACACAGGGGAGAAGAAGGAGAAAAGCGAAGGGGCAGGGTGCCAGGGTGACCCAGCTGAGCCAGAAGTGAACGCTTTGGTCTTTGGTTTCAAGAACAAGAGGGACAAGCCTTGCAAGGAAGTGGAGCCTGACTTCATCATCACCGATGTCTTCTCCCTCAAGAACCACGTCCTGAAAAGCAGGGAAACAGCCTCCCCAGACCTAGATGCCAAGCCAAAGCATTGCAAAGTGCCAAAGAAATGCCTGGCCAGCAGCGGCATCCTGATGGAGCAGTGGAAGCTGGTGGCAAACGGGCAAAGAAGGAACACACCTGAGGTCTCCCCTCCTTGTACTGACGGCAACATCATCCCGTGCTACCCTCCTCCAGCCTACAGTGACTACCACGAACCTCAGGGCCTCAACCTCTCACTCCTGGGTATTAACTACCCGCTAAACCCCAGTCTCTTCTCCTACCTGAGCCCCACTATGGCCAACAGCACCATGACACACCCACATCTGGCTCAGCTGCCCTTCCTGGCCTCCACGGCACAACTGATGCAACCCCACAGCTCCCAGTTCCAGCCCCTGCAGAGCCCCGAGCGCTCAGCCTTCCTTCCCCGCTTCTACTACCCCTTGCTCTTCGAGCACACCTTCGGCTCCACAGAAAGCAAGATGTCCTCCAGCAAGCCAGAAGCCCAGCAACTGCTGGGCTCTGTCATGCCCACACTGCCCCAAGCCAAAGCTCCCAGCGAGCCCAGCAGGCCAGGGCTGCTGAAGGTCCCCGTTCTGAAGACAGGCTTTCCTTGGTCTAAAGGCGTCAGAGAGGAGCCAGTCTCTGAGCTCAGCCACCCTGCCATGCTGGGCCAAGAAGAAGAGGAGAAATGGCTGTCCCAGGAGAAGGAGAGCAACTCAGCTTTGGGCCTCAACAACCTATGCAAAAAGCCAGCCACTGACATCTACCAGAGTGTGGTGAGGGTGAAGGACGCAGCTTTTGCCTCCGGCAGCGTCCAGAAGACAGAGTTACCAGTGGTAACCTGCCTGGAGACCAGCAGCCCTCCAGGCAGCTCTCTGAAGAGGAAGCTGCCAGCCAATGGGTTGGATGTGATAGGACCAGAAAGGCTGACTCCTGGAAAACTCAGCTACCAGAGCAGGTAAGGTGCTTGGCATCTCTGCCTCTTCCTCACATCTACTGAACCCTCAACATCATCTTCACACCCCAGGGTAATACTGATCCCCCCCCACTTAGTACCTCCAAACGAGTCTCCGAGTGCTGAGCATGCTCCATATCAATACCCACCAGGAACAGAGGATGCAAATAGCCTTCAGGTGCATCTCAGCACCTGGGCTGTGCCACCACTTGCTGTGCCCCTGGTTCACACAGAGGTAGAAGCGATGTGGCGTGGCCCTGCACTCTCCAGGCACCAGGAACTCTCCTGGTGGGTCTGCAGCCCCCCCAGGGTTGCTGGAACAGTCAGTGCCTATTTTTAAATAGACACATTTGCATTCCTTGGATTTGCCTTCTGGTTCCAAAGCCCAGAGGAAGGGTCACGCTGCCAAAGATTTCCTTTTACCTGGGGCTAGAAATGTGCACAGCTCCTTGGAAGGAAATTTCAGTTCCTCCTCTGCTTCTGCAAGTCCAGCTGTGGCTCCAGGAAAAATGTCACTGTAAATCCCACTGCTTTTTTAGCACCTGGAGGAGTTTTCTCTGGAGAAGCTCTCCATGGTTTGCTATTGCCACCTGCCTCTTCCCTGCTTTCTGGCTGGCTGGAGATGTCCCCTCTATTTGGGCCTTCAGGTCTGTGGGATTCACAGATCCATAGAACCACCAAATGGGTTGGGTTGGAAGGAACCTTGAGGATCACCCAGTTCCAACCCTCCTGCCATGGGCAGGAACACCTTCCTCTAGACCAGGTTGCTTAAGACCTCAGCCAGCCTGGCCTTGAACACTTCCAAGGAGCAGGCATCTATGACCTCTTTGGGCAACCTGGACGATCATTTCCATCAATGTCCTCCTGTGCTTCAAGAAGAAGGAGAATCCAGGTTTGGCTGGCTGAGATGGGGTCACTCATCAGCACCATCTCCCCAGAGTGGTCCCTCTCTTTGTTGGTTGGTGTCAAGAAATAGCCTGTGCCAGGTCCATCCACCTCCTGGGAGATCAGTGCCAGGAGCAGGTCCAGCCAGGGCTCTACATGCTCGGTCCAAGGCCCTTCCTGGCTAGGTCTCTCACTGGCAGCTGCCAGTGGAGGAACCCTGGCTGAATGTAGACATAGAATCATAGAATCAACCAGGTTGGAAGAGACCTCTAAGATCATCCAGCCCAACCTATCACCCAGCCCTGTCCAATCAACTAGACCATGGCACTAAGTGCCTCATCATATGTCCAAGGACTTCCTCTTTCTTGACTGATTGTATCCACTTCTTCCCTGCAGTGGCTCAAGGGCCAACCCGGGCCACATCCCCAGGGCCCTGGACCACTGGCACACAGAGGTCCCCACAGGCCAGCCTGAGGAACCAGAGAGGAGCAATGACCCTGATACTCTTCCCTCTGCGGGTGCTGGGCTGGACCATGGCCTCTGCAAGCAGGGCAAACCCCAAGAGACTTCTGCCACCCTGGCAGACCCAGAGGCCACAACCATGCTCATCGGGGATCTGTCCAAAACCTTAGAGGAGTACCAAGAGGTGGAGAAGAAACTTTCTGATCTGGCCAAGGAGGACACCCCTGGGCAGAAGGAGCTGAGGGACCAGCTGGTCAAAATCCGCAGGGAGCTCTACCACATCCATCAGGCGCTGGAGAAAGCCACCAAACCCCACGAGGGGCCCCTGGACCTCTCGGTTAAGAGATCCTCCGAAGGTCCAGAGAAGGTCCAGCAGGCCAAGAAGGAGCCCTGCAGCATGAGCCTGGCAAGCGAGAGGCTGCCTGGCAAAGACCCAGGGGCCCTGGACAGCTGCGCGGCGGCCGAAGCCGGGGCCGGGGAGGGGCTGCCCAGCTGCCTGCTGGAGGCCGAGAACAAGACCATCGACCTGCTGATCAAGATGAGCCGCTCCGAGAGCCTGCGGGCCGCCTCCGGCCAGTCCCAGCTGGGCACGGCCCTCATCAAGGCCGAGGTGCTGCCGCTGGCCGTGCCCCTGGAGCTGCGGCACGCCATGGAGCCCTACTACAGCCGCACCACCAAGTGCGAGGCGGACTCCAGCGTCCTGCTCTGCTCCGACGGCCGCTCCAGCGCCGGCCAGGGCCCGCCGCTGCCGCTGGGCGCCGAGGAGGGGCCGCTGGGCTGCCGCCCCCTGCAGCGCTCCCTGTCCTGCGGGCTGCCCGGCGAGACCGACGCCGCCTGCGTCCACAGCCCCCTGCATGCCGACCCCTAAAGCCCACCTCACTCCGGAGCTCCTGGCTCTCACTGCTCACCTCATGCTTCGCCTTCCTCCCGTCCCGACGCTCCTCTCCCAATCTTCCCCGCGGGTGGAAGCTGAACCGCCACCTGCCCCGGGCGACGTGGGGTCTCGGCGAGCCCTCCCCAGCTGGCTGCACAAGGTGTGAAAAACCGGTCCCTCTCCTACCCCACCCTCGGATGGTGCTCCTGGGCTCCGCATGCCCCGCAGCCTCGGCTCCCCGCTCCTGGAGCCGCCTTCCGAAGGGAAGCACAACGGCTAAAGGCAGCAAAGCTGGCGGCAGAAGGCTCGTCCAGCCCTCTCCTCAGAGGCACTCAGGGACTTTTGCCACCCAGCTCCCACCATCTGTGGGCAGGAGAGGGACCACTTAGAGGGTATCTGCAAGGGCAAGCCTCAGCCCGGCCGTGGTGGTGCTCAAACAGGCTGTGGCTGTGACCTTGTACAGAGCAAAGAGGCAGTGGCTTCCGCCCACGGCAGCTTGAGGGTCACAACAGGGAGCTGGGAGCGTGGTTGAACCCACCCTGAGGACAAGCACTTGCTGGGCTGTGGCGACAATAACAACCTCCCAGCCACAGCGACAAGGTGACACAGGAGCTCACCTTGCCACATCTTCACACCTGCATCCTGAGCTGTCCTGCTGGGCTGTGGTGACTAGTTCCTGCCCAGCCATCCTCCAGTGTCTGGCTCCTTTTGCCTGTACACTAAAAGGACCTTCTCCCCCTCTCCCAACACAGATGCAATGCACATTCCTCACCAAGGCCCCCGTCCTGCAGAGTACAGGTCCCATCAGCTCCTGCCCACTGGTCCTAGCCCCCAGAATGGTGACACATGGGACCACGAAACAGTGAGATGCTGCTGGCACAAATCCCACTGCTCAAGGGGCAAAGACCTTGTGAAGGTACAAAGTTGGCCTGTTCCATGGTGGGACAATACTGAGTGGCTACCCCTCAGCCAGAGCACTGGAGACCCAACCACTCAAGTCTGCTTCTTGTGCCCACGAGGCCACCTTCTCCCCGTGCTCTTGCCTTTGCTGGGCAGGCTGGTACCCAGCACAGGGCAGTCACACCTCCCTGTCCTCTGCCACCCTGCTGAGCAGCATCTGCTCTGGCTCAGGATATCCCCATGCTTGGGCCAGGATTTCTTGGATTCCCTGCTGCTATGGCAGGTACAATGTGCCCTGCTCAGCTTGGAAAAGCCAGGGAAGCTTTCCAGTCCCATCCACACTCCCTGGGCAGGAGGTTGGCAAGGAGTCTCCTATTAGCACTGATCTGACCTGAGAGCTTGGACATTGCAAGGAGAGGAGCTGAGATGGAGGGCAGGAGGGCAGGACAAAGACAAAGACAAATAAAGACACTAATAAGAGACCTACACAGCACAGTGAGGGAGCTTTAATGCTGGCTCTTCTCTGGGCACGAAGTAGACTGCGGTGGGATTTGGGATTCCCGAGGGCTTTGACAGACACAGACAAGAGGAAGAGTTGACTCTTCTCACGTGGTTGCTCTCTGATCAAAGCTCCCACCTCAAGACAGGGATTTATTCCTCACTCCAGGACTTTGCTCAGGGCACACAGGCCTGTGGAGTCTCTTCTGTGTGGAGAAAGGTGTGGAATGGGGTGAGGAGGGGCGTTCAAAAGGAGAGAAGCTAAGCTCAGCACCGTTGCCCTTTTAAGCCAGCTCCAGATCTTCCTGATGGGCCATGTCCTGCTGCTTCTCAGCATGGCATTGGCCCCATGAGGTCAAATTGAAGGTCTCGAGACCCCCATCAGAACAGACCCCAGAGCCTGGGTGCAGGACTCTCAGTACCAGAGCCCAGGGGAGGTGGTTCTGTGCCCCTCCAGCTGGGTTTGAACAGAGCTGCCACTTTTGGATGTCGCAGCACCAGAGATGTTGCCGTAACACCCAGCACACAGCAGCTCTGTCCACACCGAGCACCTTGCTGGCATCACCTCTCCCAACAGCCCACTAGGCTTTCTCCAGCTTCTTCTGTCACCCTGTGCCTCTCTGTCACCCTGTGCCCTCTGTCACCCTGTGCCCCTTCCCAGCTCCCTGTCTCACACAGCCCCGGCAGCCACTGCTCCCCATGCAAGCAGCTCCTCACTCCCGTATCTCAGGGCTCCCTGCTGTCCCCCACACCAGCTTCTCTGTGCTTCTTTCGTGGCAGGGCCCTCACCTGGCACACGGCAGAGCACCCACAGGCACAGCCAAGAACCTGGGGCTGTGTTGTGCCATGACATCCTTCCCTGCCCACCCAGCCTTTACCTCCTCTGAGGAACAACAAGATGTGTAGATCCTTCCACCCACCCAGGAGCTCCACCTCCACCCAGCCCCAAGCTGCTTTTCTTAGCAGATCCCCATCTGAACTTGGCCACCTTGGAAGTCCAAGACACCAGCTGGGCAGCTGAGCTCTGTGACCTGGGCTTCAGCAGGAGATCCGTGCCCAGGCCAGCAGGCAGTGCTGCCTTTCACCCCTTTCTAGCTGAGATGTTGCCCGCACACAAGTCACCTCTCTGTCCCCAGCCCCTAACTCCATCCGGCCACCCCAAGCTGGGCTGCTGCCCTGCTCTGTGGTGCTCCTTGAGTGGAGCTGGTGCCAGCAGCCACCCTCACCATGTCGCCCACGCCCCCCCCCCACCTCTGCGGACAGCCATGGGACAAAGCAGCAGGTGGGAGCCCTTCACACAGTGTTTATTGTTCACAGTTTGACGAATGTACAAAACAAAAACCAAACCATTAAAGGGGAAACCTCAGAGCAGGAGTTGCTGATGTCCACTTTGTTCTCCTCTCCTTGGAGTCCTGCCGGCTCTGGATAGATCTTGCAGCAGCTCCATGCCATGGATTTCCATCAGGGAGCTCCTGGGTGTTGAGGGCTCAGGGTCAGCCCTGAGCAGGCTGTGGCCTGATGCTGGTGCTGGCTGCACGTGGTCAGTGTGTACATGGGTGGGGTTTGGAATCACAAAATCACAGAATGGTCTGGGTTGGAAAAGCCCTTCAAGATAATCCCATCTGACCATCCCCTAACTCTACCCAGGCTGGGGCTATGGCCCTCAGCACCACAGCTCTGCCTCTTGGAAACATCTCTGGGGATGGGGATTAACCACCCCTTGGACAGACTGGCCCAGGCTTTGACAACCCTTTTAGTGAAGAAGTTTCTTATGTCCAAGCTAAACCTGCCCTGGTGTAACTTGAAGCTATTTCTTCCTGTCCTATCACTTGTTCCTTGGGAGCAGAGCCCAAGCCCCAGTTGGCTGCAGCCTCCTCTCAGGGAGCTGTAGAGAGCAATGAGCTCTGCCCTCAGCCTCCTCTTCTCCAGGCTGCACACCCCCAACTCCCTCAGCTGCTCCTCCCCAGTCTTGTTCTCCGGACCTTTCCCCAGCGTTCTTGCCCTCCT
Source organism: Tricholaema leucomelas (assembly GCA_013400475.1). NCBI lineage: Eukaryota > Metazoa > Chordata > Aves > Piciformes > Lybiidae > Tricholaema lacrymosa > Tricholaema leucomelas. Next base: position 370,641 of record WAAF01019240.1, read on the forward strand.
CTAGCCCTGCTCCAGCCCCTCAGCAGTCTCCTGTCTTCAAGCCACCTGTCTGGGCCCTTGAGGAGGTGGCTGAGCTGGTGGTACCATGCCAGCTGAAAAGATGAAAACATTCCCTTTTGCTCTGAAAGAAGGGATGGGAGTTGAACTCCCAGGGGTGGCTTATCCAGTCTGCAATCTGCACCCCCAGGGCCCCCAGGCCTCTCCAGCACGGGGCCCATTACACGGCTATTTGGTCACCCTAAAGGCATCTGATAGGGAGCCATTACCTGCCCTTCACAGCAGCCCCACCTGATAGCCATCTTGCTTGGTCATGGTTGACCGAAGTCCCCCTTCTTGCATGTCCCCCCCACTTTCCTGCCAAGACAAACCCAATCCCAATTGACAGCTGGAGGACACAGCCGAATCCTTCCTCTGCCCTGCCAAGGCCAGCAGCCCCCCTTCTCCCAAAGCTTGGGAGGGTGGGGAGGGGGAACATGGGGTCAGAGCAGGTCCCCAGAGCAGCTCAGGGCCCAGCAGCTCTCCTGGTCAATGGAGCCTGCACGACTTTTATGGGTTTCTGACCCCAGGTGGGTACAGCTGCTCCTGCTCAAGTATTCCTTCTCCTCCGGGTTCAAGAGCGCAGGGATTGGGAGGAGGGGGAAGTTTCCTAATAACCAAAGCCTGAGGGAAGGCTTATCTGGGGCACGGCTGTGGAAGGAGCCAGATTTCAATGTTCCTTGGAAAAGAGAAGGCTGCTGCTCTCCCCTTCATCTGCACAAGGACGTGGCCCCAGGGAGCTTGAGAGCAGAGGACACCAAGGGCGAGTTTGCTGCATCCCCAATCAGTTTTCCAGCCCCTCTGGCCTGCTTGTGAACTCCAGCTGGAAGCACTGAGGAGGTCAGCAGCAGTGGGAGAAGACACTATAGGGGCAACCCAGGCAGCCCAGGACACAGGGATGGGGCCACAGGGTGTGGGCAAGGGTGGCAGGACATCACGACAGGCTGCTTCCTGAGGTGGGAACGTCCCACAGCCCCTGGGAAGATGCCATGTGCCCTGATTGCCCTCACTGGGTGGCACACCTGGGGGATGGATCCTGTGCTGGAATAGGACAGTCACTGCAGAGCATGTTCCATGTGCCACATGGAGGGTGTCAGGGGCTGTGGAGGGCATCACCCCCTCAGGCTGGCAAGAGAAACCGTGGTCCAAGGTGTGGAGCTGCAAACACACTTGGGTTTGCATAGTCGTCGTTCTTGGTCGTCTTCAGCAAAAGATGGGATAGACACAACCCCATGTTCAGGAGAAGAAGGTGATGCCACTCACTGGCAAGGTGCTTGCTGTGGCACCAAGATAACTGAATCACAGAGCCACAGAACTGTGGCTGGGAAAAGCCTTTCAAGCCTTTCTGGGTGGGAAAAGCCTTTCAGGATCCTCCACTCCAGCCAGCAACCCAGCACCACCATGGCCACCAAACCCTGGCCCCAGGTGCCATGGCTACACCTTTCTTCAATACCTCCAGGGAATGGGACTCCATCACCTCTCTGGGCAGCCTGTGCCAATCCCTGACCACTTCTGCAGCAAAGAAATTTTTCCTTCTCTCCAACCTAACCCTCCCCTGCCACAATTTCAGGCCAGTTCCTCTCCTTCCATCACTTGAAACTAGGCAGCAGAGCCCAAGCCCCAGCTGGCTGCAGCCTCCTCTCAGGGAGCTGTAGAGAGCAATGAGCTCTGCCCTCAGCCTCCTCTTCTCCAAGCTGCACACCCCCAGCTCCCTCAGCTGCTCCTTCCCAGCCCACTTCTCCAGACCCTTCCCAAGCTTTGTTGTCCTTCTCTGGACCTGCTCCAGCAACTCAGTGCCCAGAGCTGAACCCAGGCTTTGAGGTGTTGCCTCTCCAGTGCTGAGCACAGGGGGACAAGCCCTGCCCTGGTCTTTCTGGCCACACTGTTGCTGTTCTAGGCCAGGCTGCTAGTGCCCTTCTTGCCCACCTGGGCACATCTCTTCTCCAGGCTGAATACCCTTGGAACAGCAGGGAGAGTTTGCTCCTTGCACAAACCATTGGCAGCTGCCTGGGGGATATCCAAATGACTTGGGACGAGGAGAATCTGGAGGCTGAAACTGGAGGGGGGTGGCAAGTGCTGAGGCATCCTGCCTGCTGTGCTTTGCCTGTGCCAGGCCAGTGCACCCCAGAGCCCAGCTGGGGCAGGGCTGGGGAGCTGGGCACTCACTCGTAACGGTGGGCTACCAGGTGGAACCAGCTGGGGACAAGAAGTGGTTCCTGCCCAGCACAACCAGTTTGCTCTTACCCCAGCACAGGCAGGCCAGAGCTGGGAGCAGTGGAAAGTTACCAAACGTGGACTAAAGAAGGGCCAAGGTCAGCCAGGAGATTTCCGAGCAGACGTCTGAGGTGGTAAAGACTACCTAGAGCAAGATCTCCCTGTGTCAGGAAGGAGGGAGGGAAGGAACTGGCTTAGCAGTAGCAGCACTGGGAGCAGTGATCTGGAATTGTGAGCTGAGGGCAGGTGGAGATGCCAGGTTGGGAAGGCTCTGGAGATTCATAGCTTCAGAGAATGGGTTGGGTTAGAAGCGACCTTCAGGACCATCCAGTGCCAATCCCCTGCCATGGGCAGGGACACCTCCCATCAGCACATGTTGCTCAAGGCCTCAGCCAGCCTGGCCTTCAACACCTCCCATCTCCTTCAGCACGGAGATGCAGCTCTCCCATCCCATATCCTCAGTATGGAGCTGCAGCTGTCCTGTCCCATGCCATCTTCTCAGCATGGAGCTGCAGCTCTCCCATCCCATCCCATCCCATCCCATCCCATCCCATCCCATATCCTCAGCATGGAGCTGCAGCTGCCCTGTCCCCTCTCCTCAGGTCTGTGAGGAAAAGGAGCACAAGCAGCTGCCCAACTTCCCCCAGCTGGGCTCCTCCCTGCCCAGCTGCTTTGCAATTGGAGGTTTCTGTTCCCGCTGCTGGATGCCTCCGCAGGGATCGGCTCCCTGAGTGTTTGCCCATGGCAGATCTGCTCTGGCTTTGGAGGTGGATCAAAGGCCCACGGAGGGAAGCACTCAAGGTTTAAGTGCTTTAGAAGAGCTGGGGCAGAGAGAGCAGAGCTCTGTCTCTCACCAAGGCTGATGCTCCCTGAAGGCAGTCGAGTGGAGCAAGGAGAGGGCTACCCTCAGGCACCTGAAGGCTCAGGCTGGGTGAGATCCTGGTTGCTGATGTTTGATCCACTTCTGCTTTCTCTGCCTGCTCTCCTGCCTGGAGGGTCTGTGCAAGAAGGGCCACACTTGCTGGGCCTGAGGCAATGATGGAGATGTTGAGTAGTGCTAAGGCACCAGAGCTGGGTGCTTCCTGCTGCTGCCCTCTCAGGGAGTGGGGGAAGACCACAGAGCAACGGAACTGTTTGGGCTGGAAAAGGCCTCTAAGCTTATCCAGTCCAACCAGCAACCCAGCACCACCATGGCCACCAAACCCTGGCCCCAGGTGCCATGGACACACCTTTCTTCAAAACCTCCAGGGATGGGAATTCCACCACCTCCCTGGGCAGCCTGGGACAGTTCCTGACCACTCTGGCAGCAAAGAAAATTTTCCTTCTCTCCAACCTAACCCTCCCCTGGCACAATTTCAGGACATTTCCCCTCCTGCCATCACCTGAAACTAGGGAGCAGAGCCAAATCCCCACCTGGCTGCAGCCTCCTCTCAGGGAGCTGTAGAGAGCAATGAGCTCTGCCCTCAGCATCCTCTTCTCCAGGCTGCACACCCCCAGCTCCCTCAGCTGCTCCTTCCCAGCCCTCTTCTCCAGAGCAGGGCTTGGTTGCCTGGAGCATCTCCAGCACATCACACACACAGAACACGATCTCTCGCCCAGGCAGAGCCCCTGTCCCAGCTGCATTCGTCCCTGACTGCCCACAGTGCCCAGCTGGGGACACACAGGAACATGGGGGGACATTGAGGGACAGTGCTGTTGGAGCCTAATTCCACACATGGACTGGAGTTGAGTCTGGGGGCTTCCTAAACCCAGCTACAGGAGAGACCAGGAATTCAGCTCCTCCTCAGGCATGCCAGAAATCCTTCCAAGAAGGAAAGCTCTAAATTCTCTGGTCCCTGAAATTGCCCTGGTACTGTCCTCTGGCCAGTGTGGGCACCCAGGAATGCCCACTGTCAGTTAGCTAACCTCAAGAGCTGAGCTGATACTGGGGATTGTCCCTTGCTGGAGAAACATCTTAGGGATGACACTGGGCTGCTTGGTCCTCCAGCAAGGGTTGCTGCAGCTCTTGGAGAGGAAGTAGGCAGGCTGCTGTGGAACAGGCTGGTGGGCACCAGCTACAGATGGGCAAGGAATCAGCCACACTTTCTATCTGCATCTTAAAACTAGGAAGGAGATAACAGTGGCTGGGAAGGGTTTCCTCCCCCTCCTCTGCCCCATATCCAGGAAGATGATGTCTGGGGGTTTTGGCTTTGCAGTGACCTCTGCCTGGGCTGGGGGAGCCAGGGCTGCCCAGGCACCATACCTGGCAAGGAAGGTTCCCCTGGAACTTCAGGCAGCTTCTACCTTGCAAGAAGCCTTTCTCCTTCCCTCTCAACCCTTCAAGCCTCAACATTGGTGACAGAAGGAGAGGCTACCCATGTCCTCAGCCTTTCCCCACCCATGAAGTTGTGCTCTGGATAGGCAAATACTCTCCAGGGACAGGTCTGGGTTTTTTCCCACAAGCTTGTCACTGGGTAGCAATGACATCAGTGCATCCCATGGGATCACTTTCTGGTTCCCCACACTCATCCACAGTGCCAGGCAGGTGCTGCACCTGTCTCTCTGGGCACAGGGACTGGCACAGACTTGCACAATCCTTGTGGGCACTCCAGCAAGAGCTGCTGCCCTTGGGCCAAGAGAGAAAAAGCTGTGAGGGGAGAAGTTCAGCACCCATGCCTGCAGATGAAATGCTCCAGGAAAGCCTAAACTGGACCAAAACTCTCTTCCCCTTGGTCCAGCGGCAGCACCAGCAGCCTGACCATGCCCTTGCCCTTGAACCCTGCAGCTCCTGGCACTGGCGTGGGCATGGGCTGTCCTGCCATGACACAGGCATCTCCTGGGGTCCAGGGGTGGTTTTCAAACAGGTTGTGACAGAGGCACGGTCCTGGAAAGGTGAACGGGAGCCCCAGGGCCAGGCTGCGTTTGTTTATCCTGGTGATGGAGCACACTGCAGCAAAACAAAAGGTCAGCCCCTGTTGCCCTGGGAGATGGTTTTTGAAGCTGCCTCCCGCCCTGCTGGGGCTCGGTGGAGTGGCCCTGGCGCTTGTCACGTCAAGTTGTTTGTGTGGTAGGTCTGAAGAAGCCCCCCAGATGTTGTGAGATTAGGAGACACATTGATACAGGGCCAGAAGGGCCTTAAACAGACAAGGCAGAATCCCTGACCCATGATGTCAAAGTGTCCCTGTCCCACACAAGAAGCTGCATCTCACTCTAAGGGTGAGCTGCACCAGATCATCCCCTTTGCCTCTACATGAGAGCCTCAAACTGTCCCTGCAGCTGGGCAGCTCAGGGCTTCACCATGAGGGTGCTGAGACACTGGCACAGGTTGCCCAGGTTGCTACTGGAAGCCTCATCCCTGGAGGTCTTTAAAGGCCAAGCTGGATGTGGCTCTGGGCAACCTGATCTAGTGCGAGGTGTCCCTGCCCATGGCAAGGGGGTTGGAACTGGATGATCCTTGGGATCTCTTCCAGCCTTGCCAATTCTGTGATTCTCCTTGCTCTGACAGGAGAAGGTAGGTGGGAAGGCACCTTCTGTGTGGGCAGGAGCCCAGCAGGGAACACGAACCGCGCCCTCAGCCCTCAGCTCGCTGCTTCTGGTTGTCAGCAGAAGGATCTTTTGTGTTCAGCTGCACCGAGGGCAGTCGCCCGTCACTAACAACACAACCTCCCTTGGCCCTGCTGCCTGTGCCCGGCCTGCCGGCAGGACAGAGCCAGCAGGAGGGCAGAGCTGCCAGGCCAGGACAGGCATCCCCCAGGACGTCAGGACACAGGTACAAGATCTGTTTGTTGAGCTGGAGTCGCGGTCACAGGCGGTGGTTGGCTGGGGCCAGCATCAGGGCACTCTTTCTGGATTAGAGCCATGTCTAAGCAGCTCAGGGTTGGCTCCGGACACACCATCAAGGGGTTGATGGCAGCTTTGGGTGCCCAGCACCTGGGAGGTGGGGAGGACACTCCTGGTATCGGGTGTGTGGTGGTTAGCACAGGATCGTGCAATCACATAGAGAACCACAGAATCAGAGTCACAGAGCCACAGAGTCACAGACTGGTTTGGGCTGGAAGGGGCTCTCAAGATCATCACCACATCACCATGGGCAGGGACACCTCCCACTAGCCCAGGTTGCTCAAGGCCCCATCCAGCCTGGCCTTTAACACTTCCAGGCTTGGAGCTCCCACAGCTTCTCTGGACAACCTGTTCCAGTGCCTCACCACCCTAATGAGGAGGATGTCTAAATCCAGCTTCTTCCAGTTTGAAGCCATCACCCCTGGTCCTGTCACTCCACCCTTTTGTCAGAAGTCCTTCCCCAGCTCTCCTGGAGGCCCTTCAGACCCTGGAAGGCTGCTCTGAGGTCTCCCTGGAGCCTTCCCTTCTCCAGGCTGAACAGCTCCAATTCTCTCAGCCTGTCCCCACAGCAGAGGTGCTCCAGCCTCTGATCATCTTTGTTAGGAGTCACAGAACAGAGCCCCTCTGGCTTAGCCATTTCTGTAGCTCCTCAGTGGTGACTGTTTCCATGACTGTTTTTCAACCTGTTCTTGGATTTTGAACTCTGTCCAGCTCTGAAAGAGGACCCCAACAAGTAGTCATGGGGTGGTAGGTGTAGAGGATTTACTTCCATTGAACAGGATTTCTGCTGCTGCAGATACAAAGCACTGTGGGGAAGAATCACAGAACTTTAGAGGTCTGAGATCATCCAGTCCAACCCCCTGCCAAGCAGGATCCCCCAGGGTCGTCTGCACAGGAATGCATCCAGGTGGGTTTGGAAAGCCTCCAGAGAAGGAGACTTCACATCCTCTCTGGTCAGCCTGCTTTAGCCCTCTGTCACCCTTGCTGTGAAGAAGTTTCTCCTCCTGTGGAGCTGAAATCTTCTCTATTCCAGTTTGCAGCTGCTGCTCCTTGGCTTATTGCTTTGCACTACCCAAAAGAGCTTGGCCCCAGCCACCTGCCCCCCACCCCTCAGGTGTTTGTACACATGGATCAGATCTCCTCTCAGCCTGCTCTTCTCCAGACTAAGCAGTCCCAGGGCTCTCAGTCTCTTATCCTAGGGGAGATGCTCAAGTAGCAAAGCTGTCCCCCGGCCCCAAAGCCAGCAGAAATTAAATGTCCTCAGTGTCCAGACTCATTTCTACCTAATGTGTTTGTGTCTGAGAGCTCTGCAAGCATTCAGAGGATGGCTTGGGCAGTGGTGGTATTGGCACAAGAGATAGATGTCCCAGCTACCTTCAGCTTTGGTTGGGGCAAACATGACTTTTGCAGGTATTATTAAGCACTAGACTCTAGGCAGACATGGTCTCTCCTGCCCATTTACTATATCTTAGGGAGGGCATATCTGGAGTCCTGGGTCCAGTTCTGGGCTTCCCAGTTCAGGAGAGACAGAGAACTGCAGGAGAAACTCTAGGGGAGGCTGCAAAGATGCTGAGGGGCCTGGAGCAGCTCTGGGAGGAGCAAAGGCTGAGAGTCCTGGGGCTGAGAGCCTGCAGAAGAGCAGCCCCAGAGGGCATCTGAGCAATGCTCAGCAAGAGCTAAAGGAGCTGTGGGGGGCAAGAGGCTGGGGCCAGACTCTTGTCAGTGGTGCCCAGGGACAGCACAAGGGGCCAGGGGCACAAAGTGGCATCCAAGATGTTCCATCTGAATTGGAGGAGAAAGTCACTTGTTGTGAGGGTGCTGGAGGCCTGGAGCAGGCTGCCCAGAGAGGCTGTGGAGTGTCCTTGTGTGGAGAGCTTCCAAGGCCAGCTGGGCACTGTGCTGCTGGGCAAGCTGCTGTGGATGCTCTGCTTTGTCAGGGGCTTGGGCTGGATGATCTTCACTGGTCCCTTCCAACCATCACATTGCAGCCATTCTGTAACCCTGTGATTTAACATTCCTCTCCCCAGATCCTGCTCCAGCCAGCCCCTGGAGGGCACACAGCAGAGCTGGGCTGACATTGCTGTCTTTTGGGGTCTCTTACCTTAACGTTTTGAAAACAGAGAGACAGTGGCAAAAGAGAAGCTGTGGCTCTTCTGGTGGCTCTCCCATCTGAAACATCTTTGTAGGTTGAGAGCGTCCTTCAGAGCAGCACTTCCCCTCCACAGGCTGGTGGCTGTTTCAGGAATCACATAATCACAGAATGGCAGGGGCTGGAAGGGACCTCCAAAGCTCATCCATTCCAATCCACCCCACCAGAGCAGGATCTCCTAGAACAGATCACACAGGAATACATCCAGGTGGGCTTTGAGTATCTCCAGAGTGGGAGATTCCACAACTTCCCTGGGCAGCCTGTTCCAGTGCTCTGTCACCCTCACAGGGAAAAAATTCCTCCTCATGTTTCCATGGAAATTCCTATGCCTCAGCTTCCACCACTGCCCTTTGTGCTGGCATTGGGCATCACCCAGCAGAGCCTGGCTCCAGCCTCCTGGCACTCACCCTTGCATATCTGTAACCATTGATGAGGTCAGCTCTCAGTCTCCTCCAAGCAGCACAGCCCCAGCTCCCTCAGGCTCTCCTTGTAACAGAGATATTCCATTCTGTTAAAGAAGAGTTCTTTCATTTGGGTGAGGAGAGGCTGTCCTTACCAAAAGGATCTGACCACCTGGGAGTGCAGGAATAGTCATCCTTGCTGCCTTTGTAATGAGCTGAGCATGGTTTGGAGAGAAAAGGCCTAGGGAAAACAGGGTTAAGAAATGTAAAAAGCCTGAGAGAAGCCACGAACCTCATGGACTGGAGAGCTGGAGATCCATTCCATGTGCTCACACATGGGATCACTGAATGTTAACAGTTGGGAAGGACCTCTGAAGATCATCGAGTCCAACCCCGCTGCCAGAGCAGGATCACCTACAGCAGCTCCCACAGGAAGACAGCCAGGTAGGCCTTGAAAGTCTCCAGAGCTGGAGACCTCAGAGACTTGAAAGTCTCCAGAGGCAGGGATCAGCTTTACACAGAAAACTTTAGGCAAGGTGTGATGCCAGCAGAGCTGCAGTGGCAGCTGATGGACCTTTCAGGCTGGGTCCTGCAGCTGCAGGTCCAGCTCGCTGGCACTCATTTTTGTGTCGTGGTCCTTGTCTGTCTTTATATATTGTGCATGCCATTAGCTGGCAGGGCTGTGAGCTGGTCCCCGTCACACCGCAGTCAGTCCAGATTAGCAGCAACACCTCGAACCTGGGTAGACAGCAATAGGCTGAGCTCAGAGCATGTCCTCAGAGACGGCAGCAGGCAGGGACAGTAACACTCGTGCTGCTTTCCCCAAACAGGGAGCAGAGGTTTGTCATGGACTGCACTCTGCAGACCAGCCAGCAAAAGGAGAAGCTTCTGAAAACCATCTACAGCCTCCAGCTGAAGTCAGCTGCCACGCTCCAGACAGCCAGCCCGCTGCTGCGTGGCCAGCGTGGCATGGGCATGGTGACACAGCACCACGTCCACCAGCTGGCAGACAAGGCCAAAAGTCTGTGTGGAGATTTGGACAACATCAACAACCTCCTCCACTACTACCAGGACAACCTAGTCCAGCGGATCCCCAACCCCACTGGCAACCACTACGGGGGAGTGAGTGGGATCCACTGCTGCCTGGATGGCTCCCTCTGTGTGACAGCTGAGAGTGCCCCCTGGGTCCACATCTTCAGCAGCACAGGGAAAGCGCTGAGGGCCCTACCCTGCCAGCCAGCAGGGAAGCCAAACGGCACCTTCTTACCAGAAGATGTGACTGTGACTCGGGCAGGGACAGTGGCTGTAGCTGACATGATGAACGGAGCCATCTGGGTCTTCAACCCTCACAGCAGCCTGTCCAAGGGGGAGTGGATACAGATCCAAAGGGTTGGATCCCCCAGAGGGATCGGAGTAGACTCCAAGGGCAAGATCTTGGTAGCAGACTATGCGCAAGGCCAGGTGCACAGCTTTGCTCTGGACCGAGCCTTGAAGCCGCTTAGCATCCACTCAGTGCCCGACCTGCAGGGCCCTCGCTACGTCAGCTCAGCGCCCAGCGGGGGCTTTGCGGTGAGCGAGGAGTGTGGCGATGTCAAGGTCTTCACGGGCGGCCGGGAGCTCCTCTGCTCCCTCGGCAGCAGGTACGGGCACCGCTTTGGCAACCCAGCCGGGCTCTGCGTCGACGCGGACGGCAGCATCCTGGTGGCAGACGAGCAGCTCCGCACGGTCCACCTGTTTCCGGAGCGGGGGGCTCCGGTCTGCTTGGTGTCGGCGGGGTTGCGGAGGCCTGCCGGCCTGGCCTGCTCTGCCTTCGGCCAGCTCTTTGTGGCAGACGCGGGGGACAACTGCGTCAAGGTCTTTAAGTACTGCGTGAGGTCCCCTTTTGGCCCGGCCAAGCCCAGGGCACCATGTGGCGACTCCAGCCTAACACTCGAGAGGGGAGTGGGGCTGGTTCCGCTGCAACCCCAGTGAGCTTTGGGTGCACTGGTGGCTGTGAGCTGGTCACTGTCCCCACACTTCACTGTCCTAGTGCCTTCCAGCTTCTCCACTGTCCTAGTGCCTTCCAGCTTCTCCACATGGCAGAAGTAAAGCCTGGACCAGCTTAGCCTTTCTTGGGCTCCCCAAAGGAAGACCAAGCTACTCAGAACTGTCCCTGCACTGACACCTTGGCAAACTTCTCACCTGGCCCTGAATTTGCTGCATACTTTTTGCTTTTGCCAAGATAATAGAAATATTCCTCTTCCTCATCCACTCTTTTTATGTGGTGATGGTTCCACCTCCAAGACTCCAGAGTAGGACTGGAGGGGTAAGGCCAGGCTGGAGCTGGCAGCCAAGGTCAGGGTTTGCAGCAGAGCTCACAGTGAAGTTGACTCAATTCTGTGCTGCATTCCTGACCTCTGCAGGGAAACAACCACTACTGCATGGAGAACCTTCCATGTGGCCTTGTGGAATTCGCCACCCAGCTCACACCAACACAGGTCCTGCAGGCTGAGCCTGCCCTGCTGGACGGTTCTCTCCATGGAGAGGGTTCAGATCTGTCCTCCTGCAGGTAGGACTCAGATCTCTTCTCCCCATGGAGAGGACTCAGACCTGCTGCAGAAGAGGACTCAGGTCTCTCCTCCCCACGGAGAAGACTCAGATCTGCTCTCATCATAGAGAGGACTCAGACACGTCGTCCATCTGGAGAGGAGGGCTCACAGTTGTGGCTTTATCAGCAGAGGCCAGGGGAAGGTGGGCTGGGTGTGGTGGCAGAGGCAAGGGCGTTCTCCTCTCCCCACACCAGACATCAGTGCTACACAACTCCTTGCCCTCTGACAACATCTGAGACCCTCATGAGCCCAGTTACCACCTTTCACCCCAATCAAACTCCAGCAAGGACCCACTCTCCATCCTGGCCCTGGAGCAAGCCCAACAGCAGGGAAGGAGTCTGTGGTTTGCAGAACAGGGACAAGCCTGTCCCATCCCCTCCTGTGATGGTTGGACTTGATGATCTTAGAGGTCCTCTCCACCCTTAATGATTCTATGTAGAAACTCCTGCGAACACTCAAAACCCAACCTTCCCTCACCTCATTTCCAACTCCCTGGCACTCAACAACAAAGCCTAAACCTTTCTCTACCTCAACCCCGTGGGGTCTGCATCCCACATCTCTTTTTCCATGCAGCATCTATCAAGATGCTCACCATATTCCTGAGCTCCTGACGCCCTCCTGCCCCCAGCCCACTGCTGGCTCACAGGAAGGGAGATCCTGAGCACCAGCATCTGCACCCATGGACCCAGGCCAGGGAGCTGAGGTGGCAGAGATGGGGGATAATGGAGTTCCACGAGGGAAGGCACATCCTGGCCTTTGGGGATGGGGACAGTGGGGTGCTGTGAGGCAAGGCGTCCTGTGAGGAAGTGGGAGTCCCTGGCTTTCGGGGATGGGGGACAACGAGGTCTGTGAAGAAGGTGAGCTCCTGGCTTTGCCCGCGCCCGGGCGATGGCAGGTCCGAGGGCTGGGCGAGCTCCGGCTCCTTATCAGCACGGCTCCGCCGCCTCTCTCGGCCCCGCCAAAGGCATCGGGGCGAGGCTGCGGTGAGCAGCGCTGCTGGGTAAGCCGGGGCAGACCCCCGCCGGGGCAGACCCCTCCGCGGCAGACCCCTCCGCGGCGGCTCCAGGCTGTGTCCAGCCCACGCGGCGTTAAAAGCCAAGGGGCGAGGGGAGCGCGGAGGCGGGAGAGAGGTATTGGCGGCCGCGCAGCGCGGGCGGAACGCGGGAGCGCAGTTACCGGCGCCGGCCGGGCCCGCCGCGGTGCACAGCCCGGCGGCAGCGGCGGCTCCGAGCGGCGGCACAACTCGGAAGCGGTGGCGGAGCGGGCGGTAGGCGGCTACGGGGCGGCTCGGGTGGGGCCGGAGCGGACCGGGGCGGCGGTAGGGGGACCGAGGCGTGCGGGCCTGCCCGGCCCCGCAGCGCCCGCCCGGTCCCGGGGGACTTAGGCGCCGAGGCCTGGCCGAGGTGGGCTGGGTGCGGGCTGCAGCGCGGGGTCCAGCAGGGCAGCCCCGGGCCGGGAGTGATGGTTGAATGTGCCCCGAGCTTGAGCCGGGGTGTCGGGGGCAGGCAGTGCACTGCCGTTAGAGCCCAGCCCGCCCGTGCCCAAAGATCCCATTGAGAAGCACAGAGAATTTGACAGAACCACGGGATGGTTTCGGTCGGCAAAGCTCTTTCAGCTCCTCCAGTCCAAGGATTCTCTAACTCTGCCAAGGCTGGTGCTAAGCCATGGCCCTGAGCACCACAGCTCTGCCTCTCGGAAACACCTGCAGGAATGGAGATTCAGCCATCTCTCTGGGCAGCCTGGGCTGGGCCTGACAGTGAAGAAGTTTCTTCTAATGTCCAGCCTCAGTCTGCCCTGGTGCCACCTGGGGACATCTCATCCTGTGGCTTCTTAACTGGGAGAAGAGACCAACCCAGCACCACATCTACACAGCTTTGAAACCCCTCCAGGGAAGGGGATTCCACCACCTCCCTGGGCAGCCTGTGCCAGTCCCTGACCACTCTGGCAGCAAAGACATTTTTCCTCCTCTCCATCCTAACTCTCCTCTGGCGCAATTTCAGGCCATTGCCTCTCCTCCTATCACCTGAGACTAGGGAGCAGAGCCGACTGGCTGCAGCCTCCTCTCAGGGAGTTGTCGAGAGCAATGAGCTCTGCCCTCAGCCTCCTCTTCTCCAGGCTCAACACCGCCAGCTCCCTCAGCCTTGTTCTCCAGACCTTTCCCCAGCTTGCTTGCCCTTCTGTGGATATGGTTTAGGTTGGAAGGCACCTTAAAGATCATCCAGTCCCAACCCTGCCATGGCTAGGGACATCTTCCACTAGACCATGTTGCTCCAAGTCTCATCCAGCCTGGTCTTAAATGCTTCCAGGGATAGCTGTCCACAACTTTTCTGGTCGGCCCTGATTTTCACTTAAGATGCCTTATACACAGAGGAAAAAACTCTTGGATTGGATCTGTGTCTTCTGATGTTTTTATTGGTCTTTCCAGAAAAAAAGACAAACCAAAACAAACCCCAAATAAAACCAACACAAAAAAGCAGCTGAAGTTTTCCGACTGGAAGTGAAAAATCATCCTGGCTGTGTTGTTTTTCACTCCATTTGAGTCTAGTCATCATTGGATCTTGTGAAAGTCAAATCTTGAGCCCTGAGTCCGGTCCTGGGCTCCCCAGTTCAGCAGAGACAGAACTGCTGGAGAGAGTGCAGGGAAGGCTGCAAAGATGCTGAGGGGCCTGGAGCAGCTCTGGGAGGAGCAAAGGCTGAGAGTCCTGGGGCTGAGAGCCTGCAGAAGAGCAGCCCCAGAGGGCATCTGAGCAATGCTCAGCAAGAGCTAAAGGAGCTGTGGGGAGCAAGAGGCTGGGGCCAGACTCTTGTCAGTGGTGCCCATGGACAGGACAAGGGGCACAAGGTGGCAGCCTGGAGGTTCCATCTGAGCAGGAGGAGAAAGTTGCTTGTTGTGAGGGTGCTGGAGGCCTGGAGCAGGCTGCCCAGAGAGGCTGTGGAGTGTCCTTGTGTGGAGAGCTTCCGAGGCTAGCTGAGCACTGTGCTGCTGGGCAAGCTGCTGTGGGTGCCCCTGAGGGGCCAAGCAGGGAGGTTGTGCTGGATGATGTTCAGAGGTCCCTTCCAACCCCTCTGTGTGGGGGTCTGTGGTTCTGTGACATTTTTCAGCTGTACTGCAAGTCTGTGCTCTTGCCCATGCCTGGTGTCCTGCTGCCTTACAGCCTCAGGCTATCACACCTATTTTTCTACCGTTCCTTTGATACATCTTTCTCCCTCCCCTTCTGCTGGAGCTTTGCAAGCCTTTGGGTGAACACATATTATTTGGAGTTCTTCTGAGATCCTGCTTCCTCACAGACTCCATGTGTCCAAGGTTACCCCTCTGGTCAAGGAGAGAGAGGTGGAAGCTACTCTGTGTCCTCCTTACCATGTTGTGGGCTGCAAGGTGAATGGGGCAGTGAAGGATGGTGCTCAATGCCCTCCAGCAGCACACTGAGAACAAACCACTCAGGAGCTGTTTGAGGGGAAGTCGTGGGGTCTGCTTGGTAGTTTTGTAGTCAGAGGGAAAATGAATTCCCAGGAAAAACAAACAGCAACCAACCCTTTACTCTTTGCAATGAGGAAACTTGGGATGCTTTTGCCGTTGGAGGAGTGAGGAGACTTCACCTTGGTGCCTCGAGGGGCTGCCAACTCATTCATGAGCTGCCATCTACTGCCCTGGCAGGGCTGTGAGGCTGGGAGGTGAGCTGCCATCTCCTGCTGGTGGCCTTGGCGGGGCTGTGGGGCTGGGAGGAGGTCCCTCTCTCGCCCTGGCTGCATCCCCATTCCCTCCTCCGCACCGTAAGCCGCCAGGTGCCGAGATGCGCTCCAGCGATTGTCCTCCCTTACACAGAAGAGGAGCAAAGCCACCGGGGACCTCCCGGCACGTTACGAAGCAGCTCCCTGCTCCTCTTTCCGGATGACTGAGTCCTCGCAGAGGAGGCAGCCTCGGGGGCCTGCCGAGTTTCCACATCCCTGACAAAGCTGTGAAGGACAGGAAAGGACAAGGGGCACCGGGTGCCGACTGTTCTGCGCCAGCGCCCTCCTTACTGCAATTATAGCCCTGTTAGGAGCCTCCACCTTATTTAAAGAGACATTGTCACCTGCCTCGCAGCTCCTGCAGCTAATGTCCTGCACGGCCACTCAGAGGGCTGCTTAATGGCACGCAGCGAAATGTTGGCAATAAAGAGCGCTGATGAAGCAGAGATGCTGCTTTTGTAGGGGCTTGTAGCTACTGAAGGCCCTTGCAGCTGCCCTTGCAGCTCTTATCATGGAATCATAGAATTGGTTGGGTTGGAAAAGCCCTTTAAGGTCCAGCCTTCAACTTAGGAGAAAGGCAATCAGTGCAGGATGGTTCTGCTGGATGCATCCTGGGCTGCATCAAGAAGAGTGTGACCAGCAGGTCAAGGGAGGGTTCTCCACCCTCTCTGCTCTGTCTTGGTGAGGCTACATCTGGCATACTGTGTCCAGACACTGCATCCAGTTCTGGGCTCCCCAGCACAGGAAGGACAGGGATTTGCTGAAGAAGGTAAAGAAAAGGGCTGTGAAGATGATTAGGGGCCTGGAACATCTCTGTTGTGGGGAAAGGCTGAGAGAATTGGGGCTGGTTAGTGTGGAGAAGAGCAGCCTGAGAGGGGATCTTATCAGTGCTGGTCAATACTTCTAGGGTGGGTATCGGGGGGATGGCACCAAGGTTTTGTCAGTGGTGCCCAGTGACAGGAAAAAGGGAGCAGATATGAACCTGAACATAGGAAGCTCCATCAAACATGTGAAGGAACTTGTTAGTTGAAGGGAGATGGAGCAGTGGAGCAGGCTGCCCAGAGAGGTTGTGGAGTCTCCATACCTGGAGTCATTCCAAACCCTTCTGGGTGCATTCCTGTGTAACCTTCTCTGGGTGACCCTGCCTTGGCATGGGGGCTGGACAAGATGATCTTTGTAGGCTTTCAAGCCCTACCATGCTGTGATTCTGTGAATTAAAGCTCCCGAGTGGACTTTGAGTTCATCACTGCAGGCCCTTCTGTCAAAAGTGTTGTCTCTGTTTACCACGAGAGGAGGGAGACAAGAGGAGAGGAGTGAGCTGGCCAAGGTTGTCCAGGGAGTGCACTGTAGGACACAGTTCTGGGTTTGTGGCTGGTAAGAGAGGCTGTGAAAGGATCTGCCTGCATAGCATAAAGCACTGTTTGATGGTTGGTAATGGGAGCAGATACTGCCCAGAGGCATCACAGTGTGCTACGATGCAATCCCTTCTCTAGCAAGTGCTCAGATGCATCCAGTGTCAGATCCAAGAGCTGAGGCTGGATGGATCCTTCATGTTGGCCAGTGCCTTGCATGAAACACTGCCTCAGGACTGGGGAAAGGGCTTGGGTGAGAAACTACAGGCTCACTGTGGCTAGTAGAACACTGGAACAGGTTGCCTAGGGAGGTGATTGAGGCCTCATTCCTGGAGATATTCAAGGTGAGGCTCAACAGGGCTCTGGGCAGCCTGATGCAGTGGAGGATGTCCCTGTGACTGCAAAGGTGATTGGACTGGCTGACTTTTGGAGGTCCCTTCCAGCCCAGACCATTCTGTGATTCAAAGGCTGCAGATTGTCAGGAACATCTTAGGAGTATTTCTACTACTTGTAAATACTACTTAGAAGTATTTAGATGCTTCTTTGATGGGTGTCTCTCTGTTGGCCATCACCAGTGTCATTATGTAACTGGTGGGACTTGGTGCTTTAAACTTGTCTGGGCCTCCTCCTCAGTGGCTTTGCTCAGCTCAGGTTCTCCTTGCATTTAGCCTCTGTTCTGAGGCTCCACCTCTATGTTTCTTGGCAGGTGACCTGCTCCTCCAGGATCTCTGCCATGGTGCTGAAGGTCTTCTTTCCATCCTGCTGCTCTTCAGCAGAAAGTGGCATCTTGGTTGGCCACTGGATCTCTCAGCAGAGCTCTGCTGTTGTCCTGGCCGTGCTCCACTTCCCTTTCATTCCTGTCCAGGTGAGGAAGTACCTCAGTGAAGTCCAGCGGGTGACTCAGGTCAGCGTTTCTGTGCTCGGCTCGTGGACCAACAGCAAGCAGGAGAAGGAAGAGAGCCTCAGTCAGTTCTTAGAAGACCTCGGGACATTATTCTCCCACGAGTTGTGGATTCAGATAAGCAAAGAGGGAGACAGCAAATTCTGGAGCTGTTCTGCCCTTCAGAAACATGGCAGCAAGCCTAAGGAGGAAGAAATCATCCTGGTGTACTATGAGCAGCGTAAGGTGATGCTTTGCCACCTGCATCCCCCTCTGCACACAGCTGCCTCTGCTGACCACGGGGCAGCAGATGCCTCAAAGCTTGCTGCCATCTTTGAGACAGTTGCAAAGAGCAAGATGCTGTTCATGACAGACAGATATGATGAGGGGCCCATCAAGCTGACCCACTGGCAGTCGGATGGTGTTGAAGCCAGCATCATCGTGGAGCTGCTGAAGCAGGCCTCTGTGCCTGCCTGCATGCTGCTGACATTCCTGCTCTCCCTTGTCTCCTGGATCTGCAGGAGCAGGTAGGTGTTGCAACATCAACCAGCTTGTGTTTGGTGTGCAAATCTAACTCGTTGCAGGCCTCCTTCTCAGCCCCGGTGAGAAATGCACTCAATGCAAAATGGTTCTGCTGGATGCATCCTGGGCTGCATCAAGAAGAGTGTAGCCAGCGGGTCGAGGGAGGTTCTCCACCTTCTCTGTGCTGCCATGGTGAGGCCATGTCTGGAATCCTGTGTCCAAATGGTATCCAGTTTTGGGCTCCCCAGCATAGGAAGGACAGGGACTTGCTGAAGAGGGTAGAGGAGATGCTGAAGGGACTGGAACCTTCTGCTCTGCTGAGCAGAGACCTCACATGGAGTGTTGTGTCCAGCTCTGGAACTCCCAACACAAGAGAGACCTGGATCTGCTGGAGCAAGTCCAGAGGAGGCCATGAAGGTGATCAGAGGACTGGAGCAGGGGGACAGGCTGGGAGAGTTGGGGCTGTTCAGCCTGGTGAAGAGAAGGCTCATGGGAGACCTTAGAGCTGCATTTCAGTATCTGCAGGGGACCTCCAGGCAGGCTGGGGAGGGACTGTTCAGAAGGGCCTGTGGGAATAGGACAAGGGACAACAGTTTGGCACTGGAGCATGGCAGAGATAGGTTGGACATCAGGAGGAAGTACTGCACAGTGAGGGTGGTGAGACACTGGGATGAGTTGCACAGGACTGTGGTTGAGGCCCCACCCCAGGAGACATTCAAGGCAAAATTTGGGGTGCTGAGCAAGCTGATCTGGTTACAGCATCACAGAATGTCAGGGGTTGAAAGCTCATCCAGTCCAACCCCTCTGCCAGAGCAAGATCATTTGTACCAGATCACACAGGAACACATCTAGGTTGGGTTTGAAAAGTCTCCAAAGAGGGAGACTCCACAAATCCCCTGGGCAGCCTGCTCCAGGACTCTGCTGCCCTCACAGTGAAAAAACTTTTCCTTGTGTTTCCATGGAACTTCCTATGCCTCTATTTCTACCAATGCCTCTAATCTTGCTGGGGAGTTCATGGTCTCACACAATAATGGACTGGTTTGGGTTGGAGCCCAACCAACTTCCCAGCATTGAGCAGAGATGTCTGCAACTAGAACAGGTTGCTCAGGACCCCGGAAGACCTGACCTGCAGTGCTGCCAGCCATGGGGCAGCTCCCGTCTCTCTGGGCAGCCTGGGCCAGGCTCTCCCCAACCTTTAGGGTCAAACATTTCTTGCTTCTCTCCACTGTCGATCTCCCCCTTGCAGTTCAAACCATCCCCCCCTTGGCCTGCCACCACAGGCCCTGCTCAGAAAGCTGTCCCCAGCTCTCTTCTGGCCCCTTGAAGCACTGCAAGGCCACCAAGAAGTCTCCCTGCAGCCTTCTCCGCTTCAGGCTGAACACCCCAAACTCTCCCAGCCTGGCCTGACAGCAGAGCTTCCACCCTGCCAGCACTGCTGTGGCCTCCTCTGGCCCTGCTGCAGCAGGTCTCTGTCTGTGCTCCCAGAGCTGCCCCAGCAGTTCAGGGTGGGTCTCAGCAGGCACAGCAGAGGGGCGGAATCGCCGCCCTGCCCCTGCTGCCCACGCTGCTGGGGATCAGCCCAGGACAGGCTGAGGCTGGGTTTGATGCTCAGGAACAGTCAGCTTTGGCAGGCTGAAAGAGGAGCCCAATCAGTAGTGTGCTGTGTGAGCGCTGGGGCCGCAGCTCCGCAGCGTTAGGGACCGCAGGCAGCGAGCGCGGAGCCGCGGCCGGGCTCAGCTTGGCGCTCGGCTCCCGAACGTGTCGGCTCAAGGCATTTCTGCAGCGCCACCCTGTGGTAAGTGCTGGGCACTGCAGGGCTCTCCGCAGGGACTCGTCTGCAGGGTTTCCATTGCGCTGAAGGTCCCTGGGGCGCTGCTGAGGACATCAGGATGGTTGAATTGCGAGCTGACATTAAAAATGGTCAGTTTGGAAGAGCCGAGACCCCTGAGGATGATGAAGGGACTTGAACGTTTCTCGTATGAAGAAAGGCTGAGAGACCTGGGGCTGTTAAGGCTGGAGAAGAGAAGGCTGAAAAGGGATCTAAGCAACATCTCTAAATATCTGAAGAGTGGTGGGTGAGATAGAAGGGGCCAGACTCTTTTTGGTGGTGTCCAGTAATAGGGCAAGGAACAACAGGTAGGAGCTGGAACCTCCTGGGTTCCATCCCCACCGGAGGAGAAACTTGTTTGGTGTTAGGGTGCTGGAGGCCTGGAGCAAGCTACCCAGGAAGACCATGGAGTCTCCTTCTCTACTTTCAAGCCCCATCTAAATGTGTTCCTGTGTGACCTGGCCTGGGTGACCCTGCTTTGGCAGTGGAGTTGCACAATCTCTGGATGTCCTTTCCAGCCTCACCATTCTATATGTGCTCGTCAGGGAGGCACCATTCCTGCATCTGGTAGCAAAGGCTGAGGGTCCTGGTGCCTGAAGCTTTCATAGTTACATGTGATCCAGATCTGGAAAGGTTCCTTCTCCTCTGATGTCTGAAAAACTCACTGTCACTTTTGGAGCAAAAACTGGTTTGTAAAGTACAGCTTTAGTCCCTCGGGCTGTGTTCATTTGTTACTGAAAGCCCTAGTTTGAGGAATCCTCCAAAGACCTCCCACCGCTCAGATAATGCAGTGACACAAAGTCCCAGGGCTTGTGTTGGTTCTTTGGGGTTTTAATTTGGTTGGCTTTCCACTGTGGTTCTGAAACCCCCTCTCTGTGCCATGTGGGAGTGCCTATGGCAGGGCATTGTCACTGTGAGGGGCAGGACATCACCCAAGACCTGGGTTTGGCTTTCTTCTGGGGTGCTCCTAGGGATGAGAGCTACTCCAGCACATCTTGGTACCCTTGGACTGCTTTTGTTGATGTTGGTGTTTGTATAAGTGTGTCTTGATGTTTGCTTTCCAAAGAAAGTATTGGTTGACAGCAGTTGAAGATCAGCCAGGGTGTGCCCAGGTGGACAAGAAGGGCACCAGCAGCCTGGCCTGCATCAGCAGGGCAGAGATTGTCCTCCTGTACTGATCACTGGTGAGGCCACAGATAGAGTACTGGGATCAGTTTTGTGCCACTCACTCCCAGAAGGACACTGAGGGGCTGGAGCAGGTCCAGAGAAGGGCAACAGAGCTCTGGAGAAGAGGGCTGGGGAGGAGCAGCTGAGGAAGTTGGGGGTGTGCAGCCTGGGGAAGAGACAGCTGAGGGTAGAGCTCATTGCTCTCTGCAGCTCCCTGAGAGGAGGCTGGAGCCAGGTGGAGGTTGGGCTCTGCTCCCAAGACCCACCTGGATGTGTCCCTGTGTTAGCTGTCCTGTGTGACCCTGCTCTGGCAGGGAGGGTATATTGGATGATCTGCAGAGGTCACTTCCAACCCTTCCCATCCTATGATTCCATTGCTGAGTGAGGATGGGAACATCGTCAGCCCAGTAAACGTTGAGCACAGGGCTCCAGAAGCCAACTGTTCTCCTCAGTTCTGCTTGAGCTGAAGTGTTCTGGCAGCTGCTGCTTTGACCAGGAGTTTGTCACCTTCAGCCATCTCCACAGAAGGACACAGGTGGAGCCTTTCCCCCCCCCGCCCCCCCCCTTTGCACCTCAAGTGCAATTCTCTGCTCGAGCGCAAGGTTGCCACAGCAGAACTTTGTAACCACTGGGCTGGGCTGTAATTGGAAGAGAAAACTCAGCTGCACTTGTGCCTGGGTGAATCTGTAAAGCTGGGACATGGGGGCTGTGCCATGGGGAGCCAGCCTGGCCACCCTCCTCCGTGTGCCACACAGCTCTTGCCTCTGCCACTTTGAATCTCACCTGCTGCCAAGTCAGCTGAAGCACAGGATGTTCATTTGTCTCCAAGGTGGGAGGCTGTAACCAAGAGCTGAGTAACTGTCTGGGAGGCCTCCAGTGAAGGATGATTCACAGAGCACTGCCTGGGCTTCATACCCAGCCTGTGTGCTCTGGCAGTGGGGAGGGGGAGATGCCAGCACCTTGGATTTAACCTGACAAAGCTGACATCAGGGGTGGTTGAAAGGGCTCAGCAGGGTGGGAGACGGATGGGCACAGCAGGCACACAGCGAAGGACTTGGAAGAAGCATTCCTTAGAGGGCTGGAGAACCTGCCCTATGTGGACAGACTGGCAGAGTTGGGGCTGTTCAGCCTGGAGGAGAGAAGGCTCCAAGGAGACCTCAGAGCAGCCTTCCACTGCCTGAAGGGGCTGCAGGAGAGCTGGGGAAAGACTTTTGACAAGGGTCTGGGAGTGTCAGGGTGAGGGACAATGGCTTTGAGCTGGGAGAGGGGAGACTGAGAGTGGAGAGGAGGAAGAAATCCACAGGTTGCCCAGGAACACCTCCCTCGAGGTGTTCAGGGCCAGGCTGGATGAAGCCTTGAGCAGTCTGGGCTGATGGGAGGTGTCCCTGTCCATGTCAGGGGGTTGGAACTGGATGATCTTGAAGGTCCCTTCCAACCCTATCCATTCCATGATCCTATGAAGTTATGCCCCCAGCAGGGTTTGTTCCCCACAGCAGCAACAGTGCTGCTTTGTGTTGCTGCACATTCTTTGAGCAGCCTGCATTCCCTCAGTGTCACTTGAGACCATCCCAGTCACTGCTGTGCCTTTCTTTGGAGCTTGGGTGGTGATGAGAGTTAACTCCCCAAAATAATTGAGCATCACTTAGTGCTTCTGAGTCACAAAGAAAGAACTGTGTGGATATTTCCTCCCCTGCAAGCTTAATGCGACTTTTGAGAGCTAATTGAGTGCTGAGTGTCATGGTGCCCAGGTAATGTTGGGCACCCTTGGCAAGGCAGGGGGAGAAGATAGAGATGGAGACTTTGCAAAAGGAATTTGGAAGTATTAAAGGAAGGAATCATAGAACTGTTTGAGCCTCCAAGCTCATCCAGTCCAACCAGCAACTCAACACCACCATGGCCCCCAAATCCTGTCCCCAGGTGCTGTGGCCTCAGGTTTCTTGAACCCCTCCAGGGATGGGGACTCCACCACCTCCCTGGGCAGCCTGGGACAGTCCCTGACCACTCTGGCAGCCAAGAAATTTTTCCTCCTCTTCAACCTAACTCTCTCCTGCCACAGTTTCAGGCCATTGTCTCTGCTTCCATCACCTGAGACTAGGGAGCAGAGCCCAACCCCCAGCTGGCTGCAGCCTCCTCTCAGGGAGCTGTAGAGAGCAATGAGGTCTTCTCTCAACCTTCTTTTAAGAAAGAGGGAGAAGAAGGCCAGGAACTGCAGAATGAAGATGGTTCTCACAGGCTCCCAGCAGAATTCTAGTCTCCAAGAGGTGATACTGAGATCTGTGAGCAGTTGCACCATGCTGTGTTGCTGAGCACACAGGTGTCTTGAGTCCAGTCACCTGGAGACTCAGCACAGGATACAGTCCCGAAGCTCAGAGTGCAGTCAGGGCTAGCTGGAATCAGGGTTGCCCTTTACCTTCCTTGGAAAATGGAGGCTGTTGGTTGTGTGCAATGCCAGTGGGAGGTTTGGATTGCTTGCCTTGGGTGGCTTGGTCTGAAAGGCTCCCTTAGATCTGCTCACCTCTGAGGGAGTGGTTAGCATCTAATGGTCTGTGATGGCCCCACCTTGGCACCATCTCTGCTCGCACAATCTCGACTGTATACAGAGTGCTTTGTGTCCAGGTTGCCTTCTGCGTGGCAGGAGAAAGGGTCAGTCATGGTACTTCCTCGTGGAGGAGGACTTGGGGGTGCTAGGGGTGCAGAGCTGGACAGGAGCTGGCACCAAGTGCTGCCAGCTCAGCCCCAGCCTGTCCTGGGCTGATCCCCAGCAGCATGGGCAGCAGGGGCAGGGAGGGGATTCTGCCCCTCTGCTGTGCCTGCTGAGACCCACCCTGAACTGCTGGGGCAGCTCTGGAGTGCTCAGCACAGACAGGGACCTGCTGTAGGAAGGCCAGAGGAGGCCACAGCAGTGCTGGCAGGGTGGAAGCTCTGCTGTCAGGCCAGGCTGGGAGAATTGGGAGTGTTCAGCCTGGAGAGGAGAAGGCTCCAGAGAGATCTCCTGGTGGCCTTGCAGTGCTTCAAGGGGCCAGAAGAGAGCTGGGGACAGTTTTGAGCAGGGCCTGTTGTGGCAGGCCAAGGGGGGATGGTTTGAACTGCAAGGGGGAGATTGAGAGTGGAGAGAAGGGAGAAGTATTTGACCCTAAGGGTGGGGAGAGCCTGGCCCAGGCTGCCCAGAGAGATGGGAGCTGCCCCATGGCTGGCACCACTGCAGCTCAGGTTGTTTTGGGCTGTGAGCAGCCTGCCCTAGTTGCTGATTACAGGGGTTGGACTGGATGAGCTTGAAAGGTCCCTTCTGACCCAAAGCCTTCTCTGATTCTGTGCTTTCTGCAGGGTGCTGAAGTTTTGGCCTTTGTGTTTCTTGTGGAGCAAGCTCTCCACTTGTGAGCAGCTGGGACATCGCCTGCAGCACCTCCAGCTCATCAGCAGCAACAAGAAGGCTCCAAACCAGACTCAGCTAATGAGGTATGAAGTGCACATAAAGTCACACACAGCTTTGCTCCAGCCCTGTCTCCTCTGAGCAACCCAAACCGTGGCCATGAGAAAAGGGTGAGGGAGTTTGGGCTTTTTAGTCTGAAGAAGAGCAGCCTGAGGGGGGTCTCATCAGTACTGGTAAATACTTCAAGGATGGGTGTCAGGAAGATGGGACCAGGCTTTGTTCAGTGTTGCCTAGTGACAGGACAAGAGGCAATGAGCAGAAACTTGGATGTAGGAAGTTCCATCTGAACGTGAAGAGGAACTTCTTTAATTGAAGGTTGATGGAGGCCTGGAGCAGGCTGCCCAGAGAAGTTGTGGAGTTTCCATCTCTGGAGACTTTCAAAACTCACCTGGACATGTTCCTGAGTGACTTTAATGATAGAATCACAGAATGTCAGCAGCTGGAAGGGCCCTCAAAAGCTCATCCAGTTCAATGCCCCTGCCAGAGCAGGATCACCTAGAGCAGATCACACAGGAACACATCCAGGCAGGGTTTGAATATCTCCAGAGAGGGAGACTCCACAACCCCCCTGGGCAGCCTGTTCCAGTGCTCTGTCACCCTTACAAGGTAAAAATGCTCCTCATGTTTAAATGAAAGTTCCTATGCCTCAGATTCCACCATTGCCCCTTGTGCTGGCAATTGGCATCACTGGGCAGAGCCTGGGTCCAGCCTCCTGGCACTCACCTTTACATATTGATAAACACTGATGAGGTCACCTCTCAGTCTCCTCTCCTCCAAGCAGCACAGCCCCAGCTCCCTCAGGCTCTCCTCGTAACAGAGATGTTCCAATCCTTTCATCTTTGTGGCTGTGTGCTGGACTCTTTCCAGTGCTTCTATGTTCCTCTTGAACTGAGGGGCCCAGAACTGAATGCAGTACTCCAGATGTGGCCTCACCAGGGCAGAGCAGAGAGGTGGGAGAATCTCTGTCGACCAATTAACCACAGCCCTTTTCTAGGTGAAGCTGCCTTGGCAGGGGGCTTGGACTTGATGAGCTCCAGAGGTCCCTTCCAACCCCTACCATTCTGTGATCCTGTGTCTGCACAGCACCACAGGGTCCTCCACTACACCATGCCTTCTTGTCTTCCTTCCTCTGCTCCCTGCTTGTTGGCAGATCTTTGCACTCTGTTCCTATTCTTCAAATTCCAGAATGTGTTGGGTCGGAAGGGACCTCAATGATCACCCAGCTCCAGCCCCCTGCCATGGGCAGGGACACCTCCCACCAGCCCAGCTTCCTTAAGGCTTCATTCAGCCTGGCCCTGAACACCTCGGGGAGGTTGTAGATCACAGACTCACACTTTGTGAATCACACTTTGTGATTCTGTGATCCACACCCTGCCTGGCCAACCTGTTCCAGTCTCTCCCCATTGTAATGCCTTTTTCCATAGCCTGGGAAAGGTGACAGGAATATGAGCTGGAGGGTGGAAGTAGATGACCTTTAAGGTTCCTTCCAGCCCAAGCCATTCTGTGGTGCACCCATGGCTGCCTTGCTCTGCTCTCACTGCTCCCTCAAGCTTATTGCTTTCATGTCTGCTGCTGTTAACTAGAAACTGCCATCACTGCTCAGTGGCACTTTCACAGGCACAGAATCCCAGCAGAGTGAGCTTGGAAGGGACTTCTGGAGATCATCCAGTCCAACCCCTCTGCTAGAGGAAGACCACCCAGGGCAGGTCCCACAGGAACACATCCAGATAGGTTTTGGAAGTCTTCAGAGAAAGACGTTCCACAGCCTCTCTGGGCAGCCTGCTCCAGGCCTCCAGCACCCTCACACCAAACAACTTTCTCCTCTTGTTGAGGTGGAGCCTCCTGGGTGCCAGCTTGTGTCTATAGCCACCAGTCATACCAGAGAGCACCACTGAAAAGAGAAGGGGACAAAGGCAGACTTAAGGGGGTTCTAGAGGCATTGCTTTGAGTGCTGTTTGAGTGAAGTGTGCAAGAACTCAGGGCAAGTTCCCCTGAGACCTGGAGAGACTCAGCAGCTTTTTCCTCCCACTGCCATGCAAGGCAGTGCCACCTGCAGAGAGCCACACTGAACTCTGGGGCAGGATTCTCCTGTTGCCTCTCAGAATCACAGCATGTAGGTAGGAAGGGACTAGGTCAGGCTGGATGAAGCCTTGAGCAACCTGGGCTAGTGGGAGGCCCCTGCCCGTGGCAGAGTTGGAACTGGATGAGCTTTAAGGCCCCTTCTAACCTAAACCATTCTGTGGTTCTGGGATCATCTAGTCCAACTCCCTGCTAGAGCAGCATCACCTAGAGCAGATGACAGAGGAACTTCCAGCAGAGCAGAAGGATTTAAATGCTCCTCTCCTTCACCCACTCTGCTCTCTTGCAGTAGCAGAGACTCCAGCAGCAGCCCCAAAGGCAGTCTAACAGGAAAAGCAAGGTGGAGAAGAGGGATAGGCAGAGATCCAAGACAGATACAAAACTCCCTACAGCCACTGCACCACCAGGCCTGGCCTCTGGGATTCTCTGATCAGGGACAGACTGCCAGGAACGCTTCAAACAGGAGCAGATCAGAAGGCCAGAAGTCCCTGTGGCTGCTCAATCTGAGTTGCCACACAACTCACCTCATGGAATTTCATTCAGAAACTCTGGCAGCAGGGGGGAACTTCAGCAGCCTTCTGGGTGTAGAATCACAGAATGGTTTGGGCTGGAAATGCCCTCCCAAGCTCATCCAATCCAACCAGCAATCCAGCACCACCATGGCCACCAAACTCTGGCCCCAAGTGGTTTCTGGAACCCCTCCAGGTATGGGGACTCCACCACCTCGCTGGGCAGCCTGGGCCAGTCCCTGATCATTCTTGCCACAAAGAAATTTTTCCTCCTCTCCAACCTAACCCTCCCCTAGAACAATTTCAGGCTGATCCAGGCCAGGCTGCTGGTGCCCTTCCTGGCCACCTGGGCACACCCTGGCTCCCACTCTCTCTCTGTGTGGCTCTGGGTATGCACCCAGGAACACTCTTCGTTACACTTACTGGTGGCTTCACCTAATGTCTCTGAATTATCTCTGTCCCTTGGAAAGCCTTCTTCTGATCTCCATCTGGTTGCTCTGAGTGCTGGTGACCTTGGGACATCTGCCCTTGAGTGTATGTCCATGCAGACTTGTCTCTTTGCAGCTTCAATCCCACTCCTGCCTCCTCTTCTGAAAAAAAGCTTTTGTGGTGTGAGAGGCTCCGAGTGGCTCCAGGTCTGGCCACAGAAGGAGCAGCACAACAGTGACTGTCAGAAGATCTGCACACCTTGTGTCTCTGCACCAGTTCCTAGTGTCCCTGGGATGTGATGTGATACCTCCAGCTCTGGGGCCCCCAGCACAAAAAGGACCTGCAGCTGCTGGAGAGGGTCCAGAGTAGGCCACAAAGATGATCAGAGGGTTGCAGAACCTCCCCTGAGAGGACAGGCTGGGAAAGTTGGGGCTGTTCAGCCTGAAGAAGAGAAGGCTCCAAGCAGACCTCAAAGCAGCCTTCCAGTAGCTGAAGGGACTGCAGGAGAGCTGGGGAGGGACTTTGGACAAGGACTGGGAGTGCCAGGCTGAGGGACAATGGCTTTGATCTGGAAGGGGGGAGACTGAGAGTGGAGAGGAGGAAGAAATTGCAGTGAGGGTGGGAGGAAGACTGGAACAGGTTGCCCAGGGCAGTGATTCTGTGATCCACAACCTCCCTGGAGGTGTTGGGGGCCAGGCTGGATGAGGCCTTGAACAACCTGGGCTGGGTGGGAGATGTCCCTGCCCACGGCAGAGGGGCTGGAACTGAATGGTCCAACCCACACCGTTCTCTCTCATGCAAGTGAAGCTGCAGGTTGCCACTGAGGCCCTGTCAGTGCCCTTCCTTGTCCTCTGACATTGCTTCTCTCTATGCTGCATGCAGGAAAGCCAACATCTTGGTGTCCCTACTGCTTGATGTGGCCCTGGGGCTACTGCTGATGTCTTGGCTCTACAGAAAGAACCGAATTGGGCACCTTGCTGACACCCTCATCCCCGTGGCTGATGTAAGTCTGTTCCTCTTTCACCTGCTGGGGGTGCTGCGCAGCCCTCAGTGTGGGGGGTAGCTGTGAGGGAGCTATGCCTTACGCAGAGGGGGTGCAGAGAGAGCCTTGTCTGCAGATGAGGTCTTCTCAAGAAGAGTGAAGTCTTCAAAGCAAGCCTGCTGGGGCTGCTGAAGAGGAACAGAGCTCTGCTTTGCATGTGCAGTGAATAGCAATTAGATGTTTACCAGAGGGCTGCTCCAGCTCCTGAAGGAGCGGTGATGGCTTGGACACAGCTCTGCAGAGGCAGGTTGAGTGGTTAGCAAGCCAGGATATTTTTATTCTGAAGTGAATTCTTCTCCTCGCTCCAAGAAGGACATTGAGGAGCTGGAGCAGGTCCAGAGAAAGGCAACAGAGCTGGGGAAGGGTCTGGAGAAGAGGGCTGGGGAGGAGCAGCTGAGGGAGCTGGGGGTGTTGAGTCTGGAGAAGAGGAGGCTGAGGGCAGAGCTCATTGCTCTCTACAGCTCCCTGAGAGGAGGCTGCAGCCAGCCGGGGGTTGGGCTCTGCTCCAAGGAATGAACAACAAGACAAGAGAAACAGCCTCAAGTTACCCCAGGAGAGATTTAGGTTGGACATGAGGAACAATTTCTTCCCCTTGAAGGTTGTCCAGGCCTGGCCCAGGCTGCTCAGGACAGTGGTGGAGTCCTCATCTCTGCAGGGGTCTCAAAGCTGCATATCTGTGGTGCTGAGGGCCGTGGCTCAGTGGTGACCTGGCAGTGCTGGATTAATGGTCAAACTCAGTGACCTTTAAAGAGTTTTCCAGCCTAAATGATTCCATGATGCTCTGGGAGGAAGTGTCCTCAAAGTGCTGCTATGTGGGACAGGCAAAAAACCCATCAGCTGGGTTAGAATTGATCAAGTGCTGCAAAGTCCAAGAGTCTGCTAAGGTGCTGCAGAGTGATAAGTAGTGCAGCTGTGCTTGTGAATAAGCCTTTGGGGGAGAAATCCAAGGGTGGCAGGACACAAAGCCCTGAAATCCTGCCTCAGAGCTCTGCTGTGCAGATGGCAAACCAGAGAAGCTGTGCTGTGTCCTGTCGTTTGCTCCAGCAGAACTCCTCTTGCCCACTGGGATCCCTCAGCATCAGCACACATCTATGAAGAACAGGTCTGACTCCCATCCTCCTGCTTCTTGGGTTCAGTTGAGCTGTAGTTCTCCACTCTGGTGTCTCTCTGGTGGTGGAAAGGATGTCAGGGGCTGCAGAGCAGGCACTGGACTGCAGTGAGCTCTGTTCTGGGACCATGTGCAGGCAGTGCTGAGTGCTGGTCTGCAGCTACACAGCCTCATCCTTTCTCTCAGCCTTTCCTTGCCCCACTTGCCCTTCCGTGCTGGGCCAGGAGGTGGATCTTTCCATGCGTTGCTTTCTGGCAGCTGGAGAACATCCCCTTTGCTCTTCTTCCAGCTTCTTGGTTGGGAGGAGCTTTATTCTGATCAGAGAATTCCATCAGCAGTTTTATTTTTCCAACCTCTGCTGTCTTGCTTGGCAAGGGCTCGCATTTTCCTTCCTCCGTGTCTAATCACATAACCATGGAATCATGCAATTGTTCCATCTGGAAAACACCTCCAAGATCATCTCTCCTATGAGGACAGGCTGAAGGAGCTGGGGGTTATTCAGCCTGGAGAAGAGAAGGGTCCAGGGAGACCTTAGAACTGCCTGCTGGTACCAGAAGGGGCTGCAAGCAGGCTGCAGAGGGACTGTGCCCAAAGGCCTGCAGGGACGGGACCAGGGGCAATGGTTTGAAATGAGAGCAGAGCAGATTGAGATTGGATGTGAGGAACAAGTTCTGCAGCAGGAGACTGCTGGAACACTGCAGTAGGTTGCCCAGGGAGGTGGTTGAGGCCTCATGCCACACCAGTGCTGAGCCAGGCCAGGCTGCTGGTGTACTTCTTGCCCACCTGGGCACACCCTGGCTCCTACTCTCTGTGTGTACACCCAGAAACACTCTTTATTTGCACCGAGTGGTGGCTTCATCTAATGTCTATGAAGTATCTCTCTTGGAAAGCCTTCATCTGATCTCCATCTGGGTACTCACTGCAAGCTCTACTCCACCAGCTCCCTGGGTTTCAATGCCCAAGCACTCAGGCAGGACAGAAGTTGTCTTTGCCTTGTTCCCAGCCCCTGCTCTCTGATCATTCTGCCCATGCTGTGCTTTCAGAAGGTGCCATGAAGTGTCCAGCAAGGATGTGGTCGTGGACATTGCCATTTTTGTTGTCTTTCCTAGTGCAGACTGTAAGGGTTGCTACAGGCCCCACTCAGCAGCAGTGCAGCAGAGAGCAGCACAGCTCTTGCCACAGCCTTGCTCTTGCCTTTGAGCCGTGCACCAAAACCATTTTCCTGTCGGATTCCTAAGCCTTTTTCCCTCAGAGACACTTCAGCTGGAGAAGCTGCAGCTCTCCAGAGCTCTCCCTATGGCACTACTCTAAGTGTCCAGCTCTCAGAACTCTGATTTCTTAACGAGTCTGCAGGGAAGTGACTTTTGGCTGGGTTCCTGTTTGCACAGGTGGCCCTGGGAGGGCTTCCATCTGCCCAGTGTCTTTGGCAGATGGATGCTCTCTGCGCTCAAGGTGTGTCTGAGCCCAGCACCTGGCCACTATGGGCATGCTTCTCGGAGCTGATTCCTCTTTCAGCAGCTGTCCCTCAGCATACCCAGCCTAGTGGCAGTGGTTTGCACCATGTCTCCTCTAGCTGCTGGCTCCCTGGCCCTGCTCTCTCCAGGAGCTGCCGAACGTGTTCCTGGCAGAGCGAGTGGACGTGGCTGGCCTGGTGCTCAGGCAGTGCCTTTCCTTTCTGCTTCTCCAAGCTTAGCAGTGCAGGCCACCAACAACTTGGAATCAGGAAGGTTGGAAAAGCCTTCCAGATCATCCAGTCCAGCCAGCAGTCCAACCCCACCACGGCCATTAAACCCTGGCCTCAAGTGCCATGGCCACAGGTTTCTGGAACACCTCCAGGCATAGGGACTCCACCACCTCCCTGGGCAGCCTGTGCCAATCCCTGACCACTCATGCAGTAAAGAAATTTTTCCTTATCTCCAACCTAACCCTTCCTTGACACAATTTCAGGCCATTGCCTCTTGTCCAGTTGTTAGTTAGTTGAGAGGAGAGGTCAACAGCAGCCTCACTCCATCCTCCATACGGGTAGCTGTAGACAGCAATGAGGTCTCCTTTCAGCCTCCTCTTGAGGCTAAACAACCTCAGCTCCTTAGCCTCTCACAGCATCACAGAGTGGTAAGGGTTGGGAGGGACATCCAGAGATCATCCAGTCCAAGCCCCTGCCTGGGCAGGGCACACAGGAACATATCCAGGTGGGTCTGGAAAGTCTCCAGAGAAGGAGACTCCACAGCCTCTCTGAGCAGCCTGCTTTTCAGGCTCCAGCACCCTCACAAGGACAAAGTTTCCCCTCCTGTTCCTGTGGCACCTCCTCTGCTCCAGCTGGCACCCAGTGCCCCTCTTCCTGTCCTTGCCCATCCCTGAGCAGAGCCTGCTCCAGCCCTGCACATCTTTGTCACAGCAATGAGGGCAGCCCTCAGGCTCCTCTGCTCCCAGCCCCAGCTCCCTCAGCCTCACAGGAGATGTTCAGTGCCTGCAGCAGCTTTGGGGCTCTGGGATGGACTCTCTCATGCAGTTCCCTGAGGTCCTGCTTGACCTGAGGGGCCCTGAACTGGACACAATATTCCAGGGGTGGCCTCAGCAGGTTAGAGCAGAGGGGAGGAGAACCTCTCTGACCTACTCACCACAGCTCTTGTAATCCACCCCAGGATGCCCTTAGCCTTTTTGGCCACAAGGGCACATTCTGGCCACCAGGACCTCCAGGTCCCCTCTCCACTGTGATGCTCTCCTCATAAGAGCTACTTTCCAAACCCCTCACCAGCATCACTGCCCTACAACTTTCCAGCCTTAGTTTCCTCTTTTAAGCCTGTTCAGTTGTGGCTGTAAAACCCCTGGGAGCCCTTTGGCTGCCTTCAGTGGCTGTTGGTTTCTGTGCTGGCCTTAAAGGACCACAGCTCTGAGTGATCCCAGAATACACCAATGACCCCAGCATGTAGCCTGGAAGCCAGCCCCACTTCTTCTCCACCATGACAGCAAAATCTCCTCGTAGCCGTTCAGCAGTAGGGTTCCTCCTGGCTGCTGAGTGTCCATCTGGTGCACATTGTTTCCACCACTTGGGCTTTCTTCAGTGCTGGACTGCTGCCTAGTTAAGCAGAGCAAACTTTCCTATGTGCAGGATGAATGATTTTTGCCTTCCCTGGTGCTGAAGTAGATCTAAGGGATAGCATCTGAGCTGCTCTGAACTTTGAGCTGGAAGCAGCTGGGTTGAGATGGGACATTAGGAAGAAATTGTTTGCAGTGAGGGTGGGGTGACTCTGGAGCAGGTTGCCCAGGGAGGTTGTGGATCACAGAATCACATGTGAATGATCTGATTCTGTGATCCACGACCTCCCTGGAGGTGTTGAAGGCCAGGCTGGATGAGTGAGTTGCTGACAGGCCTTGGTAATGCACAAGACATAGAGCTGCCACTCTGCCAGCTGGCTGGGCTGGCTCTGTTCACACCTTGCTTTTGTCACTCAGCGAGGCAGATGTGATTCAGAGAGGCCCAGGGAGCGACTGCTGAGCTGTTTGCTGTGTTCAGAGGGATTTTTGGAGGAGGCTTGCACATCCCAGAATGGAAAACATGGATAAGCTTCTCTCTGTGGGTGCCCTCACAGCCCTCCTCCTTCCTCTTAGATTCAAAGTGCTGCAGTTGTTTGTTTCAAAGAGAAGAGCTGGGTCTAAGCCACCTTCTTCAGCCTTGTTGGTGTCTCTTCAGCTCTGCCAGCCTTGCTGGTGTCCCTTCAGCTCTAATCTCTTGCAAACACTCAAACAGTTCTCATAGATCTTGCTGGAAAACTGTTCCTGGGACTTAGAGATAACAGGATGGCAGTTCCTTTTGAGTTATGTTCTGCCAGGGCCATCAACACAGCAAGCAGAGAGTTGCCTCTGGAAATATCCTGAGAGGTTGGTTTGTGAAAAGAGGGTAACTGAGAGCCCTGGGGCTGAGAGCCTGCAGAAGAGCAGCCCCAGAGGGCATCTGAGCCATGCTCAGCAAGAGCTAAAGGAGCTGTGGGGAGCAAGATGCTGGAGCCAGGCTCTTGTCAGTGGTGCCCATGGACAGCACAAGGGGCAGTGGGCACAAAGTGGCAGCCAGGAGGTTGCATCTGAGCAGGAGGAGAAAGTTGTTTGTCGTGAGGGTGCTGGAGGCCTGGAGCAGGCTGCCCAGAGAGGCTGTGGAGTGTCCTTGTGTGGAGAGCTTCCAAGGCCAGCTGGGCACTGTGCTGCTGGGCAAGCTGCTGTGGGTGCCCTGCTTGAGCAGGAGCTTGGACTGGATGATCTCCAGAGGTCCTTTCCAGCCCCACCCTGCTGGGTTCTGTGTCTGGCAGAGTGCTTTGGCTGTGCTTTCTCTGACTTGTACTAGAAGCTGTAGCTCAGGTAGTTTTGACAGTGCCCACCTGCAGTGTGCTTGCTGTGTGTCCTTCTCCACTGATGTCACCTCACTGTCAGACCTTCAGCACAGGGTGACTGGAAAGAAGAGGATGACAATAAAGAAACTATTTCAGTTGTTATCATCAGAGTTGTAGCCTTTCAACACTTAAAGGTTGATCAGCAAGCTGGGGACAGGCTTTTGAACAGGGCCTGTTGTGGCAGGCCAAGGAGGGATGGTTTAAATTCATAAAGGGATATTGAGAGTGGAGAGAAGGGAGAAATGTTTGACAGTGAGGGTGGGGAGAGCCTGGCCCAGGCTGCCCTTAGAGGTGGGAGCTTTCCCATGGCTGGCAGCACTGCAGGTCAGGTTGTGTGGGGCTGTGAGCAACCTGCTCTAGCTGCAGCTGTCCCTGCTGGCTGCAGGGGGTTGGACTGGATGAGCTTGAAAGGTCTCTCCCAGCCCAACCCAGTCCATGATTCTATGATTCCATGATCTCATCTAAGCCATGTTTGATTGAGTCTTCCCTTTGGTCCCTACCTCTGTTTATGAATTCCAGTTCACAGTGTCTCATCTCTTAACTCTGCCCATACTCAGGGTTCCTGACACAGCCACCTCTTCTGGTGGCCTTCCCTTGGGAGCAGAGCCCAACCTCCACCTAGCTCCAGCCTCCTTTCAGGGAGCTGTAGAGGGCAATGAGATCTCCCCTCAGCCTCCTCTTCTCCGGGCTCAACACCCCCAGCTCCCTTCTCACAGCTGGCCACAGCCACCTTTTGTGGCTCTGCTTTGGTATTGATCAGGCCTAAAAATATCTGCCTGGAAAAAAACTTTGCCAGTCTCTGCCTTAGGACTGTGTTTGCCCAGCTAAATAACATCAAGAGAGGGCACCTTCCAGAGCTGCCTGCCCCTGCCAGAACCCACCCCTGGGACTGGCAGCCTCCTCTGGTGAGTCCTGCCTTGCTGCAGGACTGCTTTCAAGCATTTCAATATTTCATTCCAACCTCCAAATGCTTTTCCTAAGTTACCAACCCAGCACTTTAAATATTAACCACAGGCTATTTATAACGAGGCTGCTGCTGCTGCTGCTCAGCCCTGAGCTCAAATCAGTCCTGGCTTGCAGGGAGAGAGAGGAGAAAGGAGTAAAACCAGAAGGCAAACTCTTTGGATGAGTTGAAGATGGAGCCCTTGATTTTTGCCACTCGTTTGACAAGGATCCTGTTGGCTAATAGTTACAACAGAATCACTGCTTGGAAGTCAGTTTGCAGCTGACACCAAATTGGGTGGCAGTGGTGCAGGGTGGGAAGGCTCTGCAGAGGGCTCTGGCCAGGCTGCAGCCATGGGCTGAGGTTCAACAAGGCCAAGTGCTGGGTACTGCCTTGGGTCACAGCAACCCCAGGAAGGCTCCAGGCTTGGGGCAGAGTGGCTGGAAAGTGCCCAGCAGAAAAGGGCCTGGAGGTGCTGGGTGAGAGCAGCTGAAGAGGAGCCAGGGGGTGCCCAGGTGGGCAAGAAGGGCACCAGCAGCCTGGCCTGGATCAGCAGTGGTGTGGGCAGCAGGAGCAGGGCAGGGATTGTCCTGCTTTACTGGGCACTGGGGAGGCTACAGCTTGAGTGCTGGGTTCAGTTTTGCGCTTTTGACTCCCAGAAGGACACTGAGGAGCTGGAGTAGGCTCAGAGAAGGGCAACAGAGCTGGAGAAGGGTCTGGAGAACAGGGCTGGGGAGGAGCAGCTGAGGGAGCTGGGAGTGTGTAGCCTGGAGAAGAGGAGGCTGAGGGAGACCTTACTGCTCTCTACAGCTGCCTGAGAGGAGTCTGCAGCCAGGTGGGGCTTGGGCTCTGCTCCCTAGGAACAAGTGACAGGACTTGGCTTCAAGGAGGAAATGGTTTCAAGCTGCACCAGCAGAGGTTCAGATTGGACATGAGGAGAAACTTCTATCTCAGCCTTGGCAGAGTTAGAGAGTGGTTGCACTGGAGGAGCTGAAAGGGCTCTGCAACCCAACCATTTCTGTGATTCTGTGGTTTTCAGAGGAGGAAGATGCTCAGCCCTGACTTTTCAGTTGACTGTCCAAAGAGTTCGACTGCTGCAGCAGCACAGATTCACTCTACACCACAAAGCCCTACTGGGCTGCTCTACCAGAGGTGGCCATTCACTGAGCTCATGTTCCCAGCCCTGAGACCTTTTTAGCAGCTGAGCTTCCTCTCTGCTGCCATGTTTGGCTTCAGCAGAGTCAACAAAGGAGGCTTTCTGTTTTCACTGCCTGTCCACAAAGCAGTCCCTGGGATTTCGTTCCCTTTGGTGTGAAGAGTGTGGTGAGGAATCTTTGCTGGGGGCAACTGGGAGCTGATCTGGAGTTCCTTGTGCTTGCAGCATGTGGCTGAAGAGCTGCAGGACCTGCTGCAGTGGCTGATGGGGGCACCAGCTGGACTCAAGATGAACCGAGCCTTGGATCAGGTGTTGGGACGCTTCTTCCTCTACCACATCCACCTCTGGATCAGTAAGTGCAGCTGCCAGGCTTCCCAGCCTCTCCCTGGCACCTCTTGCTGTTTGCCTAGAGGCAGATGATGACTCAGAGAACACTGCTGCAAGTGCAGGCTCGTCTGAGAGCTTTCCTGTGTGGGAATGCAAGGCAGAGCTGGATTCCCACACGAGGAAGCCACAGACATTAAGCAAAGTGCTCCCAAGGAGCCCAGAGCACAGCAGAGCTTCCTCACCTGCTGCCAGTAGTGCTGAGAGGCCAAGGGAAGGCTCTAGGTCTTTGTAGGCTTTGCCATGTGAGGTAGCTGATAGGATGTTAGATTAGAAGGGCTGTGGCGAGTAGGTCAGAGAGGATCTCCTCCTCTCTCCTCTGCTCTGTCTAGGCCACATCTGGAATATTGTGTCCAGTTCTGGGCCCCTCAGGTCAAGCAGGTCCTCAGGGAACTGTGAAAGAGTCCATCCTAGAGCCCCAAAGCTGCTGCAGGCACTGAACATCTCCTGTGAGGCTGAGGGAGCTGGGGCTGGGAACTGGGAGCAGAGGAGCCTGAGGGCTGCCCTCATTGCTGTGACAAAGATGTGCAGGGCTGGAGCAGGCTCTGCTCAGGGATGGGCAAGGACAGGAAGAGGGGCACTGGGTGCCAGCTGGAGCAGAGGAGGTGCCACAGGAACAGGAGGGGAAACTTTGTCCTTGTGAGGGTGCTGGAGCCTGGAGCAGGCTGCCCAGAGAGGCTGTGGAGTCTCCTTCTCTGGAGACTTTCCAGACCCACATGGATGTGTTCCTGTGTGCCCTGCCCTGGGTGATCCTGCCCTGGCAGGAGAGTTGGGCTGCATGATCTGGAACTGCTGGAGTGGGTTCAGAGGAGGTCACCAAGATTCAGAGGCTGGAGAGCCTCTGCTGTGGAGTTGGGGCTGTTCAGCCTGGAGAAGAGAAGGCTCCAGGAGACCTCAGAGCAGCCTTCCAGAAGCTGAAGGGGCTGCAGGAGAGCTGGGGAGGGACTTTGGACAAGGGCTGGGAGTGCCAGGACGAAGGACAGTGGCTTTGAGCTGGGAGAGGGGAGACTGAGAGTGGAGAGGAGGACGAAATTCTTTACAGTGAGGGTGAGGAGAGACTGGCACAGGTTGCCCAGAGAGGTTGTGGGTCACAGAATCACAGAACGTGATCTGTGATCATATTCTCTGCTTCTGTGATCCACAACCTCCCTGGAGGTGTTGAAGGCCAGGTTGGATGAGGTCTTGAGCAACATGGGCTTGTGGGAGGTGTCCCTGCCCATGGCAGGGGGTTGGAACTGGATGATCTCTAAGGTCCCTTTCAACCCAACCCATTCTATGAAGCTGTGAATCTGAAGAAGTCCCTTCCAGCCCCTGCCCTTCCGTGGCTCTGTGAGCGCAGCCACAGTGGGCAGGAGCTCCCCACTTCTTGCACCAGCCAAGCATGGTCTTCTTTCTGTGCTTTTGCCCTGCTGAGGCAGGAGGCTATGTGCCCCCAGAGAGGTTTATTGTGCACAACCAAGGGGTGATCTGTGTTTGGGATAGCAAGAAAAAGGGGAATGGCTGCAGTGAAAGTTTTGGGTGCAGCTAAAAGAGAGTTCTACCGGGCCTCAGAAACGAGAGCTGGTGTCTAGAGGAGGTTTCCTGTTCTGGGGCAAGATTATAGGGCAGGGAGATCAGTGGGAAGATGCCTCAGTCCAATACTGACCCTCTGCAATATCCTCCAGGCTACATCCACCTGCTGTCCCCCTTCATTGAGATGATTCTCTGGTACGTGGCCCTGTCAGCCTGTCTGGGCCTGACTGTGGCTCTCTGCATCCTCTCCGACATCATCGCCCTCCTCACCTTCCACATCTACTGCTTCTATGTCTATGGAGCCAGGTGAGTTGGTGGCCCTGGGCTGTGTCTTGGGTGTCACAGACTCAGAGGTTCAGAGAATGGGTTGGATTGGAAGGGACCTCAAAGATCATCCAGCTCTGACACCCTGCCATGGGCAGGGACACCTTCCACCAGCACAGGTTGCTCAAGGCCTCATCCAACCTGACCTTCAACACCTCCAGGGAGATTGTGGATCACAGAATCATAGAATGTGATCTATGATCATATTCTGTGATCTACAACCTCCCTGGGAAACCTGTGCCAGTCTCTCCACACCCTCACTGCAAACAATTTCATATCTCCCCTCTCCCAGCTCAAAGCCATTGTCCCTCATCCTGGCACTCCCAGCCCTTGTCTAAAGTCCCTTCCCAGCTCTCCTGGAGCCCCTTCAGCTACTGGAAGGCTGCTCTGAGGTCTCCTTGGAGCCTTCTCTTCTCCAGGCTGAACAGCCCCAACTTCCAGCCTGTCCCCATGGGGGAGGTTCTCCAGTCTCTGATCACCTTCGTGCTCTCCTCCAGGCAGCAGGTTCAGGGTTACAACATAGCTGTGACACCATCGTGTCATTGTCTGGAGTTCCTGGAGAGGGCCCCATGGCCTGAGAGCTGGGCAGAGTCTCTGGGGTGAGGTGGGGGGTGGGTGAGAGTGCAGGGAGCTTTGAGACATGGCTGGGACACCTCAGGGTTATTCTGCAAGCGGTGCCCACCAGTGTGCTCTGGTCCTGCCCTCCCTTAACGGGTGCTGCAGCCCTCACAGGCTGCTGTAGAAGAGCTGCTCTTGCTAAGGAGATGAGGGACACTGGCATAAATAAAGGCTTAGGAAGTACAGAAAGGGCATGGTCCCTCCCCAGGCTGTGAGTGGGGGGCTTTGCACTACAGACAGCAGAAGAAGTAGGAGTTCAGGGCATGTTTGGAAGTCCTGAGATGTGAGGATGACTCGGGTCTGGGGCCAGCTCACAGCCAGCAGCAGATAAGGGCAGTCTTTTCCCAGCACCTCTCCTGACTGAAGCTCCTGTCCTGGTTTTGTTCCTCCTCGTTGTGCAGAGTGAAAGAGACAAAGCATTTTCTCAGCTGATTGCTTCTCCCTTGAGAGCTGCAGGGAGCCAGACCCCTGACCTGTGTGGCAGAGGCACAGGCAGCTTCCCTCTGGCACCAAACTGCCCCTGCTGTGCCAGGTGGAGAGTCAGGAGGGGACAGCAGCACAGCCACCACCACCTCTTGTGTTCACAGCATCACAGCATGTCAGGGGCTGGAAGGGACTTCCAAAGCTCATCCAGTCCAGCCCCCCTGCCAGAGCAGGATCACCCAGAACAGGTCACACAGGAACACATCCAGGTGGGTTTTGAATATCTGCAGAGAGGGAGACTCCACAACCCCCCTGGGCAGCCTGTTCCAGTGCTCTGTCACCCTCACAGGGAAAAAAATTCCTCCTCACGTTTCCATGGAACTTCCTGTGCCTCAGCTTCCACCACTGCCCCTTGTGCTGGCATTGGGCATCACCCAGCAGAGCCTGGCTCCATGCTCTAGGAGCATCACATCTTTATAAACATGCATGGGGGCAGCCCTACAGCTCCTCCTCTCCAAGCAGCACAGCCCCAGCTCCCTCAGGCTCTCCTTGGAACAGATCTTCCATTCCTTTAACCATCCTTGTGGCTCTATGCTGGACTCTCTCAAGCAGTTCTATGTCCCTCTTGAACTGGACACAGTACTCCAGATGTGTCCTCACCAGGGCAGAGTAGAGGGGCAAGAGAACCTCTCTGACATACTCACCACAGCCCTTCTAATCCACCCCAGGATGGCATTGGCCTTCTTGGCCACCAGAGCACATTACTGGTTCATGATCAGCCTCCCACTAGGTCCCCTCCACTAGGACCCCCAAATCCTTTTCCCCTTCGCAGCCTTCCAGCAGGTCAGTCCTCAGCCTGTACTGTTCCTTGGGGTTGTTCTTTCCCAGGTGCAAGGCTCTGCCCTTGCCCTTACTGAATTTCATCGAATTTCTCCCTGCAAATGGCAGGAAATTTGCTGTTTGAGGAGCTAGAGAAGCCTGAGATCCCCCTTTGCCACCCAGCAGCCTGGAACAAATGAACAAGCCAGCAGGTGGAACAAGAGTGGGCATGTGTGTGCAAGCAGGCAGGGCAGGTGGGGCAGGTGCTGCAGCTTGATGCCATCTCAGGGTGTGTGGGCTTGTTCCTGGCCTTAGAGCCACAGGGCAGGTGTGTCCCAGCAACCTGCAAGAGTTGTCCTGGGTAGCCTCCTGCCTAGGAATTAGTTCACTGAGCTGTGCCTGCCAGTCTGGTGGCACCCTGCCAGTTCCTTGAAGCTGTTGGTGTTCCTCAAAGCAGCCTCTTCCCTCGGCTCAGGCTCCTTGCCTCTGCCTTCACAATGCTGCCTTGAAACCTGAGCAGCCTCTGTGCCCTCCCTGGGCTGGGGAAGCAGCCTGGCCTGTGTAGCTCTTGCTTCCTCAGGCTGCTTTGCCCCACAGGTTGGCTGGGCCTCCTCTCTTCACATCCCTCTGTGTTGGACATTGCTTCCCAGGGCTCTTTGTGCCTCCTCTCCATCTCTTTCTTCCTCATTGCTATTCTCTAGGGGTGTCAGCTTCCCAGCCCTGATCATCCCAAGCTTTCCTCACTGTTGCTATGCTTCCAAGAGAGGAGATTTAGACTGGAAATCAGGCCAGGCTGGGAGAACTTGGGCTCTTCAGCCTGGAGAACAGAAGGCTCCAGGGAGACCTCAGAGCAGCCTTCCAGTAGCTGAAGGGACTCCAGGAGAGCTGGGAAGGGACTTTAAACAAGGGCTGGGAGTGCCAGGATGAGGGACAATGGCTTTGAGCTGGGAGAGGGGAGACTGAGGGTGGAGAGGAGGTAGAAATTGTTTGCAGTGAGGGTGAGGAGAAACTGGCACAGGTTGCCCAGGGAGGTTGTGGATCACAGAAACACAGAATATGATCTACGATGGAGAGGAGCTGAAGCCAGGCTGGATGAGGCCTTGAGCAACCTGTGCTTGTGGGAGGTGTCCCTGCCCATGGCAGGGGCTTGGAACTGGATGAACCAACCCAAATCATTCTCTGGTTCTATCAAGCATCTCCAAGTGTGGTAGCACCAAATGCTGAAAGCCAAAGGCAAGGGTGTAGGAGGGGCCCCCAGACAGCCAGCTGAGCTCTCCCAGCTGTTAAGGGTGTTGGAAGCTGTGGCTAGCTGAAGAAGGTACAGGGCTTCAAGTCCTCTCCCTTGCCTCTCTGTGCTGCTGAGGCCAAACTGAATTGCACAGACTCAAGTGTGAGGGGTAAGACCTTAGCCAGTGCTGCCATGGGATAGTGTGAAGGAAGGGGAAGAGGGCAGATGTGAAGCAGTGAGACAGCAGCCAGCTCGGGAACGAGCTTGCTGCTGGTGCAGGGACAGTGGTGGCATGGGGCTGGCCCTTGCTGCTGTGCCTAAGGGCCACTCTCCAGCAGCACTTGCCACTTTCCATGTGCTAGCCTGTGCCTCAGCAGGGGCAGAAAGCAAGAGCCTATGCACAGCCCTGGGGCATGGCCTGGCCTTTGCCCTCCAGAGGCCCAGAGCTGGCTGCAACAGCCTGTGCCAGGGGCTCAGCCCCTCTGGTTGGATTTGCGTCGCTCTCTGGGCTGTGTTTCTTTGGCCGCCCCACGTTCTGCAGCCTGGCTGCGGGAGCGGGCAGAGGGCTGTGATGCTGGCAGCTGGTTTGTGGTGCAGCTCAGGAGCTGATGCTCAGCCTCTTCTCTTTGCCCAGGCTCTACTGCCTGAAGATTTACGGCCTCTCCTCCCTCTGGCGCCTGTTCCGCGGCAAGAAGTGGAACGTGCTGCGGCAGCGCGTCGACTCTTGCTCCTACGACCTGGACCAGGTACTGCTCTGCTGCCGGCGGCTCGCTGCAGGCTGCTGCCCAGGGGCAAAGGGATCCCGTCCTGCCTCAGCTAATCATGGAGTCACACGGAATCACAGCAAAGCCCCCCAGGATCCCCAAGCCCAACTGTTACCCCTGCTCTGCAGAGCTCACCCTTAAACCACAGCCCCAAGCACCACATCCAGATGACTTTTAAACACAGCCAGGGCTGGGGACTGCACCACCTCCCTGGGCAGCACATCCCAGTGCCTGACCACTCTTGCTAGGAAAAACGTTTCTTCATGT
The DNA here is from genome assembly GCA_013400475.1 of Tricholaema leucomelas. Lineage (NCBI taxonomy): Eukaryota > Metazoa > Chordata > Aves > Piciformes > Lybiidae > Tricholaema lacrymosa > Tricholaema leucomelas. The sequence goes on from WAAF01019240.1 coordinate 412,743, forward strand.
CTAGTCTAAACCTGCCCAGTGGCAGCTTGAAGCCATTCCCTCTTGTTCTGTCACTGTTAACCTGTGAGTAGAGACCAGCAGCAGCCTTTCTACAACCTCCTTTCAGGTAGCTGCAGGCAGCCATGAGGTCTCCCCTCAGCCTCCTGTTTCGCACTAACCATCCCCAGCTCCCTCAGTCTCTCCTCATCAGATTTACTCTCCAGGCCTTTCACAGCTTCCTTGCCCTGCTCTGCACTGGCTCCAGCACCTCCACATCCCACTCTTCATCTGTGGCTCTTCAACCAAATGCTTTGGTTGCAGAGCTGCAATAAGAGAACAGCAACTGTGCTGCCCTGCAGCATCGCTGCATAGCACCTTCAAATGGTCTGGCTTGGAAAGGACCTTCAAGATCATCCAGATCCAACCCCCCTTGCCATGGGCAGGGACACCTCCCAACTAGTCCAGGTTGCTCAAGGCTTCACCCAGCCTGGCCCCAGACACCTCCAGGGAGGCTGTGGATCACAGAATGTGATTCATGTTCTGTCATCCACAACCTCCCTGGGCAACCTGTGCCAGCCTTTCCTCACCCTCACTGCAAACAATTTCTTCCTCCTCTCCACTCTGTCTCCCCTCTCCCAGCTCAAAACCATTGTCCCTCATTCTGGGACTCTCAGCCCTTGTCCAAAGTCCCTTCCCAGCTCTCCTGGAGCCCCTTCAGCTACTGGAAGGCTGCTCTGAGGTCTCCCTGGAGCCTTCTCTTCTCCAGGCACTGGATGTTCCCAGAGCCTAATTCTGGCCAGTGCTGAGTGCCTGCAAAGCTCCCCCCACCCTCCCCCGGGTGAGCTGCAGTGGGTGCTGCAGATGCTGGCAGCTCCTGGAGCATGGGAGCAAGTCTGGGGGAGGGAGGTGGGCTGGGAAGTGGTGCCCAGCAGTGTTGCCACAGTAACAGCCCTGCTGGAGCTGCTATTAAAGGCTCATTCACGCTGTGCTGCGCCTGGCCCACTCCTTCTCCCTCCAGCAGCAGAGGCAGCTTTTTGCCAAACCTTTTAAGCTCTCCTGAATTCCTGAAATGCTGTGGAAAAGGTCCACAGGGCCTAACCTGTTCTACCAGTGCCTTCAGGGCCAGTACCTCTCCTTCCAGTGCAGCCCAGCTTCTGTTTGTCTTTCTCACTGCTGATTAAAAGCCTCCATGCCAGGAAGACAGTTGGCATCAGGGCTCCATCCCTGTGTGCCTGGAGGAGAGTTGGTTTGGCACTTCAGGCTTCATCCTGCTGCTCAGGAGATCAGTGGGAATTACATCATTGGCCTAGGTGGGAAGAGACTTCCAAAGCAGACCTCAAAAGACTCCTGGAGATGCTCTAGATCACAGATCAGTCATGGTCTAGGCTACTCCAGTCCAACCATTCTCTAACTCCACCAAGCCTGGGGCTGAGCCATGGCCCTCAACACCACATCTCTGCCTCCTTGAAATACTTCTGGGATAGACATTAAACCACCAACTCAGGCAGCCTGGGCCAGCCTTTGAGGACCCTTTGAGAGAAGTTTCTTCTAATATCCAAACCAAACCTTTGCTGGTGCAACCTGAGGTCATTTCTTCTTATCCTGTCACTTGTTTCTTGGGAGCAGAGCCCAACCCCCACCTGGCTCCAGCCTCTTTCAGGCAGCTGTAGAGAGCAATGAGGTCTGCCCTCAGCCTCCTCTTCTCCAGACTAAACAACCCCAGGTCCTGGGCTGCTTCTCCTGAGGCTTGTTTTGCAGAGCCTTCTCTGGAGGTGCTCCAGAGGAGCAGAGAATCAGTTGCTGTGGGAAGAGGTTGAGTTGTTATCTGCTTCTGGCCACACTGTGGAGCTGGGGCTTTTGCTCCACCTCTGCTGGGGCTGCCTGGGTTATTTGCTGTCAAAACAGAGCCCAGCTGTGATCTCTGTGTGCAGAAGTAGCAGTGCCCTGTGGTCCTGTGGCCTCTGTCTTCTGGAAGTGGTGACTGAAAACTGAAGAGTCAGGCCCCTATGTGCCATAGATCTGCCTTCTCCCAGCTGGAATTAGACTGAAGCCAACTAGCCTGGCCCAGAATAAAAATGACTTTTTCTGCCAGCAGAAGAGCTGATGACTCCTGTTTCTCCAACAGCCCTTCAGCATTGCTCCCCCATCCCACTAACTCCGGCTGTCTTCTGTCTCCCACTTCCCCACTGAGCAAGAGGCAGAAGTCCTCAGCTGCTACTGCTGAGACTGTTTATCAACCAGGCCTTGCCAGCTTCTCCCCACCTGCCTGTTCTGCTGGAACAAGGAGGAGCAAAACCACTGCTCAGTTCTCTATGAAATTCCCTCCCAAATTTCCACATCTTGTGCCCTTCCACATTTTGCTGCAGCAGGTCCAGAGAAGGGCAACAGAGATGGGGAAGGGCCTGGAGAAGAGGGCTGGGGAGGAGCAGCTGAGGGAGCTGGGGGTGTGCAGTCTGGAGGTCTGGAGAAGAGGAGGCTGAGGGCAGAGCTCATTGCTCTCTACAGCTGCCTGAGAGGAGGCTGCAGCCAGCTGGGGCTTGGGCTCTGCTCTCTAGCCACAGGTGCTAGAAGGAAAAGAACTGGCCTGAAATTGTGCCAAGGGAGGGTTAGGCTGGAGAGCAGGAAGAATTTCTTTGCTGCCAGAGTGGTCAGGAACTGTCCCAGGCTGCCCAGGGGGGTGGTGGAGTCCCCATGCCTGGAGGGGTTCAGAAAAGGTGTGACCATGGCACTTGGGGCCAGGGTTTAGTGGCCATGGTGGTGCTGGGTTGCTGGCTGGACCGGATGAGCTTGGAGGTCTCTTCCAGCCTGAAGCATTCTCTGATTCTCTAATTTGCTGGTAAAATCTGAGCCATGGCTCTGAACCTTGGAGGGGCAGGGAGTGCACAAGCAGCAGAATCATGGAAGTTGCTTCCTGAGGACTCTGTTCTGGAGGAGGAAACCCTGAGGTTTATCTACAAAGGGCAAAATGCTGTCAGGTCCCAGGTCTTTATCCTTGCAAACAAACTCTTGTAACAAGGAGCCAGCATGAAAGGCCCAGGGAGGGAAAGAGGACTTAAAATATTGGAGGTGGCAGCATAGGGAGCAAAGAAGCACAGAAAGGAGTCTTGCAAAGTTTAGTTTTGTCCCAGTTTGCTGTTTCCTTTTGCTGTGATTTTGCTCTGCTAACCAAGAGGATGCTTCTGTGTTTCTCTCCCCCCAGTTATTTATTGGCACCTTGCTGTTCACCATCCTGCTCTTCCTCCTGCCTACGACTGCACTCTATTACTTGGTGTTCACCCTGGTAAGATACAACCCTTGAAGCTGTTCATGTGCTGACTTCTGAGGCATTAAATAGAGGTGGCCTGGTCCTTTACTGTCATCCACAGCCTGGGTGTCCCAGGAAGGGTCTCACACAGCCCATGGAGGCCAAGCAAAAGGACTTCAGGAGATGTGATTCATTCATAGAATCCTGGAATGGGTTGGGTTGGAAGGGACCTTCCTGATCATCCAGCTCCAAGCCCCTGCCATGGGCAGGGACACCTCCCACCAGCACAGGTTGCTCAAGGCCTCATCCAACCTGGCCTTCAACACCTCCCCACAGGGGACATTCACAGCCTCCCTGGGCAACCTGTGCCAGTCTCTTCACACCCTCACTGCAAACAATTTCTTTCTCATCTCCCCTCTCAGTCTTCCCTCTTCAGCTCAAAAACATTGTCCTTTGGCCTGGCATTCCCAGCCCTTGTCCAAAGTCCCTCCTCAGCTCTCCTGCAGCTCCTTCAGCTGCTGAAGGCTGCTCTGAGTTCTCCCCTGAGACTTCTCTTCTCCAGGCTGGGCAGCCCAAACTCTCCCAGCCTGTCCCCATAGCAGAGGTTCTCCAGCCTCTGAGCATCCTCATGGCCTCCTCTGGACCCTCTCCTTCAGCTCCAGGTCCTTCTTGTGCTGGGGGCTCCAGAGCTGGAGGCAGTGCTGCAGGTGAGGTCTCAGCAGAGCAGAGAGGCAGAATCCCCTCCCTGTGCTGCTGCTCTCCCTGCTCTGGCTGCAGCCAGCACACAGCTGGCTCTGGGCTGCCAGCGACCAGTGCTGGCTCCTGAGCACTTTGGTACCAACTGACACCCCCGAGGCCTTCTCCTCAAGGCTGCTCTCAGACACTCCTCACCCAGCCTGGATTGGTGCTTGGGATTGCCCCAACCCACATGTAGGACCTTGCACTTGGCCTTGCTGACCTTCATGAGGTTGGCTTGGGTCCCCCTCTCCAGCCTGTTCAGGTCCCTCTGGATGCTGTCCTTTCCCTCCAGGGTGTCAGCTGGGCCTCACAGCTTAGTGATGGAGGCTGCTGGGAATGGAAATCTGAATTCTCCCTTCCAGATTGTGACTGCTGAGAGCAGAGTGTCTCTGGTGGCCTTTCTTGCAGGGCACAGCTTCTGCCACCAAAGTGGCTTCATTTCATCTACACCCTGCAGCTGATGTTGTCCCAGAAGGTCAGGCAGGGTCTGGATTCCTAGCACTTCTAGACATCAACCAACCAGGGGAGGCTTTAGCTCAGCAGATGAGCTGATGACTTTGCAATGTTGCCTCTGCTGTTTGTCCTTGCAGCTGCGTTTGCTGGTGGTGGTTGTGCAGGGCCTGCTACACCTGCTGGTGGACCTGATCAACTCCCTGCCTCTCTACTCGCTCCTCCTGCGGCTCTGCAGGTCCTACAGGCTCGCAGGTAGGTCCTTCAGCACTGCACATCCAGAAGCTCAAGGATTCTCTTTCTCCCTTTGAAGAAAGGCTGAGAGCCCTGGGGCTGGTTAGGCTGGAGAAGAGAAGGAGGGAGAGGGAACCTTATCAATGCCTATAAATATCTGAGGGGTGAGTGCCACAAGGAGGGTGCCAGGTTCTTGTCAATGGTGTCCTGTGCTGGGAAAAGGAATAAGCTGGAACCCAGAAGGTTCCACCTCAACATGAGGAGAAAATTCTTTGGTGTGAGGGTACTGGAGGCTTGGAGCAGGCTGCCCAGAGAGGTGGTGGAGTCTCCTCTGGAGACTTTCCAAACCCACCTGGATATGTTCCTGTGTGACCTGCCCTGGGTGAGCCTGCTCTGTCAGGGGGGTTGGACTGGGTGATCTCCAAATGTCCCTTCCAACCTTTTAACATTCTGTGGTTCTGTGATCACAGAATGGCTTAGATTGGAAGGGACCTGAGAGATCATCTACCATGGGCAGGTTGCCTCTCAACTCATCCAGTTTGTCCCAGAACATCTCCAGGAGGAGGGCATCCACAGCCTCCCTGGGTGCATCTCACCACCCTCACACTGAAGAACTTCTCCCTCAGCTCAGTCTAACCCTGCTCTGGTCAGGTTTGTGCTCATTACCTCTTGTGCTGTCACTGAGAAGCACTGGAAAGAGTCTGGCCCCATCCTCCTGACACCTCCCCCTTAGGTATTTCTAAGCATTCACAAGAGCCCTCTCAGCCTTCTCTTCTCCAGGCTGCCCAGCCCCAGCTCCCTCAGCCTCTCCTCAGGTGAGAGCTGTCCCAGTGCCCTCAGCACCTCAGTGGCCCTGTGCTGGACTCTCTCCAGTAGTTCTTTGTCCTTCTTGAGCTGGGGAGCCCAGAAGTGGACACAGTCCTCCAGGTGAGGCCTGGAGAGAGGGTGAAGAACCAACCTTGACCTGCTGGAGCTGAAAGAAACAAATCACTTCTCACTGCACTTAAAACCTGCTGACAATGTGGAAGGGTTCACAAATGAGGAGAGCCTGCAGGCTCCATTTCCAGGCTCTCAGAGCTGAGCAGCACATCCTGGACCTTTCCCCATGCCTTGGTTTGTTCCTTTTCAGCTGGAGTGAAGTTCAGAGTCCTGGAGCAGCAGGAAGGAAAACCTCTCCGACTCCTTATGCAGGTAAGCCACTTGTGCCCTCCATGACATGTCCTGCTGAAGGCTTTCCCTCTGCTCAGCACCAAGCTCATTGTCTCAGTTGTAGCTGTTCTGAAGCTGGTCCCACTGAAAGGCCCCACTTAAAAACTGGCATCTGGAAAATGCTGGAACAGGGGAAATCCATTTCACATCAGGATCAGGGAGACTTAGAGACACTAAGGCTAGAAAAGATCCCCAGGGTCATCAAACCCAACTGTCAACCCAGCACTGCCAGATCATGGCTAAACCATGTCCCTCAGCACCACATCTCCATGGCTTTGAACCCCTCCAGGGATGGGGGCTCCACCTCCTCCCTTGGCAGCCTGTTCCAGGCCCTGACCACTCTTGCAGCAAAGAAAATTTTCCTCCTTTCCAACCTTACCCTCCCCTTGCACAATTTCAGGCCATTGCCTCTCCTAGGGAGAAGAGACCAACCTCTGCCTCACTGCAACCTCCTTCCAGGTGACTGTAGAGAGCAATGAGGTCTCCCTTCAGAATATTTTCTGACAGGGAAGGAGGTGATGGCAGCAGGGAAATCCTCGTTGTACTTCCAGGAGGGACACTGAAATAATTCCCAGAGAAGAGGGCTGGGGAGGAGCAACTGAGGGAGCTGGGAGCGTGCAGCCTGGAGAAGAGGAGGCTGAGGGCAGAGCTCATTGCTCTCTACAGCTCCCTGAGAGGAGGCTGCAGCCAGGTGGGGGTTTGACAGCCTTGTGCACTGAGCAGCACTCTCAAACCCTGCTGCTGCTCGTGTCTGCTCCTCTGTCTGTCTGATATTTAGCAGTGCTCCTGGCCAAGCTCCATTTGGTAGTGTTTGGAGGCACCATAGAAGTGGCCAAAAAGCTTCAGCCAGCCAGAGAGGGACCCTCAGCAGCTCAGCTGCTGGTTTCCTAGAGGCCAGTACCACACAAGAGCTGCTCTTGCCCTCCCCAACTGCTTGTGGTCATCCCTACAACACATCTCCTTGCTTCTGCCCTCTCTCTCCTTGCAGATCAACCCTCTGTCATATGGCAGCGTGGTACAGACCTACAGGCTGCCAACCTACAGCTGCTATCCTAAGGACTCCTGGACATCCCTCTGCAAGAAGCTGTTCCTTGGAGAGCTGATCTACCCTTGGAAGCACAAAGGAGAGAAGCAGGAGTAAAGGAAGCAGTGAAGCTTGAGAGACTTGGTCAGGAAACCACGTGGGATCCTCCTGCTTTTGGACCAAAGGCACCTCCAAGCCTAGGTCCCTGTGCCTAGGGTCTGGTGAGGTGGGAAGGGCCTGGATTTTCTCCAGGCAAGTATTTTTCAATATGATTTTTCAACTCTCCTCTTCCCCTCACACTCTCTTTGTGGAATATGCTGGGAAGGGTTCTTGAAGCCAAAGGTGAAACCCCTCAATGCCTCCTGAAAGCAGCATTTTGTGTGGGTGAGGAAGTACCTCCTGAGTGGGCTGCTGATGATGATGGGGTGATGATGATCTCCTTCCATGTGAGCTCCCCTGAGGTGTGTTAAATCAGCCCTTAGGGTGCTGCAAAGCCACAACACTGAGGTGCCAAAGGGTATTTTGGAGCCTTTTCTGCTTCAGCCTTCAAGCTGGTTGATCAAAGCCAGGATGGAGGTTCAGCTTGTTGAGTCCTACACTGGGTTGTCTCTCTTCAGGGGGGATTTGTTCTTCTCCTTTTAGCTGAGCTGGGGTTCACCCCCACAGCACAACACAAGAGTGGGGCTGGAGGCCCAGAACTTAGCCTGCCATACCTTTGTGCACATGGGGCCTGTGGGGCCTCAGCTACCTGTTCTGGAAGGCAAAGAGTACTTAGGTAGGGGGGAGGGGGAGCTGAGCCCTGAGCTGACACCACGACTGATGTGCTGAGCATAAGGCTCAGCCTCCAGGCTGCTCAGCCCTGCAGCCAGAGCTCTGGGCCCTGCTGGGGCTCAGGGCTCCTTCTCGTGGTGCCGGTGCCGGTGCCAGGCAAACGGGGCCAGCCCTGGCTGGGAATGTTCTGCCAGAGGACAGCAGCGGTAGCCCAGCTCTTGGACAGCTCCCCCAGCCCCGGGAGCGTGTGCTGTGTCCTTGCAGTGCCACTGCATCCTCCTCTTGCTCGGGGCCCAGCTGAGAGCCTCATCTTTTGCACTTTGTGCCAGTGAAGGGGCTTTAGAAGGCATCTCAGATGTAAGACATCTAAAGCCACTGCAGCTTCAGACATGTTTTCCACGGCAGAGTTTCCCTGCCCCTGTGGGTTGTGGTGCCCTGGACTGACTGCTCTCGCTTCAGTGTGAGGCTTCTGTTCCCTCTCTTGGGGAGGGTGCTTCTGAGCACAGGACTGTGATGTCCCACTGGGTATTTTGTGTGTGACACAAAAAGGACATGGACCTGATGGAGAGACCCTAGAGGAGGCTGAGAAGGTGATTGGAGGGTGGAGAACCTCTGCTGTGGGGACAGTTTGGGATAGTTGGGGCTGTTCAGCCTGGAGAAGAGAAGTCTCCAGGGAGACCTCAGAGCAGCCTTCCAGTGCTTGAAGGGCCACCAGGAGAGCTGGGGATAGACTTTGGACACGGGCTGGGAGTGCCAGCACAAGGGGGAAATGGCTTTGAGCTGGGAGAGGGGAGATTGAGAGTGGAGATGAGGAAGAAATTGTTTGCAGTGAGGGTGTGGAGAGACTGGCACAGTTTGCCCAGGGAGGTTGTGGATCACAAAATCACATTTTGTGATTCCATGATCCACAACCTCCCTGGAGGTGCTGAAGGCCAGGCTGGATGAGGCCTTGAGCAACCTGGGCTGGTGGGAGGTGTCCCTGCTCACGGCAGGGGGTTGGAGCTGGATGATCTTGAAGTTCCCTTCCAACCCAACCCATTCCAGGATTCTAAGAGTTTCTCTCTGCTCCAGCCATGAATAACTCCAGGTTGTGACAGTCTGAAAGATGTTTCTCCCTCCAGCTTCAGTCAGAGTGATGGAGACCCATCCTCAGTGGCACTCTGTGGAACAGATTTACACTTCCTGTCCCTCTCATGTTCCCACTGAAGCTCCTGACTGACATCACCCTGCTTCCTCCCACGCCTGCACCGTTTGCTTTGCTGGCTGCTGGGAGAACCTGGATTATTTTTGGTCTTGTGAAAATAATGCTTCTAATATCCTGGCTTCGAGATCTTCCTGGGAGCCCAGACAGCACACCACGGTCCTAATCGTGCCTTTCCTTTAGGATCCAGTGACCCAAAAGCCCCAGGGACAGCACAGAGCCATGAAAACCAGCAAAGCTGACCTGCCTGTTGGCAACTTGCCAGGCACACTGAGTGTTCCCCTGTTCCTTTGTGAGAGGCCGGTACTGACTGGGGGATGGTGAAATCACAGAACGAAAGAGGTTGGAAGGGACCTCTGGAGGTCATCCAGTCCAAAGCCCCCTGCCAGAGCAGGCTCACCCAGGATAGGTTGCACAGGAACACATCCATGTGGGTTTGGAAGCTGTGCAGAGATGCAGACTCCACAACCTTCCAGGACAGCCTGCTCCAGGGCTCTGCCACTCTCACAGTTCCTCCTCAAGTGCAGATGGAACTTCCTATGGTCAAGTTTGTGCTCATTGCCTCTTGTCCTGTCACTGGGGAGCACTGAGAAGAGTCTGGCCCCTTCCTCCTGACACCCACCCCTTAGGTATTTCTAAGCATTGATCAGACCCTCTCAGCTTCCTTTTCTCCAGGCTGCCCAGCCCCAACTCCCTCAGCCTCTCCTCAGGTGAGAGCAGTCCCAGTGCCCTCAGCATCTCAGCTGATTCCAGCCCTGCTTTGGGCACCTCCTCACACTGACACCGGCTCAGTCTTAATCTTCTGCAACATAGAGCACCTGGAGCTGGGACTTGCTGGCCCAACTGGGAAGTGTCAGCCCCTTGTGGGCACAGTTCTGTGCCACACAAAGCTGGTGCCTGAGCTCTCTTGCTGTTCCTCACCCTCAGCATTCTCCTTGCCCCACCATGGTGTCTGAGCCCAGGAGTTTGTCCCGCTGGCTGCTTGCCATGGCTCTCCTCTTCCTCTCCAGTCTCTGCTGTGCAAGAATCTGCCCCCACCCTTTTCCGACTGCACAGAGGCAGGACAGCAGCTGAGCAGACATCCTGCTCAGGAGACTTGGACCTGAGGTCAGCTCTCTAATTAGAAGCTGGGATCAGCAGCACCTTCGCAGCAGCACAGGCTGGCCCAGCACTGCCATTTCCTCAGGGAAGAGGCTGCAGGGGGTGTTCTTGGTCTCATTTATTTACCAGGATCAGTTTTGAGGCACTCACATTGAGGGGCTGGAGCTTGTCCAGCAAAGGGCAATGAAGCTGGGGAAGGGTCTGGAACAAGGAGGAGCAAAACCACTTCCCATTTCTCTATAAAATTCCCTCCCAAATTTCCACATCTTTGTGCCCTTCTGCATTTTGCTACAGCAGCTCCAGAGAAGGGCATCAGCATGGGGAAAGGGTCTGGAGAAGAGGGCTGGGGAGGAGCAGCTGAGGGAGCTGGGGGTGTACAGCCTGGAGAAGAGGAGGCTGAGGGCAGAGCTCATTGCTCTCTACAGCTCCCTGAGAGGAGGCTGCAGCCACGTGGGGCTTGGGCTCTGCTCCCTAGTCTCAGGTGAGAGAAGGAGAGGAACTGGCCTGAAATTGTGCCAAGGGAGGGTTAGGTTGGAGAGGAGGAAGAATTTCTTTGCTGTCAGAGTGGTCAGGAACTGCCCCAGGCTGCCCAGGGAGGTGGTGGAGCCCTCAGGGTTTGGTGGCCATGGCAGTGTTGGGTTGCTGGTTGGACTGGATGAGCTTGGAGGCCTTTTCTATCCCAGACAGTTCTGCGATTCTATCCTCAAGTCCACATTCTCAGTCCTTGGATGGGAAGCAGTTAAAGATTTCAGATCTTCTCTGATTCCCACCACACATCCCTCACAGCAGTCACAAGGAATCTTTGCCAAGCATCATCCAAAGGCTGCAATTGTGCAGATTTCTTGTGGTGCTTCATTTCCTTATGATTATTTCTTCCACTTTGTGGTTCCCAGTGCTGGCACAGCCTCTTGCTCCCCACAGCTCCTTTAGCTCTTGCTGAGCATTGCTCAGATGCCCTCTGGGGCTGCACTTCTGCAGGCTCTCAGCCTCAGGGCTCTCAGCCTTTGCTCCTCCCAGAGCTGCTCCAGGCCCCTCAGCAGCTTTGCAGCCTGCCCTGGACTCTCTCCAGCAGTTCTCTGTCTCTCCTGAACTGTGAAGCCCAGAACTGGACCCAGAACTCCAGATGTGGCCTCCCTAGGGCAGAGTAGAGGGGGAAGAGAACCTCCTTTAGTCTGCTAGCCACACTCTTCTCAATGCACCCCACAACCTGCTTGTTACACCACAACAGAATCACAAACAGGTGGGGATTGGAAGAAGCCTCTGGAAATCATCTGGTCCACTTCCCCTACTGGGCAGCCTGCTCCAGGCCTCCAGCAGCCTCTCAACAACCAACTTTCTCTTCCTGCTCAAATAGAACCTTCTGGATGCCGCTTTGTGTCCCTTGCCCCTTGTCCTGGCCCCAGACACCACTGACAAAAGCCTGACCCCAGCCTCTTACCCAGTCTCCAGTTCACATCTGCTGCAGCTGATCCTTCTCCCAAGAGTGGTTCATGGTTTTAAATAAAGGATTTTACAGGATCCAGGGGGAGCTGAGTTGAAGACCTGTGTGTGTGCAGTGCTGGCCGAGCAAGCTGGCACTGCTGAGTCTCCAGCAGCTCATTTCTTCTTCTTCAGCAGCAAGGCACTGTCTGGTTTAAAGTGTCCCCATCTGAAGGTGACTCCTTTCCCACCACAGCACTCCTGCTTGACAAGTCCAGTGACAAGCCCTGGCTCTGTCAGCAGCTTCGTGCTCACCATGGCACCATTTCTTTGGCCAGAAGGACTGGGCAGAGCCATTCTGCTGCCAGCAGGGCTGTGCCAGCAGGTCCACATGCAGCTGGGACCAGAAAGACTCTGCATGGTTGGAAGTGCTTGTGTGTGGGAGCTTAGGGATGGAGATCTTTGTTTTCACAGAATCACACAGTGGAAGAGACCTCTGGAGATCATCCAGTCCAAACCCCTCCTGCCAGAGTAAGATCACCCAGGGCAAGTCACACAGGATTACATCCAGGTGGGTGTGGAAGCTCTGCAGAGTAGGAGACTCCACAACCTCTTTGGGCAGCCTGCTCCAGGGCTCTGCCACTCTCACATTACAGAAGTTCCTCCTCATGTTCAGATGGAACTTCCTATGGTCAGGTTTGTGCTCATTGCCTCTTGCCCTATCACTGGAGAGCACTGAGATGAGTCTGGCCCCATCCTCCTGACACCCACCCCTTAGGTATTTCTAAGCATTGATCAGACCCTCTCAGCCTGCTCTTCTCTAGGCTGCCCAGCCCCAGCTCCCTCAGCCTCTCCTCAGATAAGAGTGTGGAATTTTTGATTAATTAAACCTTTTAATCAGAACTTAAATGGATTTTGATGACAATGGAATGATATGTTGGGAGGAAAATCCAGCTCTTCTCTCTGGAGTCACCACACAGCACCCTTGCAGCTGCCTCAGCAGCGTTAGCTGTCACCACGGGACTGGGCAGGGTCCTGCCTGGAGGCTCAGCTGGTCCAAGCAGGCTGAGTCCCAGTCTTCAGGCCATGGTGGGATGGTTCTCAGTTCTCTGCTCTCCACACACAGAAGGTGTTTCACCATTTGCCCAGCTGAGGAACACTGCCACGGCCAAGCCATGAAGCCCCTGCCAGGAGGATCGCTGGTCCTGTGGACCTTGCCTCAGGCTGGGGTTGATGCTCCCCCAGCTCTGCTTTTCCTTCTCTGCTGCTGTTTTCCCTGAGCCTGACGCTGATGCTTAGCCTGAGAGACAGGACAAGCCTCCCTGCAGCACTTAACGCAGTGCCAGCAGGGGCACAAGTTGTGACCAGGCATGATGGACACCTTGTGGCCACTCCTCACATGGCAGCAGTCACACGCCTCCAGGCAGCTTTCCCTTTCCCCTTCCCCTCTCTCCTCTTTTCTCTCCTTTCCTACTCCTTTTATTTTTTTTTTAATTTTCATCTTCTGACCCACTCTCCTTTCCCTTCCCTGCCAAGCTGGGAGCTGCGGGCATCCATCCACCAGGCAAGGCAGGAGGCCTGAAGGGAAGGACGTGATGGATGCTGCTGTCCTCCAATCGTGAGGCAGGCAGGAAGGGATTCAGCACTGGGACAGGAGCAGAGAGGAGGCAGGACGAGGCAAATGGGGACACTAGGGGCTGCAGCCTGAAAGCTGGAAGAGAAACAAAGGGGAAGACTGCTGGGGCATGGTGGGCACCAGCCTGTACCCCTAGCACTGCTGTCACCCTGCACATCCTGGGTGTGTTCTTGCTCACCCACTGTCCCCAAAACTGGGATGGACACAGCACCTCATGATGAGACACATCCATTTCCAGCCCTCCTGTGAGACCTCCTCTGACCCAGTGGAGCTGTTTCCAGGCTGGTTTGGCAGCGATGGGCAGTGAGGTTAAGGGAGAAAGGATCTCTCCCTCCACCCATTCCCATAACTGGATCATAGACTCATAAGGGTCACTGATTAACTTGGGTTGGAAGGGACTTTTCAAGCCCATCCAGTCCAAGGGCCCTGCAGTTAGCAGGGACAGCTGCACCCAGAACAGGTTGCTCACAGCCCCACACAACCTGACCTACAGTGGTGCCAGCCATAGGGCAGCTCCCACCTCTCTGGGCAGCCTGGGACAGGCTCTCCCCATCCTCACTGTCAAATATTTCTCCCTTCTCTCCACTCTTAATCTCCCTCTTGCGGTTCAAACCATCCCTCCTTGGCCTGCCACAACAGGCCCTGCTCAAAACTCTGTCCCCAGCTCTCTCCTGGCCCCTTGAAGCACTGCACCAGGAGGTCTCCCTGGAGCCTTCTCCTCTCCAGGCTGAACACCCCCAACTCTCCCAGCCTGGCCTCTTCAGCCTTTCTTATCCAGCCCAGATACAGGACTTTGCCCTTGGCCTTATTGAACCTTGTGAGGGTCTCATGGTCCCACTTCTCCAGCTTTTCCAGGTCCTTCTGGACGGATGCCATCCCCCAGGCCTGTTACCCGCACGGCTCAGACGGTGTCATCTGCAAACGTGCCGTGGGTGCCTCAGTCCCACTGCCCAGGTCATTGATGCAGACACGGGAGAGACCTGGTCTCAGTACGGACCCACTGGTTCGAGGACCTCTATCTGGCAGTGGAGTTTCGAGAGCAGAGGGCTGTCGGGAGCGGTGGCCAAGGCCGCGCAGCAGCCCCCAGAGGTGACAGCGCTGCCCTGTCCCCAGTGTCACACAACGCACAGCACCAGCCGCCTCCACTGCTGCCACGGCCTCGCTGTCCCGTCATGCTCCGCGCCGCAGGGCAGGCCGGCGACCGCGCCCCGCCCGCTCTTCCCACCGACCCCGCCCCACAGCTTTGACAGACATATCTCTGAGCCTATAGGAGCGCTCAGGCGGCACCGGGGCGTGGCTGGATTTGACAGACGTGCTTCTAAACCTATGGAAACCGTTCAGCCGCATCGGGGCAGGGCCATATTTGACAGACAGGTTTCTGAGCCAATGAAAGCGGGGGCAGCCGGGCGGAGGATGGTCTCTGCCAGCGCTTCTCCTCGGCCCTTGCGGGCGCTGCGCGTAGGCTGCGGCCCTGGAGGGGCTACGCGGCGCGGTCCGGCTCGGCCTCGGTCGTCCCGGCCCGCAGGTGGGTAAGCAGGCTCGGCCGGCGCTGAGCTCTAACCCCGCTGGTTCGGGCCGCGGGGCGTTGGTGGGGCGGCGGCGCTTTGTGGGGGCGGGTGCGGGGCTTTGTCAGCTGCGGGGGGCGCTGAGGAGCCCGCGGAGCCGGGCAGCCTCTCCTCCCCTCCTCCTCCGCCTCATCTTCTCCTCCTCCTCTCGCCGCAGGTCCCAAGCGCGTCCCTGGGCGGAAGATGCGAGGCGAGGCGGAGGGCCAGCTGTGAGCTGCGGTGGGGGCAGAGGCCCGGCGGTGTCCCTGGAGCGGGGCCGGAGCCCGCCCTCAGGCCGGCGGCCGGAGGATGCGGATCGGGCCTCCACGCCGATGAGAGGGAGGATGGGAACCCAGGGCAGCCCGGTGAAGAGCTACGATTACCTCCTCAAGTTCCTGCTGGTGGGGGACAGCGACGTGGGCAAGGGGGAGATCCTGGAGAGCCTGCAGGACGGGGCCTCCGAGTCGCCCTACGCGTACAGTAACGGTAAGGGGGGCTGGGGGGCAGGATCCCGCCCAGCCGCGGCCTCGGTGGGGGGCCCGGCCCGGAGCTGCAGCACCGGTGAGGGGCAGCAGCAGGGAGCCGTGCGAGGGGTCAGTGCCCTTGAGAGGCCAGCGGTGGGGAGGGAGGGCTTGGTTTGCCTTTGTCTTTGTTTATTTTCGCTGCCTGGAAGCACAGCGTGCTTTCCCGGGGGCTGTGTGATGGGAAGGCCCTGGCGGTTCCTTAACATCGCCAAGATTTGCGGGAGGGTTTTGCCGGTGAGACAGCAGTGGGATCGTGCCCGGTGTAATCCCTGGGTGGCCGCATCCCGCAGGGCAGCCGTGCCCTTCTCGGACAGAGCTGTGCCCCGGCACTCCCGCTTCCAGCCCAGCTGCGGTGCCGCGGCCGCCGCAGGCTGAGCGCCGGACCCGGGCGGTACCGGAGGAAGCGGCGTCTGTAACAAAAGGACTGGAGCCTGCTTCCCAGGCCGGAGCGGCTCTCGCTCGGTGGCTGCCCGGTCCGCCTCCCGCAAACATCAAGGTTTCCAGTGGAGCCCATGACAGACCATTAACTACACTGTCACAAGACCGTAATTAAGAGCCAAGGAGTGGCGCTGTGCTATTTCCTGCGTCCCCTCACCGCGGCTAAAGCGTGACATAGCCTGGCAGGGTGCAGGTCCTGGGGTGCTTTTCAATCTGTCATCCTTCCTGCCCCCAGCCTCCACGCAAAATAACGTCTCCGGGGGCTCAATAGAAGTCATCCCATTCAGCCCCTGCATCATGGCTGGAGCAGGTGGCGCTTTGCGTTGCCTGTAAGCAGGAGGCTGAGACAAATGGGGTGCTTGTCAAGTGCTCTGCCTCGAAGCTGGCTGGGCTCAGAGCGTGGCTTGGCTCCTCACCCTGTGTTCACTCCTCGCAGCTACTACCAGCTCTGTAGGAGCTGATGCAAGCGAGCACCTGCTCCGTGGAGATTTACAGGGAGGTGGTGACTCAGAAGCCAGGCTGCTTGTGAAATGAGAGCAGCAAATCTGGGAAATAGAATGCAGTGGGTAGCATTCATCCCCTTGGGTGTCTGGCTGAGCCGGTGTGGTTTGCCTTCGAGGAGGTGCTTGGCGTTTTTAAGCTTCCCTGAAGAGAGATGGTAACTCTGAAGGAGCTGCCTCATCTGGCAGCTGTGGAGCTGCTCGTTGGGGCTCGTGTTTGCTAAGTAGAGAGGTGTGAAGAGTGTGGCAGGGTGGCTGTTTGAAGCAAGGTGTTAATGCTGGTGCTGGTTTTGAGCACTGTGCTGAAGGGGCTGATGGAGGAGTGAGGGACAAGTCCAGTTACAAAGGGAGTTTGTGATGGCCTCTTTGGTATCTTCATAAAGCTTTGTCTCTGTATCTGAAGGGGCCTACAGGAGGGCTGGGGAAGGACTATTTACAAGGCCTTGTAATGACAGGATATGGGATGGTGGGTTTGAACTGACAGAGGGGAGATTTAAACTGGATGTTAGGAAGAAGTTCTTTATAGTGAGGGTGGTGAAACGTTGGCACAGGTTGCCCAGGGAGGCTGTGGCTGCTCCCTCCTTGGAGGTGTTCGAGGCCAGGCTGGCTGAGGCCTTAAGTGACCTGTTCTAGTGGGAGGTGTCCCTGCCCATGGCGAGAGGTTGTGACTGGATGAGCTTTGAGATCCCTTCCAGCCTAAACCAATCTATGATTCTGTACCAGCTATGTTCTAACACAATACCCCCAGCTTTCCTCTGGAGAAAGAAATCTTGGTGACCTGGCTTTCAGAAGCTTCTGTGGGCAGCTGAGCACACTGCTCGTCGGGGAGAGAGGCCACGGACTCTTTGTTCACGGTGGTACATGCTCTGGTAGTCTCTGTTTCTGGTGCTACTGCCAAGCCTCTGGGATAATCAGATCGAGTAGCTTTGAAATCTGACTGTGTTTGATGCTGCTGTTGGTCCTGGCAGCCTTGGCAATCAAACTGCCTCCATCCCTGGCACAACTGGCAGCGATAGGGCAGGGGTCTCTGCCAGCCTGCTTCCAGCCAGCCTGGGCAGGGACCATCCCCTGATGGGAGGGCCACTTAGACCTTGTCAGCAGCCTGTGCCTGGCTTCCTTTTTGACACATGCTTGGAACCATCCCGAAACTGCCACGAGGGAATGTTACACACAGCCTCTTTCACTGCTTGTGGCCAAGAGAGCAAACGGTCTCCTGGGGTGCATGAAGAAGAGTGTGGCCAGCAGGTCAAGGAAGGATCTCCTCTCCCTCTACTCTGCCCTAGGGAGACTGCAGCTGGAGTACTGTGTCCAGTTCTGGGTTCTCCAAGAGGTACTGGAAACTACTGGAGAATGGCCAATGGAGGCTACAAGAATGATGGACTGGAACATCTATGTGATGAGGAAAGGCTGAGAGACATGGGGCTGGGTAGGCTGGAGAAGAGCAGCCCCAGAGGGGATCTCTATTAAAATCTGAAGGGTGATGAGCAGGAAGGGGCCAGGCTTTTTTCCGTGGTGCCCAGCAACAGGACAGTGAGCACAAACTGAAATCCAGGAGGTTCCAGATGAACAGGAGAAAGTTGTTTGATGTGAGGGTGCTGGGGGCCTGGAGCAGGCTGCCCAGAGAGGCTGTGGAGTGTCCTTGTGTGGAGAGCTTCCAAGGCCAGCTGGGCACTGTGCTGCTGGGCAAGCTGCTGTGGGTGCCCTGCTTTGGCAGGTTGTTGGAGTGGATGATCTTCAGAGGTCCCTTCCAGCCCCACCCTGCTGGCAGTCTGGGATATGAGTAAAAGTTGCTCTTGGCCTTTGTAGGACATGAGTGATGCCCCTGCAGCTGAGCTGCAGAATCCCTGGGTACCAAACTTCTGATGACATAGGAACAGCATCCCGAGGAGGCTTTGGAGATGCAGCTGTCTCTGTGTTTCTCAGCAGTTTCATGCTGAAGTTCCTGTGTCACTCTCCAGGTGCATCAGGCCTGCAGGGAGGTTATGTCCTGTGGTTGGATGTTGTCACCTCCCACCCCAGGAGGGTTCTGTGACCGAGTTGTGCTGAACATTTTGCTTTCTATTAGCAATTCACAAAGGCCCTGAATTAAGCCTTCTCACTGGTGGTCTGGTGGCAATGTGAGCTTTTGGGAGAACATCTGTGTTCTTCTGGGCTCCCAGTGGTGTTCTTCCCAGCTTTCACTTCCCTGACTCTCCAGATCCACAGTGATGGCTGCAGGTTGCCATCCTTGGAGCCCCACAGCTGTTCCAAACACCTCAAGGACCTCATCTGGGATCTGCAAGTCCTACCTGTGTGCCAAGTGCCCTCTGCTTTCAGCACACACTCCTCTTCCTGAGGTCCAGAGAGGGCTGCCCTGGCCCCTCTGCTGTGAGCTGTGGTGTCAGGGCTGACTCAGAGCACAAGGACTTGTCCTCCCAGCGGCCATGAGTCAGGTACACACATCTCTTGTCTCTTCCAGGCTTAAACTGCTGCCTGGGCTCTGTCCCTATCCATCCCCAGCTGCCAAAGCAGGACAGAGACTGAGAATCATAGAAGTTTGGATTGGAAGGGACCTTAAAGATCCCATGGGCTGGGAGACCTCCTGCCAGTCCAGGTTGCTCAAGGCCTCATCCACCCTGGCCTTCAACACCTCCAGGGAGATTGTGGATCCACAGCCTCCCTGGGCATCCTGTGCCAGTGTCTCTCTACCCTCATCTCCAGTCTAAAGCTCCTCTCTTTCAGCTTAAGTCTCTCTGGTTGCAGGGTGGTTTTGGACATGAAGGTGTGGTGGAGCTGTGTGAAAGCAGGGAGGTGTTTGTGCCCTGCAGAAGGAAGATGAAGCTGTCCCTCACCTGAAGGACCTGTGGCTTTGTCACTGCTGTGTCACACATCCCCTTTCCAGTATCTAAGCCCTTCGTGTGTTTGTGCTGAAATGATCTTGCACAGCTGGTTTGTTGGCTTGGCTGGAGAGTTGCATCCAGAGCTGGTGAGTCAGGGGAGGACTCCCTCATGGAAACCACTCAGCAGGCACGAGTGCCAGCAATGCTCCATGAGGCAGTGCCCAGAAATAGGGCCAGGGCTGCTGCCACCACGCAGTCATGAGGGTGATGTGCTCCATCCTCACGTGATGGGAGGGCTTTTTCTGCCTTCCTCCTTACCTGCTGCTGCTCCCACAGGAGACAAGTGTGTGCCAGGGGGAGAGGAGGGCATGGTTCTGAGCAGATGGCTTTGGCTGGAAGGAGAATGGAGATGGATTTATTACTTATTTTCACCCTGTCCTCAGCTTGTGTTGAGGAAGTGATGAGGACCAAGCCTTATGGCCACACTCTCATCTCCTAGAGATAAAGCCAGAAGGAAAGCCTTGCCCTGCCCTAGTGCCTTGTTTCCACCCCGTCTATCAGCAGGGCCTTAGTGCCTTTGTCACAGCATCACAGAGTGGTAGGGACTGGGAGAAGCCTCCAGACATCAGTCCAACCCCTTGCCAGGGCAGGGCACACAGGAACACATCCAGGTGGGTTTGAAAGTCTTCAGAGGACACTCCACAACCTCTCTGGGCAGCCTGCTCCAGGCTCCAGCACCCTGAGATGAAGTTTCCCCTCCTGTTCCTGTGGCACCTCTGCTCCAGCTGGCACCCAGTGCCCCTCTTCCTGTCCTTGCCCATCCCTGAGCAGAGCCTGCTCCAGCCCTGCACATCTTTATCACAGCAATGAGGGCAGACCCCAAGCTCCTCTGATCCCAGCCCCAGCTCCCTCAGCCTGGCCTCACAGGAGATGTTTGTTGCCTGCAGCAGCTTTGGGGCTCTGGGATGGACTCTCTCTTTCAGGACCTCTTCCCTGAGGTCCTTCTTGAGTGGCCCAGGACTGGACACAATATTCCAGAAGTGGCTTCAGCAGGGCAAAGTAGAAGGGAAGGAGAACCTCTCTGACCTGCTCATCACACATTTATCCAGGCACCATCCTTCGAGCCTCTGCTGCCCACATCCCAAGGAAACACTGGGCTGAAGGCAGTGGAAGTGCCTGGTTGCAGGTAGCTGCCAGCAGGTCCTGTAGCTCAGATCAAAGCTGGATGTTTCCCACGAGCTGTGTTGCCTACAGCAGCAGTGAAAGAGTTCTGCTTTTGAGTGGTGAGGCCAGCATGGTTCTCTGTGGGGCAGGGGAGCTTCTGCCATTTCCCTGGCTAGCAGAGCAGGGGCAGAGAGTGTTAACAAAGAGCAGCCCAGTCCTTGGACCTGCTCAGGACCCTTCTCACCACTGCTCTTTAGTCACCAGTTTGTCTCTTTGAGTGATCCACATCCTTGATGCCTTTTCCCTTGGGTTGTTTCAGTGCAGCTGTCTCTAAATTTGGAGATCCTTCAGCTGTCCCTTCAGAGGCTTTCTTTACCATCACTCTCCTTACCTGCTGTGACCCCCTCAGTCCCCCAGGGTGCATCCAGAAACATCACCTGGATGATTACTCTCTTATTTGCCAACCAGGGGATCTTCTGTGCCATAGCCAGCAGGGCTAGAGGAGAGAGGATGGCCTTGTCATGCCTCCTCACCACACAGGGAGCCTGTGAGAGGGTGCTGCTTCTCCTCCTTGCCTGTCCAGTTTCCTGGAATGGCCAGGGAGATGGTCTCCTGCTTCTCACCCACAGCCTTTGTGATTGCAGCTGTGCCTGGCTGGAGGTCCTGCCACAGTGCTGCAGGCTTTCCAGCCCTGATTTGATTATATTTCCATCAGTGCCTGGTGAGACCACACCTGGAATCCTGTATCAAGTTCTGGGCATCCCACTTCAAGAGGGACAGGGATCTGCTGGAGAGAGTCCAGTGGAGGCTATGGGGATGCTGAAGGGACTGAAGGAGGAGAGGCTGAGAGCCCTGGGTCTGGTTAGCCTAGAGAGGAGAAGGCTGAGAGGGGACCTGAGCAGTGACTACAAATGTCTGAGGAGTGGAGGGCAAGGTGAAGGTGCCAGGGTCTTTTGGGTGGTGCCTGGCAGTAGGACAAAGAGCAAGGGGTATAAGCTGGAACCCAGGAGATTCTGCCTCAACGGGAGGAGAAAGTTGTTCGGTGTGAGTGTGCTGCAGCCTGGAGCAGGCTGCCCAGAGAGATGGTGGAGTCTCCTCCTCTGGAGAGTTACAAAACCCTCCTGGATGTGTTCCTGTGTGAGCTGCCCTGGAGGCCTTTGCTCTGGCAGGGCAGTTGGAGTGGATGATCTCCAGAGGTCCCTTCCAACCCCTACCATGCTGTGATTCTCCCAAGCCTTAATGAAAGGTGGGGCTGAGCAGTTCTGCTTTAAGCTCCTGCAGCTTGAAGGACAGGCCCTGCCATTCCTGGCAGCATGCAAGGAACCATTGCTGGCTGTAGCTGTGTGTTCTGAGACCTCAGGTGGGGACAGCACTGGTGTAGTGTGGTAGCACCTTCTGGGCATGGAGAGATGCAGGTGTTGAGCTTGAGGTGGCAGCTGAGTGCTCCTCCCAGCACTGCTGCGGTGTGTCAGAGCTCTCTGTGGCTTCAGTAGGGAGAGAAAGTTGATCTCGGAGAGGGGGAAGCATCAATCCTGGTGCTGCTTCACTGCTGCCTCCTCCTGCTCCTTGCCTGGCCCCTTGCTCCCAGTCTGTTTCTGCCAGAGTTCCACCTGTGTTGTCTGCCAGAGCAGTGCTGCCCCTGGCAGTGTGTACACGAGCTGGGCTGGCCTGTTCTGCTGTTTCAGGTGCTGCAGGCCTCTGCAAACTGCTGCTTGCTTTCTGGCATGACTGGATGGCGCTTTTACTGGAGCTGTTAGCCCTCTGGTGCTAGGAGAATTGAGGCAAAAACCTTCCTAGTGCAGCCTTGCCATCAGGTGCCTGTGGTGGCCGTGGGATGGATGTGTGGGGAATGCCTCAGCTAGACCATGCTGGTTGTGCTGCTGCAAATCTCTTTCGGTGGTTTGGGGAGTGCAGAGTGGCTGCTGCATCAATTCCCTGCCTCTGCCAGCGCTTCCCTCGGTGTCCTTCAGGGATGTTTGCTTCCCTGCCAGCAGGGACACAGAGCTGAGCTCAGCAGCACAGCCTTCGGCTTGGCAGCACCTCCAGCATCTCTTATTTCTCCATTGTTTACAACTTGGGCTGTGTCTGAAAAGTCTTTCCAAACCTCCTCTGCGTGATGTGGGAGTGATGTAAAAGAAGGCAGCCCCCAAACTGAAGCGAACAAACAAAAGCCCACCAAATCAGACCCAAGCCCCAAAGTGGGTGCCAGGCAGGTTTGGGTGTCTTCATCTCTCTCTCAAACCAGCATTAGGCATGCACAGCACCAGAGGCTGTTGGGCATGCATAATTTCTCAGGAGGATCGAACCATCCAGAGGGATCTTGACAAGCTGGAGAAGTGGGACAGTGCCAGCTGGGAAGAGTTCAGCAAGTGCAAAGTCCTGCAGCTGGGTCAGGCAAGCCCCAAGCACAGATCCAGGCTGGGTGCAGAGTTGCTGTTTTGAACTGCCACTGGAAAGCTGCAGAAGCTGTATTCTGTTTTCCTGTGGGCTGGGGATAAATAGGAGTTTTGCCCCAAAATGTCACGAGTGGTTCAGGCACTAATCCAGACTGGGTGCAGAGGAGGTTGAGAACAGCCCTGAAGAGCATTGGGAGTGTTGGGTGCTGAGCAGCTCCCCAGGAGCCAGCAGTGCCCTCATGCAGCCCAGCAGGAGGCTGTGTGCTGGGCAGCAGCTGGAGGAGGTTGGGCAGAGGGTAAGAGAGGGGATTGTGCCCCTGGACTCTGCAATGCTGAGACCTCACCTCCAATCCTGCCTCCAGTGCTGCTGTCCCCAGCAGAAGGGCGCAGAGCTGCTGGAGTGAGGCCAGAGGAGGCCACAAAGATGATCCCAGGCCTGGAGCAGCTCTGCTGTGAGCACAGGCTGAGGGAGCTGGGGGTGTGCAGCCTGCAGAGGAGAAGGCTCCAGGGGGATTTCAGAGCTGCCTGCCAGTGCCTGAAGGGATCCTGCAGGAAGGCTGCAGAGGACTTTTGCTGAGGGTGTCTGAGCCAGGCCAAGGGGAATGGTTTGGAGCTGAGGCAGAGCAGGGTTAGAGTGGAGCTGAGGAAGTCGTTGAGTTTGAGGGTGCTGAGAGTCTGTCCCAGGCTGCCCAGGGAGGCTGTGGCTGCCTCCTCCTTGGAGCGTGGGATGCAGCAGCCTGGTGGTGACACCTCAGAGGTCTGGTGCTGCAGAGCAGCTTTTCCACCTTGTTGGCATTGAGTGGTGTAAGTGTGGAAGGTGAAGCTCTTCCACATCCTGCTGTTGCAGGTACTTTGGGTGAATAGTTTGGATTTTTGGAGTGCTGTGGGTTGGTTTTTTTTGTCCCCAAGCCTATCTGGGTGTTTGCATGGTTGAGCCAGCCACAATGAAGATTGTTATGGTGGCCTCTGCTTCTCCTCACAGAGTCTCTTTGTTGCTGCCTGCAGCTGTATGGTTTTTATGGAGCTCTGGACTGCAGAGCATGAAGCAAGCCTTTTGTTGGGTGTCACTTCTGTGCATAAAACCATTCTTGATTTTCTCCTGAAGCACAAACCCCACTTAACATCCCCACAGCTCTTGGCTGTGGCTGTGGCCTCCCGGGTGGCCGCTGAGATGGTCCCAGCGTTAGGAACAGATTTGCTTCTGGCTCCAAATGCCATTTTCAGCTGCAGTTGTCATCCTTAACTGAGTCCAGAACTGAATTCCTCTGTGCAAGGAGCACGTAGCTGCTGACACACTGCTGGGCTGTGGAGCAAGCAAGGGAGAAGTGAAGCTGCCTGCAAATCTGAGCTTCCTAGAGGGCTCCAGATGTCTGGTTTGCTTTTGGCTGCTTGCAAAACCAGGCAAGCAGTTATTTGGCCATGATCCTCCCCTGGAAGCCCTTAGCTGTAGATGGAGGTCATAGAGACCTAAGAATGAGTTGGGTTGGAAGAGACCTTCAAGATCATCCAGTTCCAAGCCCCTGCCATGTGCAGGGACACCTCCCACCAGTCCAGGGTGCTCAGGGCCTCATCCAGCCTGGCCTTCAGCACCTCCAGGGAGAGGACATCCACAGCCTCCCTAGGCAACCTGTGCCACTATCTCCCCACCCATACTGCAAAGAATTTCTTGCTCTTCTCCACTCTCAGCTTCCCCTCTCCCAGCTCAAAGCCATTGTCCTTTATCCTGGCCCTCCCAGCCCTTGCCAAAAATCCCTCCTCAGCTCTCCTGCAGCCCCTCCAGCTACTGAAAAGCTGCTTTGAGGTCTCCCTGGAGCCTTCTATACTCCAGGCTGAACAGCCCCAACTCTCCCAGCCTGTCCCCACAGCAGAGGCTCTCCAGCCCTCTGATCATCTTCATGGCCACCTCTGGCCCCTCTCCAGCAGCTCCAGGTCCCTCTTGTACTTGGGGCCCCAGAGCTGGACTGATCAGTGCAGGTAAGGTCTCAGCAGAGAGGCAGAATCTCCTCCCTGTGCTGCTGCTTTCCCTGCTCTGGCTGCAGCCAGCACACAGCTGGCTCTGGGCTGCCAGCAACCAGTGCTGGCTCCTGGGCACTTTGGCACCAGCTGATACCCCTGAGGCCTTCTCCCCCAGGCTGCTCTCCTGTCACTCCTCACTCAGCCTGGATGGATTTGTGCTTGGAACACAAATCAGATTGCTGCAGGACCTCACACTTGGCCTTGTTGAACTGCATGAGGTTGCCTTGTGCCTAGCTCTGCAGCCTGTCCGTGTCCCTCTGAATGGATCCTTCCCTCCAGCAGTCAGCTTGGTGTCAGGTGCCTGAGAACAAACTGTTGTGAACAGCCTTTTTGTGAAAGGCTTCCAGTCCACATCAAAGCAATCCCAGTTGAGGTGAGGCAGTTAGGAGTGGAAGATGAAGGATATTTTTCAGGATCATCTACCAGTTGGGCTAACCTGACAAGTGCAGGAGGTTTTCCTGCACAGGACTCTCTAGAGAGGCTTTTTTGCAGGTTCTTGGCTGCATCCCACATGCAGCTCACTGCAGCTCTGGGACATGCTGAGCTTCACTTGAGGATGTGGACTCCTGGCTGCATACATGGTGCTGAACTCCTGAGCCCAAAGCTGAGCTGATGTACCTGAAGAGGCTGCAGGAGAGCTGGGGAGGGACATTGGACTAGGGCTGGGAGTGCCAGGACAAGGGACAGTAGCTTTGAGACTGGAGATGGGGAAAAAACTCTTTGCAGTGAGTGTGGTGAAACAAGTTGCCCAGAATCATTCCTTGAACAACCTGGGCTGGTGGGAGGAGGTGTCCCTGCCCATGGATGATCTCAAGGTTCCCTTTCCAATGCAAGCCTTCCCACGGCTCTGAATCCAGCTCAGACTCCTCTTCTGCACAGTAGTTGGGAGCTCCTGGTTGCCTTCTGTTGAGTTGCGCAGCAAGAGCAGGAGAGGATGAAGGCTGCAGCAGCAGATGGCTTCTGTCTGCCTCAGCCAGCCCAGGTAGGAGCAGCAATGCTCTCCTGCATTCCTGCTGACAACTGAGACCTCTTGATGCTGTTCCCAAGCTGGTGCTGAGCTGCAGTGCAGAACAAGAAGCTTTTACTTTCAGGCCCTCAGCCCCAGCTCTGCAGGTGAGACCTGGGGAGGAGGGTAAGGTTGCTTTGCAGTGCTTCTGTTGGGGACCTTTTCCTACCCTGCTCCAAACAGAACTAATGCAGCTGAGAGAAGCATTGACACCAGGAGTCACCGACCTGGGCTGAAGCTACCTCTGGTTCAAAGCATCTCTTTTGTTGCCCCTTTTTGGTGGTGAGAGCTTATTGTTTGCCTCTCTAAGGAGGAGGTAACTGAATGCATGACTCAAACCCGTGAGCTGCTGTGTTGTTTGGCAGGGAGTTTTGCCTGTGGCTTCCAGCTCGGAGCTTGACAAGCTAAATTGCTGCTGTTGATGTGCTGCTGATGTGCTGCTGTGCACACTTTTTAGAGGTCAGATGACTTCATCAGTTGTTTGTTGAGCAGCTTGGGTTCACTTTTTTTATCTTTGCCAGCAGCTGCTGTCGATGTGCTCTTATCACTGAACAGTTTAGGATGGCTTAGAGATGGTGGGGGAATCACTGCTGCTGTGGGTTCAGAGCTGGAGCTGCACTGCAAGTCTGTGCCCTGGGAGTGGCTTCTACCTATAGAGAATACCATAGAATTGTTTGGGTTGGAAAAGGCCTCCAAGCTCAGCCAGTCCAACCAGCAACCCAGCACCACCACGGCCACCAAGCCCTGGCCCCAAGGGCTGTGGCCACAGGTTCCTAGACTGCCTCCAGGCATGGGGACTCCACCACCTCCCTGGGTAGCCTGTGCTGGTCCCTGATCACTCTTGCAACAAATTAATTTTTCCACCTCTGCCATCTATCCCTCCCCAGCACAATTTCAAGCCGTTTCCTCTTATTCTGTCACCTGGCTGCAGCCTCCTCTCAGGAAGCTGGAGAGAGCAATGAGGTTTCCCTCAGCTGCCTCCTTCTCCAGGTTCAACACCTCCAGCTCCCTCAGCGTTCCTCCCCAGCCCTGTTCTCCAGCCCCTTCTCTGGCCCTGCTCCAGCCCCTCAGTGTCTGGCTTCTGCCTGGTTTTTCACTTGAATCCAAAGATCTCAATGCCTGCATAATTTGGTGCACATCTGACTTGAGTGCTGGCTCCAGCAGCTGCCTCCTGTCTAGGGGTGGAGTTGGTGTTGAACTGAGAGATTCAGCTCCTGCTCTGTGCCTGCAAAACCTGTTTGCTTTGAGTGTGCATTCAACAGCTGCCAGCTCCTGCCTTGCTGTGGCTTCTGTGTCCATCTGCCTTCATGAACCAGAGCTGAAGTGACAGGGCTGTGTGTAGAAGCTTTTGTCCACAAATGAACAGTCCCAGCAGAGTGGGGTTGGAAGGGACCTCTGAAGATCATCCAGCCCAACCCCCTGCCAAAGCAGGGCACCCACAGCAGCTTGCCCAGCAGCACAGTGCCCAGCTGGCCTTGGAAGCTCTCCACACAAGGACACTCCACAGCCTGTCTGGGCAGCCTGCTCCAGGCCCCCAGCACCCTCACAACAAACAACTTTCTCATGTTGAGGTGGAACTTCTTATGTTGGCAGTTCTTGCCCCTTGTCCTGTCACTGGGGGTCGCTGTGAACTGCCTGGCCTCATCCTGACGACCACCCCTTAGATACTGAGTTTATGGTGAGATAGTCATTACAGTTCATTGAGACCAATGAGGTCTCTTCTCAGCCTACTCTTCTCCAGACTGAGCAACCATGAGGACAAGTCACAGGAGGTTCTGCTCCTGTCCCTCTGCTCTGCCCTACAGAGGGCACATCTGCAGTCCTGGGTCCAGTCCTGGGCTCTCCAGTTCAGGAGAGACAGAGAACTGCTGGAGAGAGTCCAGGGCAGGCTGCAAAGATGCTGAGGGGCCTGGAGCAGCTCTGGGAGGAGCAAAGGCTGAGAGCCCTGGGGCTGAGAGCCTGCAGAAGAGCAGCCCCAGAGGGCATCTGAGCAATGCTCAGCAAGAGCTAAAGGAGCTGTGGGGGGCAAGAGGCTGGGACCAGACTCTTGTCAGTGGTGCCCAGGGGCACAAAGTGGCACCCAGGAGGTTGCACCTGAGCAGGAGGAGAAAGTTGTTTGATGTGAGGGTGCTGGAGGCCTGGAGCAGGCTGCCCAGAGAGGCTGTGGAGTGTCCTTGTGTGGAGAGCTTCCAAGGCCAGCTGGGCACTGTGCTGCTGGGCAAGCTGCTGTGGGTGCCCTGTTTGAGCAGTGGGGTTGGAGTGAATGATCTCCAGAGGTCCTTTCTGGTTCCCACTTGCTGGGATTCCTTCTCTGAAGGAAGGTGAGGCTAATTTGAGGCTCTCTCAGTGTTCACTTGGAGTGCTTTGGAGTTTTTTTAATTTTCATTTCCTTTCCTTTTGGAAAAGGCTTCTGAGCCTCACCTGGAGTGTCTCCTGCCACAGAACTGTGGAGAAATTCTTCTTAAGGACAGTGCAGATGCAGAATGGAGCTGTTGCTGGCAGCCTGCTGCAGCCGAGGCCTGGAGGAAGGTGGCAGGAAAAGCTGCTTTGATCTGGGGCAAGTCCTGGTTGCACCTCTCTGGTATTTGTGTAGGTGCAGTGAAGCTGTTAGCTGGGGCTTGGATCATTGGAGTGCTCCTGGAGAGGGGACATGTGAGTTGGAGCAGGATTGGCTCTAGGGTCATGCAAAGAGCAGGAATCACTCCCTCCAGCACTGAGAAGCACTTAGGGAAGCTAAAGGAGGAGAAAGGCTCTTGCTGCTCTTCTTGATGGGAGCTTTTACTCAAATTAGGAGAGAAAGAATCCTTCTGGTACCCTCCTCTGGGACTGGGGCAGTCTGTTTGAGAGTTTATAGAATCATGGAATGGCAGGGGCTGGAAGGGACCTCTGGAGATCATCCAGTCCAACCCTGCTGCCAGAGCAGGGACACCCAGGGCAGGGCACACAGGAACACGTCTGGGTGGGGCTTGAAAGTCTCCAGAGGAGACTCCACAACCTCTCTGGGCAGCCTGCTCCAGGCTCCAGCACCCTCACAGGGATGAAGTTTCCCTTCCTGTTCCTGTGGCTGGCACCTGGTGCTGGAAGAGAATTGGTGTGAGTCTTGGAGGGGGTTTACTGACCCTGTTCACACCGGGTGTAGTTGTGGGGTGAAGCTGGAACTCAGCTGAGGTTGCTGTGGGATACTTCAGCTCATCTTGATGCAAAGTGGTTTGGAAAAGGTCAGAGTCTCCTAGAATACATCCTGTTTATTCCCATGGGAAAGTGCCTTTCATTCTGAGGTCTTCCTTTTACCAACTGGCAAAAGAGACAAAGGTTTGGAGTTCCCTGGAGGCTTGCCCGGGAGTGTGAAACCCAGCCCTGGAGAGGGGAGTGCAGTGCCTGACAGCAGCGTGGGCACAGCAGAGGGCTTTGCACAGCTCCCTGTGCCAGCTCAGCTCGAAGCTGCAGAGGAGGGGTGAGCTGCTGGCACTGTGGGGAGGAGCCCAAAGCAAGGCTGGAACAAGCAGGGCCGCTGAGGTGCTGAGGGCACTGCAACAGCTCTCACCTGAGGAGAGGCTGAGGGAGCTGGGGCTGGGCAGCCTGGAGAAGAGGAGGCTGAGAGGGACTGATCAATGCTTACAAATATCTAAGGTGTCAGGAGGATGGGGCCAGACTATTCTCAGTGTCAGGACAAGTGGTTATAAGCACAGACTTGACCATAGGAAGTTCCATCTGAACATGAGGAGGAACTTCTGTAGTGTGAGGGTGACAGAGCTCTGGAGCAGACTGTCCTGAGAGGTTGTGGAGTCTCCTTCTCTGGAGACTTTCAAGCCCCACCTGTGTGAGCTGCCCTGGGTGCCTCTGCTCTGGCAGGGCGATTTGGACTGGGTGATCTCCAGAGGTCCCTTCCAAACCCCCTCCCCTGCTGTGACTCTGCTAGCAGAGGAGTTGGCCTGGATGCTAAAGCGAAGGGAACAGCCCAAACTTGTTTCCCAGACATCCTTCATTTTGTTGCTTCGTGCTAGCCCTTGGTCAGGAAGGAGATGTGTTGGTATCAACCAAGCTTTCAGTCGGGCTGGTGTATTTTCCTCCTGTGCCCCGAAGGCCAGGCAGGGTGATGGAGTCAGCTGCTGCTGGCTGCCGAGCTGGCTTGGGGCTGGGCGGTTGAGGCTGGGGCTGGTTTGCTGAGGCTGGTTGCTGGAGCTGGCACTGGTTTGCAGGGGCTGGGGCCGGTTTGCTGGGGTTAATTGGCTGAGGCTGTGTGTGCATGGGGTTTGTAGCAGCCCATCCCTTCCAGAGGATCAAAGCATGTTCTGGCAGAGAGTGTCAGTCTGGAAATGCGCTGTGCTTGGCTGTGAGCAGAGGTGATGCTCAGGTAGGGGAAACCCCATCAGCTACAGAAATTAGAGTCTTTAAACTTGCCTTGGCTTGCTGGTGCTGCCTGAAAGGAGAAGGCAGATGAGCAGCCCTGGCCACGCACTCTGCCAGTGGCTGTCACGCTGCCAGCAGCCTCTGTGCACTGGTGGCATCTAGTGGCTGCTGTGGCACCGTGTCACTCAGATCCCTGGGAGAAGGGAGAAGCCGAGGCTGAGCTGGGCTGTAGGGTGGGCACGGGAGAGCCAGCCGGGCTGCTTGGCTTCCTCTTCAGCTGCCAATGCGGGGAGCAGATTCTGGGCCACAGCTGCTGTGTGTTTCTGAGGCTAAACCTGTGAGGTGCCCAGCACTGGTGATGCCCACTGTGGTGAGGCTTTAAGTACCTCCCTGGTTGATGTCAGGTTTCTAGCAGCAGTGAGCTGTGGGCGTTCTGCCCAGTTCCATCAGAGCTGCACTTGTGAGCTGTGTCCTGCTTTGAGTGCTAAGCAGCTGCAGCAAATCAGAGCAGAGACTCCCAAACCCTAAGCTTCACCAAGGCCAAATGTGCAGTGCTGCACTTGGACCACAGCACCCCGGAAGGCTACAGGCTTGGGGCAGAGTGGCTGGAGAACTGTTGGTGGAGAAGGGCCGGGGGGTGCTGGGTGACAGCAGCTGAGAGTGAGCCAGGGTGTGCCCAGGTGGGCAAGAATGGCACCAGCAGCCTGCCTGGATCAGCAGTGGTGTGGGCAGCAGGAGCAGGACAGGATCATCCCCCTCAGCTGGGCCACAACTCAAATCCTGAGTTAATTTCTGGGCTCCTCACTCCCAGAAGCACATTGAGGGGCTGGAGCAGGCCCAGAGAAAGGCAACAGAGCTGGGGAAGGGGCTGGAGAGGAGGAGCTGGGGGTGTTGAGACTGGAGAAGAGGAGGCTGAGGGCTCACTCTAGGCTGCTGGCACAGAGGATGCTGAGGACTCACCCTGGGCTGCTGGCACAGAGGTGCTGAGGACTCACTGCTTGCAGGGAGCTGTTGTGCTCAAAGAGAAATGGGACAGCTGTTTGTGGATCAGGAGTCTGTGGAGATTTGACATCTGGTAGAGGGCACTGAATTTTGTTATCCCCTGCCCTTTGAGTCCTTCAGCCTGTGCCAAGGGACAATCCTGGCTCAGGAGCTGGGTAGAAAGCTGCCTGAATGCTCCCTCCAGTTGCAGAGCAGCTTTGCTCCATCTCTGGGGTTGAGGGAGATTCATCTCTGCCTGAGAATAAATCCAATTCATTCCCTTGTCTCTGGGGGAAGATGAGGATGCAGAGTGCCTATTTCCCTGATGAAGTACTGGAAATAGTTGGGATTTCAGCTAATTATCTTCATTGCTTTTTATGGCACCCCACAAAGGCTGAAATCTAATTTTGTTTGTTTGGATTTGTTTTTTTTTTCCCCTTCCCCACTGCCAGGCAGCTCCTGCTGATGACTCAGAAAAGAACATTTGCTTTATTGACAAACTTCTCTGCTGGGCTCTGGGGGCAGGGTTCTCCTGCAGGAGAAGGGAAGGGCAGGGTGGGTTTAGCAGAGATTCAGAGCTTGGTATCCATTGGCAAGAGGGGAAAGTGAAAGCTGAGCTGATGGGAGTGAGGTGACTTGGAAGAAGTTCTTCAAGTATGAGGGTGGGGAGACGCTGGGACACCTCCAGGGAGGTTGTGGATCACAGAATCACGTTCTGTGAGCTCTGCCAACTGGATGTGTTATGTGATTCCGGGGCTGGATGAGCTTAAAGGGCTCTGCCAGCAAAAGTGCTTCTGGGATTCTAACTGCTCCAGCTGTGTGCCTGGGTAGTGGCATGTGGGCTGCTGGAATGGAGGATGCTGAGGACTCACCCTGGGCTGGGAGGGTGCTGAGCGCTCAGCCCGGGCTGCTGGCATGGAGGATGCTGAGGATTCATCCTGGGCTGCCAGTACAGAGGGTGCTGAGGGCTCTCCCTGGGCTGCTGACAGGGAGGGTGCTGAGGACTCTCTTATTGTGTGATCCACAACATCCCTGGAGGTGTTCCAGACGAGGTTAGGCTGGTTGAGAGGTGTCCCTGGAGCAGATGATCTCTGAGATCCATCCAGCCTGAACCATTCTGTGATTCTGTGCTTAAAGGCAACTGGAAGTCAGTTTGTGCTGTAGCAGGAGTGCAGGAAAGGGCTTTGTTTACAGCTTCACACCTTGCATTGGGCTGCAAGGGACCCTCCAAGGGCATCTTGTCCAACCCCTGCAGGCAGCAGGGACACCTCCAACCAGAACAGGTAGCTCAGGGCCATATCCAATCTGATCTTCAATGTCTCCAGGGATGGCCTCAACCACCTCCCTGGGCAGCCTGTGCCAGGCTCTCCCCACCCTCACTGTGCAGAGCTTCTTCCTGGTGGCCAACCTAACTCTGCCCTGCTCCAGCTCCAAACCATTGCCTCTTGTCCTATCCCCTCAGGCCCTTCTGAACAGTCCCTCCCCAGCCTGCCTTTCTCTAAACACAGAGTGCTTGATGTGGATGGGCAGAGCTGCTTCTGTGCCCATCTCTGAAGACTTGCTCAGGGTTTGCTCAGCTTCTTTCTTGTTTTCCTTTCAGGAATTGACTACAAGACCACCACTATCTTGTTGGATGGCAGAAGGGTCAAGCTGGAGCTCTGGTGAGTGCTTCTAGGAGGCTTTGACTGTGAGGGCAGCACTGGCGAGTGTTGGGGGAGGATGTTACACTGAGCAGTTGTTGCATGGGGCAGCTCCTACCTCTCTGCAGCCTGGGACAGGCTCTCCTCACCCTCAGTGCCAAACATTTCTCCCTTCTCTCCACTCTCATTCTCCCTCTTGCAGTTCAAACCATCCCCTCCTTGGCCTGCCACAACAGGCCCTGCTCAAAACTCTGTCCCCAGCTCTCTTCTGGCCCCTTGAAGCACTGCAAGGCCACCAGAAGGTCTCCCTAGAGCCACCTTCTCTCCAGGCTGAACATTCCCAACTCTGCCAGCCTGGCCTGACAGCAGAGCTTCCACCCTGCCAGCACTGCCATGGCCTCCTCTGGCCCTGCTGCAGCAGGTCCCTGTCTGTGCTGGCACCTTCTCCATGGCACCTCTCCGTGGGCAGCGCAGTGACAGCAGCCCTGGAGTGTGTCTGTAACCAGAAGTGGTGATGCACCCATCAAGGTTCCCCAGACCAGCCTGCAGGCCGGTTTGGGTCCCACACCTCTTCTAAAGATCCTTCCAAACCTGCACTTGTTTTGATGACCTTTTGGGAGGCCCAGCAGGAGATGTGCAGCAGGGGATGCAGCTCTCCATATTTCACAGCTGTCACTTTTCCTCCTTGCAGGGACACATCAGGGCAAGGAAGATTTTGCACCATTTTCAGATCCTACTCCAGAGGAGCCCAGGTGAGTGCTGCTCTCAGTGCCTTGTTGGGACTTTTCCTTTCAGCTGTGAAAACCTTCCAGGTGCTAGTAAAGAGCTCTGGAGAGGAAGGAGCACATCAGGCATCAGAAGGAGGGGATCTCTGTAGATGGGAAGAGGCACTGGGTGTCACCACCATTCTGCAGTAAGGGATGGGGAAGGACCTGGGAATGTGGGGGTACAACAAGTTCCAGGAGACAGCAATGTGCCCTTGTGGTCAACAAGGCAAATAGTGTCTTGGAGAGCATGAAGAAGAGTGTGGCCAGCAAGGGAGGTTCTCCTTCCACTCTGCTCTAGGAAGGCCACATATGGAGTCCTTGGGTCCATCTCTGGGCTTCACAGTTCAGGAGAGACAGAGAACTGCTGGAGAGAGTCCAGGGCAGGCTGCAAAGCTGCTGAGGGGCCTGGAGCAGCTCTGGGAGGAACAAAGGCTGAGAGCCCTGGGGCTGAGAGCCTGCAGAAGAGCAGCCCCAGAGGGCATCTGAGCAATGCTCAGCAAGAGCTAAAGGAGCTGAGCGGGGCAAGAGGCTGAGGCCAGGCTCTTGTTAGTGGAGCTCAGGGCCAGGCCAAGGGGCAGTGGGCACAAAGTGGCACCCAGGAGGTTGCATCTGAGCAGGTGGAGAAAGTAGTTTGTTGTGAGGGTGCTGGAGGCCTGGAGCAGGCTGCCCAGAGAGGCTGTGTAGCCTCCTGCAGGTACTGGAATCATAGAACAGAACCATTTTGTTTGGCAAAGCTCTTTAAGCTCATCCAGTCCAACCAACTCTGCCAAGGCTGGGACTAAACCATGGCACTCAACACCACATCTCTGCCTCTTGGAGACACTTCCAGGCCAAGGGGCAATGGTTTGAAACTGGAGCAGGGCAGAGTTAGGCTGAAGATTAGGAGGAAGCTCTGCACAGTGAAGGTGGGGAGAGGCTGGCACAGGCCACCCAGGGAGGTGGTTGAGGCCCCATCCCTGAAGACATTCGAGATCAGATTGGATGTGACCCTGGGCAGCCTGCTCTGGTTGGAGGTGTCCCTGCTGCCTGCAAGGGAGTTGGACAAGATGCCCTTGGAGGGTCCCTTCCAACCCAGTGCACGGTGTCAGACTGTGGTTTCTGCTCAGGCAGGTGATTTGATCAGCTGCTGCTTGTCTCATTCAGGGCTTCTTAGCATGCAGGGTGGAGACTGCCTGGGCAGCTCAGCAGGCTGTGAGATGTTGGCTCTGCTCTGCCTTCTGGCTTTCTTGGTTGCTGCACATACCTTAACCTGCCTTGTATCATTGTGCAGAGGCTGTCCAGCTGCTGGAGGAGTCCACCCTGCCTGCCCAGAGGTTTACCAAAAGCTCAGTGATAAATGATCCCCCCCCCAGCATGGTGTGCTGTTGGGAAGTGCTTTGGCAGTAGGACACAGCAGCCCACGAGCCAAGGTCTGAGGTGCCAGCTGGAAGCCATGGCCACACGTAGCTCCCAAGGAGCAGGCAAGAGAGACAAAGTGTTCTGGTTGCTGTCAGCCCTGCATCTTTTGTTTATGGTTTACTTCATCCTGTGGGTCTGAGAAATCCAGGCTGGAGGGATCCTCCAGGCTCCTTCAGCAGCAGCTTTGTTCCATCAGTGGAGAGTATAGCAATGACACTTTCCTGGCCACCCATCACCTGCCTAGGCGGTGCTGAGGTCGTTGTGTGAGTGCTTCCTTCTACCCAGCAGAGACTTGGTGTGCTTGTGCAAGGAGATCCAGCTCTGAGAGCATCTGAGAAGCCTTTTTGGAGAAGTCTTCTTTGCCCTGATGGGTCAGAATGCTGCTCCTCTCTCCTCTTGAACAGCTTCTTGCTGATAAGCCTGGTCTGAGCGTGCAGCAAGCAGACGGAGCTGCTGGAGTGAGGCCAGAGGAGGCCACAAAGATGATCCAAGAGCTGCAGCAGCTCTGCTGTGAGCACAGGCTGAGGGAGCTGGGGGTGTGCAGCCTGCAGAGGAGAAGGCTCCAGGGGGGCCCAGAGCTGCCTGCCAGTGCCTGAAGGGATCCTGCAGGAAGGCTGCAGAGGACTTTTGCTGAGGGTGTCTGAGCCAGGCCAAGGGGGAATGGTTTGGAGCTGAGGAAAAAATTCTGCAGTTTGAGGGTGCTGAGACTCTGGAGTAGATTGTCCAGGGAGGTTGTGGCTGCCTCCTTCTTAGGGATGCCTTGAGCAACCTGGACACCAGAGTGTGAGGTGACTCTGGTCATGGCAGGGAGTTGGAGCTGGATGATCTTTAAGGTCGCTTCTGACCCAAACCAATCTATGGTGTTAGTGTGTTGAAAGCCATCTAGGCACTCAGGGAACAATCCCTCCTGCTCATAGCAGACAGCTCCTTTGTCATGTTGAGTGCATTCACCTTCTGAGCACATTGTTCCAGTGAGACTTTTGTGAAGATCCTGAAGAAGAAGACAGCTCTGCCCTGGAAGGCTCTGCAGAGCTGGAGCCAGACTCCTGGCTGCCTGCTGCCTGTCTGCTCTGCTCTGCAGAGAGATGGGAATGACAGAATGCTTGGGATGTGTGCTCTGCAAAAGTGGGCTCTGCAGCTGCTTGGAAGAAGCAGGAGGTGATCTGGCAGCACCAGGAGCTGGCCAGAAGTTCCTCAGTTGCTTCCTCCATCTTCTGCAGGGTTACAGCAAAGCTGGGCTTAATGCCCATGGTGGGGAGGGTGAGCACAGAAGCTGTGTCTAGCTCTGAGGCCCTCAGCACAAGAGAGACCTGGAGCCACTGGAGTGCGTCCAGAGGAGGCCACCAAGATGATCAGAGGCTGGAGAAGCTCTGCTGTGGGGACAGGCTGGGAGAGTTGAGGCTGTTCAGCCTGGAGAAGGTTCCAAAGAGACCTCAGAGCTGCGTTTTGATATCTGCAGGATACCTCCAGGCAGAGGTCCTGGGGAGGGACAGTTCAGAAGGGCCTGAGGGGATAGGACAAGAGGCAATGGTTTGGAGCTGGAGCAGGGCAGAATTAGGTTGGACACCAGGAGGAAGCTCTGCACAGTGAGGGTGGGGAGAGCCTGGCACAGGCTGCTCAGGGAGGTGGTTGAGGCCATCCCTGGAGACACTGAAGATCAGATTGGATATGGGGTCCTGAGCTACCTGCTCTGGTTGGAGGTGTCCCTGCTGCCTGCAGAGGTTGGACAAGATGCCCTTGGAGGGTCCCTTGCAGCTCAATGCAAGGTGTTAAAGGCATCAGACAACCTGGCCTGGTGTCTTCTGATCTTTGGGAAGCTTTGCTTGAGAAGTTGAACTCTAATCCTGAGTGCCTGCAGCTGTGCTGTGATTGGAGAGTGAACTGGCAGACAGCCAGCTGACCTGAGGCCTTGGGGCTCCCTTTTCTGCTAATGATTTATCCTTATTCTTACTTAAAGAATCACAGAACCACAGAATGGTTTGGGTTGGAAGGGACCTCTGGAGATCATCCAGTCCAAACCTTCTGCCAAGCAGGATCACCCAGGGCAGGTCACACAGGAACTCATCCAGGTGGGTTTTGGAACTCTTCAGAGGAGACTCCACAACCTCTCTGGGCAGCCTGCTCCAGGGCTCCAGCACCCTCACACCAAACAACTTTCTTCTCCTGCTCAGATGGAATCTCCTGGGTCCTAGTTTGTGCCCATTGCCCCTTGCCCTGTCACTGGGCACCACCACTGGGCCCCTTATTGCCCCTCACCCCTCATGTATTTATGGACATTGATGTGGTTCCCTTTCAGGCTTCTCTTCTCCAGGCTCAACAGCCCCAGGACTCTCAGTCTTGCTTCATAGGAGAGATGTTCCAGAATCCTCATCATCCTCATAGCCCTTCCCTGGACTCTCCAGCGGATCCCTGTCCCTCCTGAACTGGGGAGCCCAGAACTGGACACAGTGTTCCAGATGTGGTCTCCCCAGGGCAGAGCAGAGGAGAACCCCCCTTAACCTGGCCACACTTCTTTATGCATCCCAGAATGCCACTGGGAAAAAAACCAAGAAGATCCAGGTGGCAGCTGCCAGCAAGCTGAAGAACTGTGTGCTCCTTGAGCATGCTCCTGCAAAAGCAGTCTGCACCAGCTGGATCTGGGCCTGTTTCTCTTAGCTGAAGGGAGTTCAGTAGACTTTGCTGCACTTGCTGGCAGTTTGCCTTGGAAGGGGCTCACCAAGCTCTCTGCTTTGTTGTTTCCTGGCTCTCCTTCCTTCACATGTGAAACCCTGGAAGCTGGAAGTGGAAAGAGACACAAAAAAAAGAGAACAGAAAGCTCAGAGTCTCTGCCTTTGGTTCAAACTGCATTTGAAATGTGGTGGATCCTGCTAGTAAGGGATTATTGGTTGGCTTCTGGAGAAGCAGCAGCTTTGGTTCAGTGGAGTGGTTTAGCTATGGAAAATCAGGAGTGGGTTGAGTTGGAAAGGACCTTTAGTGCTCAACCAGTCCAAGCCTCTGTACTCAGCAGCAACAGCTGCAACCAGAGCAGGTTGCTCACAGCCCCACACAACCTGACCTGCAGTGCTGCCAGCCATGGGGCAGCTCCCACCTCTCTGGGCAGCCTGGGACAGGCTCTCCACACCCTCAGTGCCAAACATTTCTCCCTTCTCTCCACTCTTAATCTCCCTCTTGCAGTTCAAACCATCCACCCTTGGCCTGCCACAAGAGGCCCTGCTCAGAACTCTGTCCCCAGCTCTCTTCTGGCCCCTTGAAGCAGGTCTCCCTGGAGCCTTCTATCCAGGCTGAATACCCCCAACTCTGCCAGCTTGGCCTGAAAGCAGAGCTTCCACCCTGCCAGCACTGCTGTGGCCTCCTCTGGCCCTGCTGCAACAGGTCTCTGTCTGTGCTGGACAAGAGGCAGCAATGGGCACTGGCAGCACAGAAGGCCAAGGGCAGCCTGGGCTGCATCCAAAGCAGCATGGCCAGAGATGGAGAGAGGGGAGTCTGCCCCTCTGCTCTGGGGAGACCTCACCTGCAGGGCTGGGGCCAACCATGGGACCCAAACACAAGAAGGACCTGGAGCTGCTGTAAAGGGTCCAGAGGAAGCCACAAAGATTATCAGAGCCTGGAGAACCTCTACTGTGGGGACAGGTTGGGTGAGTTGAAGCTGCTGAGCCTGAAGAAGACAAGGTACCAGGAAGATTTCAGAGCAGCCTTCCAGTAGCTGAAGGGGCTGCAGGAGAGCTGGGGAGCAACTGTGAACAAGGGCTGGGAGTGCCAGGCTGAGGGACACTGGCTTTGAGCTGGGAGAGGGAAGACTGAGAATGGAGAGGAGGAAGAAATTGGTTGCAGTGAGAAGGGGGATAGACTTGCACAGGTTGTCCAGGGAGGTGCTGAAGGCCAGGCTGAGTGAGGCATTGAGCACCCTGGACTGGTGGGAGGTGTCCCTGCCCATGGCAGGGGATTGGAGCTGGCTGATCTCTAAGGTCTCTTCCGAGCCAGTGCATTCTCTAGTTGAAGCTCAGCTCAAGACGTGACTTGCTGATGAGGTTTGAAGTGCTTCTGTGGCTCAGCTGTCCTGGCCTTGTGCACTCCCATGTGCTGCAGATGTCAGAGTGATCATTCTTTTTCCAGGGACAGGGAGAATGTCACATTTGCCTTGCACTGGCTGCCCCCCCTCCAATTTCTTGTGGGCTTTGGCAGCAGCAGACCTTTAGAGCCGTGTTCCAGGAGCTCTGGGTAGTTTGTGTTTCCCATCTCTGTAGTGGATTTTCCATTTCAGGAACTAAAGGAGCAGCTCAACTGGGGCTTGATGAGCTCTGAATGGTAGCAGGATGCATGCTAGGGCCTTTCTTCAGCTCACCCCCTTACTGTGCTGCACATAGGTGTCCCTCATGGGTCAGTACTGCCACCAGTGCTGTGTAACGTCTTTGTCAGCCATATGGGCACTGGGACCTTAGTTTGCAGGTGACACCAAGCTGAGATGTGCAGCTGCCAGCTGGAAGGAAGGACCCATCCAGAGGGACAGGCTGCAGAGCTGGGCGTAAGGCAACCTCATGAAGGTCACCAAGGCCAAGTGCAAGGTCCTACATGTGGGTTGGGGCAATCCCAAGCACAAATCCAGGATGGGTGAGGGGTGTCTGAGAGCAGCCTTGAGGAGAAGGCTTTGGGGGTGTCAGTTGGTGCTTAAGTGCCCAGGAGCCAGCACTGGTTGCTGGCAGCCCAGAGCCAGCTATGTGCTGGCTGCAGCCAGAGCAGGGAGAGCAGCAGCACAGGGAGGGGATTCTGCCCCTCTGTTCTGCTCTGCTCAGACCTCACCTGCAGCACTGCCTCCAGCTGTGGGGCTCCCAGCACAAGAAGGACCTGGAACTGCTGGAGAGGGGCCAGAGGAGGCCATGAGGATGCTCAAAGGCTGGAAAACCTCTGCTGTGGGGACAGGCTGGGAGAGTTGGGGCTGCTCAGCCCGGAGAAGAGAAGGCTCCAGGGAGACCTCAGAACAGCCTTGAAATGCCTGAAGGGGCTGCAGGAGAGCTGAGGAGGGACTTTGGACAAGGGCTGGGAGTGCCAGGCTTAGGGACAATGCTTTGAGCTGGGAGAGGGGAGACTGAGAGTGGGGAGGAGGAGGAAATTGTTTGCAATGAGGGTGTGGAGACACTGGCACAGGTTGCCCACAGATCCACAACCTCCCTGGAGGTGTTGAAGGCCAGGTTGGATGAGTCCTTGAGCAACCTGTGCTGGTGGGAAGTGTCCCTGCCCATGGCAGGGGATTGAAACTGGATGATGTTGGTGTTCCTGTCCAACCCAAACCAGCCTGGGATTCTGTTATCTGCTAGGATGGACCAGGCTGTCAGCTGGGACTTGCCTTTGCCTTGTGGAGGTCCCTTTTTGCCTACAGTGGGGATCTGCCCCAGGGACAGCTGTTCCAGGAGGATCCCCTTGAGTCAGAGGAGTCTGGTTCTGCTGAGCCTGCTGCTCAGTGCTCTGTTGCCCTGCAGTCTGCTCAGGCTGCTTTGTTTTGCAGGCTCTGCCTTGTCTTGCCCTCAGCCTGCTCTGACTGCCCTTGGACCACCTCTCAGCTGGTGCTGCCTTCCCCACTAGGCTGCTCCTCCTGCAGTACCAGATCTTGTGTGATTCTCACCTCAGGGAAAGTTCAGCTGCCTTCTGCAGAGTAACCTTGGAGTGGCTGCTGTCACTTGAAATGTCAATGAAAATGACAAGAAGGCAGAAAGATGAGGGGAGAGCTGCAGCCAGGCTGTGGCTTCAGAGGCTGTGGGCCGGAGGGTGGGGGGAAGGTCCTAGAGTGAGACCTTTCAGCTAACCCTATGGAGTTTGCCACCATTGTTGTGCTTTGCTCCTTCTCTGCTGGTGCAGTGGTGACATCAAAGCCACACCGACTGCCTTCAGCAGAGCCCAGCCTGCAGGGGAAGGATCTGCTGCTAGAGAGAGTGCAGGGCAGGCTGCGAAGCTGCTGAGGGGCCTGGAGCAGCTCTGAGAGGAGCAAAATCTGAGAACCCTGGGGCTGAGAGCCTGCAGAAGAGCAGCCCTAGAGGAGCTCAGCAAGTGCTAAAGGAGCTGTGGGGAGCAAGAGGCTGGGGCCAGGCTCATGTCAGTGGTGCCCAAGGCCAGGCCAAGGGGCAATGAGCACAAAGTGGCAGCCAGGAGGTTCCACCTGAGCAGAAGGAGAAAGTTGTTTGTTGTGAGGGTGCTGGAGGCCTGGAGCAGGCTGCCCAGAGAGGCTGTGGAGTGTCCTTGTGTGGAGAGCTTCCAAGGCCAGCTGGGCACTGTGCTGCTGGGCAAGCTGCTGTGGGTGCCCTGCTTTGGCAGGCGCTTGGGCTGGGTGATCTCCAGAGGTCCCTTCCAGCCCCTACCTTCAGTGAATCTATGAGTGCAGCTTTCTGCATGAGAGGAATAGCAAAGCTCTGTTTCTGCCTCTGAGTTTTTGTCAGATTTGTGACAGAAGAGTGTTTCGCCTCTCCAGATCCACAGTCACCAAGTTCCTCTGCTCCTCCAGCAGGGACTGCTGCTTTGGAAATTATTTGAGAGATATTCAAGCCCAAACAGGAGTAAAAACTTCTCTCATGGTCCGGGGCTGAGTTAGCCCAGATTTGTTGTCTCCAGTTCTGCCCCAGCAGACACACAAACAGTGCAGCTGGAGCTACCTTCTGCCCTTCAGCCTTTTGCTCTCTGCCTGTGGAGTTGGACTTTCAGCCTGCCCACTGTGACTCTTGCTGATTTGCTCCTGGTTTCCTTCCCCCAGGGAATTCTCTTGGTGTATGACATCACCAATCGCTGGTCCTTCGACGGCATTGACCGATGGATCAAGGAGATCGACGAGGTGAGTGGCATGGGGCAGCACCTGCACCGCTCTGCAGCGGGCACTGGGGCAGGGGGCACCTGAGGTGCCACCTCTGATATGGGCATGGCTCTGCTATGGAGAGGGAATGGTCACAGTCCAATAAGTGCCTCTGGACTGGGCACTGGTGAGGACACAGCTCAAGTCCTGCCTTCAGTTTTGTGCCACTCACTCCCAGAAGGACATTGAGGGGCTGGAGCAGGCCCAGAGAAGGGCAACAGGGCTGGGAGGAGCAGCTGAGGGAGCTGGGGGTGTGCAGCCTGGAGAAGAGGAGGCTGAGGGCAGAGCTCATTGCAGGTGCCCTGCTTGAGCAGTGGGGTTGGGCTGGATGATCTCCAGAGGTCCCTTCTAGCCCCCCTGCTGGCACTCCCTGGTTGCTGGCACTGAGGCCTAACGCCGATTTCTCCGCTTCTGCCCTTTTCTGAAGCATGCCCCCGGGGTGCCTCGGATCCTGGTGGGGAACAGGCTTCACCTGGCCTTCAAGAGGCAGGTGCCCACGGAGCAGGCCCGGGCCTACGCAGAGAAGAACTGCATGACCTTCTTTGAGGTCAGCCCCCTCTGCAACTTCAACGTCATAGAGTCCTTCACTGAGCTCTCCCGCATCGTCCTCATGCGCCACGGCATGGAGAAGATCTGGAGGCCCAACAGAGGTCAGTGGGGGTGGCAGGCTCAGGCTGGGCTGAAGGGGAGGAGTGGGAGCCAGGGCCTCAATGGGAGATGTGTTTATCACTCACTGTGGGATCTGAAAGCCACCCGAGATGGAGAAGTGCCTCGGGTGAGACAGGCTGAAGCTGAGCTCCAGGTTGCCTGCACTGGAGGTCGGCAGCAGTAAGCCAAGGAGCAACAGCTGCAAACTGGAACTGAGAAAGTTTCAGCTCGATGTGAGGAGAAACTTCTTTACAGTGAGGGTGACAGGGCCCTGGGGCAGGCTGCCCAGAGGGGTTGTGGAGTCTCCTTCTCTGGAGACTTCCCAAACCCACCTGGATGCATTCCTGCGCAGACTACTGGCAGGGAGCTTGGACTGGATGATCTCTGGAGGTCGCTTCCAGCATCTAAGGTTCTGTGACTACCAGGCTGCTTCCTCAAGCTCCTGCAAGGATGCTGAGCAGTATCTGGGCTGCACTCGGACAGCTGCCCCTAGCCTCCTCCCGAGGCAGGTTGTAGCTTGTGGCTGCCGCCCGCGGGCAGCAGCGCGGCTCTGCCGGCAGCAGGAGGTGAACGCTGCCCTCGTGTGGCCACTTGCCGCAAGTCCCCTCCGAGGAGGCTTCCCAAAGGTGTGCAGGGAGCTGAGAGGAAACTGAAAACGGGCCGGGTCTTCTTCTGCCTTGGTGGCATCTCTGTTACTGCAGGTGCTGGGCAGAGAGCAGGCCCTTTGGGGGCTGCTCCCTAAAGCAGGTTGCAGGTGAGACTGTCCTGCTGCAGCGTTTGCTGACCCTTGTTGCCTTCTCTGGGCATGTCCTGGTAGCCAGAGGATGGCCTGAGAACTCTTGCAGGAGTGTGAGCTGTCTGCCCCAGGCACTGTGCATAGAGGGAGAGTGGCAGGATCTGAGCCCTGTGTGGACACCAAAGGTGATGTCCTGGGACAGCAGAGCTTGCCTGGGGTGTCCCAAACTTTCATCCCAGCTAAGCTGCTCCCTGTCCAAGCTCCTCACAGTTGTTAGCATCTCTCCCTGAACAAGCAGGAATTGCTCAGCACAAGAAGTAGCTGTGGGGACAAGACAGCCCTGGAAATCAGAATGGCAGAGGTTGGCATGGGCTGCTGGAGATCACCCAGCCCAACGCCCCTACCAGAACAGGGGTGTCCAGTGCAGGTCACACAGGAACTCACCCAGGTGGGTCTTGAGTCTCCAGACAAGGAAACTTCACAGCCTCTCTGAGCAGCCTGCTCCAGGCTTCCTGCAACCTGATAACAAACAGCTTTCTCCTCCTGCTCAGATGCAACCTCCTGTCCACCACTTTGTGCCCCTTGCCCCTTGTGCTGTATCTGGGCACCACTGACAAGAGTCTGGCCCCAGCCTCTTGCCCCCCACAGCTGCTTTAGTTCTTGCTGAGCATTGCTCAGATGCCCTCTGGAGCTGCTCTTCTGCAGGCTCTCAGCCCCAGGGCTCTCAGAATTTGCTCCTCCCAGAGCTGCTCCAGATGTTGCAGCTTTGCAGCCTTGCCCCATCTCAGGGCACCACTGACTGTCCCTTTCTTTTCCCCCCGCAGTGTTCAGCTTGCAGGACCTGTGCTGCCGAGCCATCGTTTCCTGCAC
The DNA here is from genome assembly GCA_013400475.1 of Tricholaema leucomelas. Taxonomy (NCBI): domain Eukaryota; kingdom Metazoa; phylum Chordata; class Aves; order Piciformes; family Lybiidae; genus Tricholaema lacrymosa; species Tricholaema leucomelas. Next base: position 456,378 of record WAAF01019240.1, read on the forward strand.
CCCAGTCCACCTCATCGACAAGCTGCCCTTGCCTGTCACCATCAAGAGCCACCTGAAGTCCTTCTCCATGGCCAATGGGATGAACGCGGTGATGATGCACGGCCGCTCCTACTCCCTGGCCAGCAGCGGCGGCGGTGGCGGCAGCAAAGGCAACAGCCTGAAGAGATCCAAATCCATTCGGCCGCCCCAGAGCCCCCCACAGAACTGCTCACGCAACAACTGCAAGATCTCCTAGCAGGACACGCAGGGGCCGGGAGCTGGGAGCCCACCCGTGGACAGCTGTTGGCACACTCGGTCCTCTCCCCACCCGGGTGCCCTGGGGCCAGGGGGCGTCGGGAGCCTGCTCACCTTTTGGCTCCGCACGGGAAGCGCGGTGCCGGCTGGACCCCGCGGCGCTGGCAGGGACAGGACCCCGCCAAGTGACCCTCCAAGAATGCTTTGGGCTTTGCCTCTCGGCCTGGGGTGGAAAATTCAGCAGCTGCTGGGTTGGGGAGGGGAGAGGGGAAGTGGGGTTTGAGGGGGGAGTGGGGGGAAAGCTCATCCAGTCTGAATGGAGAAATGGATTTAATGAAAGCTTGAGAGGCTTAAGGGAGTAGGCAAGGAGGGGTCTGTGCTGCAATGTTAACTCTTGGCCTCCTGACCAGATTGCTGCTGCAAGAGAGATCCTCGGGTGGAGGAGAAAACAAAAGAGACAGGGGACTGAGGACAGTTTTCTCCAGGGTGTGAACCTGCTGTTGCCAAAAAAAAACCAGAAGCAAATGAACAAAAACCAACCGAGAAAGCAAGGCAAGGGTTGGCCAAGCAGCAAGGGGGCAGGAAGCAGGATGCTGCCTTCTGCCTTCAGCTGTGTAAATATTTTATATATATATATATATATATATACATATATATGTATGTATGTATACAGCACTTGTTTTGTAAGGGTTTTTTTAAGATGCAGTCAGGGAAAAATTTTATGCAGCCATGTAAATACCAGCACTGGGTTTTACCTCTGCCAGTGCCAGCAGCAGGGGGGAGAAGCAGAAGATTTTCCCATCAAAACAATACCCAATGCTTTAAGAGACTCTGAAATCCCTACCTGGGCTCCTGCTGGGGTTAGGAAGAGCAGTTCTTCTACCATACCCCAAGCTGCTTTGTTCCTATTGTTCCCTAAAACTGGCAGGCTGAAGGTTAAGGGGCTTGAAGGGCCAGGATGAAGCAGCAGCTCTGTGTCCAGCCCAATGCCCTGCTCACTTTGCATCCCCTGAAGGGGGACTGAGGATCAGAGGCTGGAAGCATCACGCCTGAAGCAGAGGGAGAGGGCTGAATTTTGTCCCTTCTTGCTGCAAACCCTCAGCTGTGGTCTCCAGAGCCCTCCAGCCACCCCAAGCCACAGCTCCTGCCTGCTGTTTGCTTTGCCTGTCCGAAGACCTTCTGCCTGAGCAGGCAGCGCTGCAGCTCCTCCTGGATGAAAGTGGGGAAAGCACAGGAGCAGCTTTTCCCACCGGAGCATGAAGGAGCCAGGCACTGGGAAGGTGGAAGAGATTCATGTGGGGAAACAGCAGACCCAGCAGGTCCCATCGTGGGGAACGCACTTGGCTCTTGTGGCAGTGCCAGGAAAGGGGGAAGCAAACTGCTGGGCTGCATAGGACCACTCCTGGAGCTGAGAGGAGCACCTGTGCCCAGCATGAAGAGCCTGGGGTGTGCACCTGGTGGGGAGGATCTCGTGCCAAGCAGGACCATGTGCTCCCCTGGCTTTGTCCCATGGCTGACCTCTGCTGCAAGTTCACCTGGAGACTTGGGAACAGCACCCAAACCTTCTCACAGGGCTGGGTGGGGCCTGGTGGTGGCACCAAGCTGCCAAGCTGGATGCTGGTAGGCAGCGTGGATGTGTAGATTGTGGGTAGTGTGGGAGAGAGTGAACTTTTGCTTCTCCTCCTCAGCAAGGAGAGCAGCCAGTGCAACGCTGCTATCTTCCTGCTGCTCTTCAAGGCCTGGGCGTGCTCCTGTGCCCCCTCCCCAAGTGCAGCTTGTTGCATGGCATGGGCAGAATGAAGCCGCGGCAGCGGCTGACGGACCCTGCTTTGTGCAGGCACTGCGCAAGGCACATCCTCCTTCCACCTGCTCCGGAGCCAACCTGGGAGGCGGAGGAGCTGTCCCCCTCCCCGCAGGACACGGGGTGGCTCAGGGCTGGGTCTCTTGGCTCATCCCCTGCATGCTTTATCACCCGGCTCAAATGAGCAAGGAGGGAATTCCACCGCAGGCAGATGGAGGGCAGGGAGAAGAATCCTTTGTAGTGCTGGCTTGGCTGAAGAGCAAAGGCGCGGCCCAGCTCAGCGCCAAGGCCGGGGGGATTTGGAGAACCTGTCTGGGCTGCCTGGCACCTGTTCCCCATCACTTAACAGGCAGCAGAAGACAATCGCTGGCTCAGCAGCCCCGGGGATATACGGCCAACAGGTGATGGGCACTGCGGAAGGCAAAGACTTCTCCTGGCAGACACCAGCTGGGCACCGCGGGGCCCCTCTGCCAGGCTGCATGGGCTGAGGAGGGACGGAGGCTCCCTGCCCGGGCCCATGGAGCTGCTGCAGTGGCTGGAGGAACTCTGCCAGTACTCAACCCAGGTACCTCTGCCTGGGTTGGCATGGCCACCTGGGACACCTCTCTATGCCCTTCTCCCCTGTGCTTGGGTTGGGTTTCGCTCTGGAAGGTCTCGGTGGTCTGTAGTGAGGGTGACAGACTGACCTGGAGCCATTGCTCGGCAAAGCAAAGGAGCCACCACAGAACCACTTTTTTATAGTTGATTTTACATTATTTAAAAAGAAAAGATTCTTGCATCTGATGTCAACACTACTCTGTAGCTGCTCTCCAACACTTGGACCATTCCTGAGTTGGTTGGTTGCTTGGTTGGGTTGGGCTTTTGTTGTTGTTGTTGCTGTCGTTGGTTTGGTTTGGTTTTGGACTCTCCTTTTATTTTTGTATTCCCTTGTACAGTCAACATTGTTCAACTGATTCTCCATGGGTTTGTTTTTGTATAAATTAAAGCCTCTTTTTTGTCCTTGTTGTTGCTGTTTTGAACTGCCACTGGAAAGCTGCAGAAGCTGTGTTCTGTTTTCCTGTGGGCTGGGGATAAATAGGAGTTTTGCCCCAAAATGTCACGAGTGGTTCAGGCACTAATCCAGACTGGGTGCAGAGGAGGTTGAGAACAGCCCTGAAGAAAGAGCATTGGGAGTGTTGGGTGCTGAGCAGCTCCCCAGGAGCCAGCACTGCCCTCATGCAGCCCAGCAGGAGGCTGTGTGCTGGGCAGCAGCTGGAGGAGGTTGGGCAGAGGGTAAGAGAGGGGATTGTGCCCCTGGGCTTTGCAATGCTGAGACCTCACCTCCAATCCTGCCTCCAGTGCTGCTGTCCCCAGCAGAAGGGCGCAGAGCTGCTGGAGTGAGGCCAGAGGAGGCCACAAAGATGATCCCAGGGCTGGAGCAGCTCTGCCGTGAGCACAGGCTGAGGGAGCTGGGGGTGTGCAGCCTGCAGAGAAGGCTCCAGAGGGATCTCAGAGCTGCCTGCCAGTGCCTGAAGGGATCCTGCAGGAAGGCTGCAGAGGACTTTTGCTGAGGGTGCCTGAGACTAAGCTTGATGCTGAAGCAGAGCAGGGTTAGAGTGGAGCTGAGGAAGTTGCTGAGTGTGAGGGTGCTGAGAGTCTGTCCCAGGCTGGCTGTGGCTGCCTCTGCCCTAGGGCTGTTCGAGGCCAGGTTGAATGAGACCTTGTGTGACCTGTGCTAGTTGAGAGGTGTCTCTGCCTGTGGGGATTGCAGTAGATGCCTTGAACTGCCACTTTGTGTCCAGGTGGTCCTTGCGGAGTGAGGAGCAAGAGCTGCAGCAGTGTTCACCCAGCCTGGAACAAGCTCATAGACAACCTGAGATAAATGTGACTTTGACATGGAGAAGATCACAGAATGCCAGGGTGGAAGGGGCCCCAGGAACCACCTGGCCCAACCTCTCCAGGTCACAGTGCGGTTGAATAGAGCCTGCCCAGCAGCCTGCCAAGCCGAGTCTTCAAACCACCCAGTGCAGGGCACTCCTCTACTGCTTCTGAGAGCTGATTCCAGTGTCTGGCTGTGCTCATGGGGAAACATTTTCTCCGGGAGTCCAGTGGGAGTCTCCCCAGCAGTAACTTGTCCTCCTCACCCCTTGTCTTTCCTATGGGACATTGTACAAAGGGAGTCTCCATCCTTAGCAGCCACTTTAGATGTCCTGCTCCATGCAGTTAAGGTCTGCCCCGAGCCTTATCCAGGCTGAACGAACTCAGCTCTCCCAGCCTGTCCTGACACGGGCCACAGGGAGCATCCCTGGCACTGAGATGGCATTTGGAGACACTGACTGGGGCTGGGAGCCCCAAAGAATGGGAGTTGGCTCCTGGGGTGGAGGGGAACTTCTTGCCTGACCTTTTTCTCTCCTGCTCCCAGCCCACCTCCCCGTGACCTCCCTTTTCCCCTGCCTGCTGGCTTCCCTGGGATCAGATTTTCCACTTCGTACCAGACTGGCCACGCTTGTTTTAACAGCTTAAGGAGTAATTGGCAGGGCTGGGAGGGGGCAGGGGGGAAATGAGATAGTGTCTGCAGCCGGGAAAACCCTGGAGCTAAGGTGAAAGCCTGATCAGGGAAGAGTCACGGAGCCTTTTTATTTTTTTTCCTTTTCAGGGGGATTTTGGAAGTGTCTGGCCCGGCAGAGCCAAAACAAAGGCTGTGTGTGGTTTCAGGTGGGGTAGGGGCCAGCCAGAGCCCATCCTGCTGGAGCAGCCTGGTCTGCAGCTGTCTGCTGCCAGCAGCAGGGCAGGAGAACACCCGGAGTGTCAGAGAGAGGCTGGGGGAGCTTCAGCGATCCCTCTTCCCTGGAGAAAGCAGAGGGAGCAGGTTGCCCTGGGCTGCTTCAGGTCTTCCCTGGCTGAGTACGTTTCTCTGAACCCCTGGGGGGGTTGAACCATGCAGGCTGTGAAGAAACAGTGACCTTCATCTATCTGATGGCACCTGAGGTGCCTGTGAACGCGAGGATGCAGTGCCCCCTGAGTGCTCCGGGGAGGCAGGAGCCCTGCCTGGGTGCTGTGTAGGGGCCGCACACTGCGGTGCCTGTCCCTGAGGCGTGGGGTGCTGAGCTGCTCCTCGGAAAGGAAGGTTGGGCCTTCGTGTCTGGAGCTTCACAAGTGACCCCCCAAAATGCCTGTTTTGGGAATTAGGGAGTTGATTGGATGGGTGGAAGGGAACAATTTGGAGAGACTGAAGCTAGGGCTGCTTTGAGGCTTTTCAGTGGTGAAAGGCTCTCGTGGCCTTGGTCCACTATAGGGGAGGTCACTTTCTCTTTCGCCTGCTGCTGCTACTGGAGAAACACCAGAAGAGGCTCCGGGGCTGTCCCCAGGCGTGGGTGAGGCTCCTCAGTTGTCAGGAGCTGCATTTCCAACCCTGCGACATCCAGCCAGGCTCACGGCACAGAGGTCAGCACTTGTCCCAGCCTCACTGCTTTTGATCTTGGTGACATGGGGATGAGACATCTCAGGCTCTGGTGTGAAACAAGGGCCAGGGACAGCCCTCAGAGGCTGCTCCCCAGCTACAGCGGCAGAAATGGGCCAGCTCCCGGCTCTGGAGAGCAGCTACAGGGCAAGAACCCACCCAAACCCCAGTGCCAGCATCTTGGCATCTCCTCAGTCCTTGTTGCTGTGACCACATGGAGCCTAGCGTGGGGTGGGACGACCTGAGCTCCAGTTTTTCTCTTCCCCACTTTTTTGCCCCCTTCACCACCTGCCCCTCGCCCTGGTTTGCAGCCCCACAGAGGGGAGGCTGGAGGTAACTGAGCTGTTACCCCCCACCCCTCTCCGGGACAAACCTCCCCGGGTGCATTTGCTGCTTCCCAGTAGCTGAGGTGGTGGGCGAGGAGGGCTCTGAGTGGTGCCGGAAGGGTTAATGCTCCCGCAGTGCCGTGAAATGCTCCTGCTGCAGGTCAGTCTCCAGCGGGGATTAGGGAAATCTGGCCGGGGAGTCCGGGCCGGCTCCTGGCAGCTTAGGGCCGGCTGCGGGACGTGCTCGGGGAGCCAGTGGCGGCAATGCAGCCCTGGCACAGTGTGCCCAAGCAGTGCCACCGGGAGCTGGAACGGCCAGGCACTGTCCTCCAACCTAAGGAATACCGGCCAGGCACTACATCAGCGGGGAGGGAGGGCTGGGAGCTGCCGAGGTCTGGGTGAGCCTCTCCGGGGTGACTGGGTGGGCATTCATCCTTTCAGGTGAGCCAGAGTCCCGTGCGGGGCAGTGCCGTGTGGTACCGGTGGGCTGCTGGCTGGAGACTGGGATGAGCAGCAGGGGCACAGACTCCTGGGCTGCTGGTGGGTGCCCAGAGGTGAGGTGCGGGGTGAGGGGCTCCCAGGCCAGCCCACTGCTCACATGCTCCGCGGGTATCCCCATCGGTAGCCCCGCCCGAGTGGGCCACAGGCTCTGGCTGTTTTCTCATCCTGCTGGAATTCGTCTCCATGGGCCGGGAGGGTTCTTTTGTGTCCCCCCACACCCCTCCTTTCACTCTCCCTCTTTGGAGGCTTTCCGCATTCTGCCTTTGATCTCCCCCCGTGTTTGCCCAGCCGATCGCCGGGCTCGCCGGGGTTAGAGGCTGAGGTCAGCGCCTTTCCCATTCCAAACACCCAGAAACATCAGTGGGAAGGGAGGGGATTCAGATTACAACCTTCCCGTCCTCCCCTTCCACCCCACTCCCTGAGCAGCGGGGAGCCGGGGATGGACTGAGCTCCCCTCACCAAGGGGACATCACGGCCACCGTGTCCCCGGCACCCCGACAGCCGAGCGGCAACGATGGATGGAGGTGGCGGACGGCATCGCCGGTGGTCCAGCAGGCGCTGGGCGTGCTGAAGGGCAGAGGTTTGGTCCTCTCCTCCTCCTCCTCTTTGTCCCCCTGCCCTCCCGCCTTCCCCCTCATCCTCTCCATCCTTGATGTGATTTATCCCGAGCGAGCCAGACTGGCGGCGTGGGGCGGCCAGATGCCTCCTCGTGGGAATTGCGACCACCCGGGCCGGGGCCAGCGAGCGGGTGGATGGCAGCGTGTCCCCATGGGCATCGCGCTCCTGCTCTTGCTGGCAGCGGCGGCAGCCGGGCTGAGCCTGCAGTCGGGCAGGATGAGGCACCTGGGGGTCTGCCCCAATCAGCTGAACCCCAATCTGTGGGTGGATGCACAGAGCACCTGCGAGCGGGAGTGCCAGACTGACCAGGTGAGTGGAGCTGGCAGGCTGGGAGGCTCTGGGGACCAGGATGGGTTCGGGGAAGCATCCCAGATCTCCCATGGAGAGGCTTTGGGGTGCAGGTCCTGAGCTCAGGAGTGCAGCTGGCTCGGTTATTTTGGTGCTAAGGGCTCAGCCTGGCTGCATCTTTACCTCCTGGAGCCCCCGCTGTCAGATGGCATCAGGGGTTCCCAGGGGCTGCTCCCTGTCACCCTGAGCAGGCAAAGAAAATGCTTGCTGCTCCCCTCCTCAGGCCATGCACACCCCCTCATTGCATCTCCAGGATGCTCCCTGGAGCTGGGAAGGGCTGGGATCAGGGGAATGGACAGGGCACTGCCACGGAGCATGCACAGCCACCCCCAGACACCCCCATCCCCCGCATTTATTCCCTGGGGACTGAAGCCCACCCACGAACTATCTGCCCATCCTGGAGAGACCCAGATCCAGGTTTCACAGTAGTGAGCTGGGGCGCCAGCAGCTCCCTGGGGTCAGTCAGAGTGGATGCAGAAGGAGAATCCTGTACAATTCATCTGTGTCTTGAGCACTGCTTCCCCTCAGCCAGCAAAGGCTGAGGTGTGAGATGCTATCTGCTGGGGAGGGGAAGTATCTCATCACTGCAGTGCACCCCCGAGCATCCTTGGGGTGCCTGGGGGCTCTGAGGGTGGGCTGTCGCCACCCTGGGAGGTCTGGCTCTTATCCGGAGCCCAGCAGTGCCAGGGGTGCACATGGCCGGGAGACGGACACCCGAAACCCCACGGGGGGGTAGGCAACACCCACAGCCGGTTCACCTCCGTGTAATCGCCCCCCCTCTCCAATCTCCTCTCCCCACCCGCGGGCAGGACTGCGAAGACTTTGAGAAATGCTGCACCAACGTGTGCGGGCTGCGGAGCTGCGTGGCCGCTCGCTTCGCCGACGGCAGCGCCCCGGCGCCGGAGCTGGCAGCGGCGGCATCCTGCGAGAGCTTCGTGTGCGCGCAGCAGGGCTCCGACTGCGACATCTGGGACGGGCAGCCCGTCTGCAAGTGCAAGGACCGCTGCGAGAAGGAGCCCAACTTCACCTGCGCCTCCGACGGCCTCACCTACTACAACAAGTGCTACATGGACGCCGAGGCCTGCCTGCGCGGCACCCGCCTCACCACCGTGCCCTGCAAGCACATCTTCACCTGGCCCGACACCAGCCCCGTGCCGCAGGAGACCACGGCTCAGCCCACGCCGGGGGCGGGCCCCGAGGTGCCGGTGCCCCCCGCCCTCTACAGCAACCCCTTCCACCAGTCGGTGCGCGCCGGCGGCACCGTCAGCTTCCGCTGCGACGTCAGCGGCCGCCCGCGGCCGGACATCACCTGGGAGAAGCAGAGCGAGCGGGAGGAGAACTTCATCATGCGGCCCGACCAGATGTACGGCAACGTGGTGGTCACCAACATCGGGCAGCTGGTCATCTACAACGCCCGCCACGAGGACGCCGGCATCTACACCTGCACGGCCAGGAACGCCGCCGGGCTGCTGCGGGCCGACTTCCCGCTGTCGGTGGTCAAGCGGGAGTCGGGGGGAACCCTGCGGGCTGGCAGCTCCCAGCCCTTCCCCAGCGCCGACTGCCTAAAGGAGCCCGACCGGCGGCGCTGCGAGGCGCTGGAGGTGCGCTGGCACTTCGATGCCAAGCAAGCCGCCTGCCTCACCTTCCGCTACGGCGGCTGCGGGGCCAACAGGAACCACTTTGAGACCTACGAGGAGTGCCGGGCCGCCTGCCTAGGCAGCGCCCGCCCCACCTGCCTGCTGCCCATGGTGCAGGGCCCCTGCCAGAACTGGGAGCCCCGCTGGGCGTACAACCACCTGCTGAAGCAGTGCCACTCCTTCGTCTACGGGGGCTGCGAGGGCAACACCAACAACTTCGAGAGCAAGGAGACCTGCGAGGACGTCTGTCCCTTCCCCAAGAGCCTGCAGTGCAAGGCGTGCCGCCTGAAGAGCAAAATGGTGCTGAGCCTCTGCCGCAGCGACTTCGCCATCGTGGGCCGGCTGATGGAGATCGTGGAGGACCAGGACACCGGCATCGCCCGCTTCGCCCTGGAGGATGTCCTCAAGGATGAGAAGATGGGCCTCAAGTTCTTCAACATCAAGTACCTGGAGGTGACCTTGACCGACATGGACTGGAGCTGCCCGTGCCCCAACATGACGGCAGAGGACGGGCCGCTCATCATCATGGGCGAGGTGCACGACGGCATGGCCACGCTGGACCCCAGCAGCTACGTCCGGGCGGCCAACGACAAGAGGGTGAAGAAGATCTATGAGCTGATGGAGAAGAAAACCTGCGACCTCCTGAACCGCTTCCAGGACTAGGGGAGAGCTGGGACGTGCCGGGGTGGGGGCGGGGAGGGAGGAGGGGCACAGACTCATCGTGGGGTGGGGCAGTCCCCACACCGGCGCCTGTATCTAGGAGATAACCACTGTTGGGCAGCTCTCTCCAAGCCCATGGTGAGCCCCAGCCCAGCTCCCACCTTCCCTGTAATTTATCTGCTGTGTGTCCCCCTCCTTGTACTCCTCACAGCCTGGCCAGCAGCAATAAAGCACTGGGCTGGGTTGTAGGGCAGTGGGAGGATCCTCACCCACAAAAGCCTTCCCACTACCCCAAAGCCTCCAGGCCCAGTGTAGCACTCCTGTGCACTCCTGCTGCAGTATCTGACCCCTCACTGGCACCGCTGGAAGGGTAACGGGGATGTCTGTACCCCAGTGTCAGTGCTGAAAGCATCAGGAAGCCACTGGGAGTGTGCAGTGAAGGTCTGGAGTTTACTGGGGGAAGCAGCAGCACAGTCCTGGGGAAGGGCAATAGGTCCCCTAACCATTGGCACGGTGTTGTTCAGGGAAACTGGCATCAAGCAAGAAGTGTCCCATGCCTGGGAATGCCATACCCCCTATTGCCCACCCCCTGCCATGGCAGCTGTGGTGGATTGTCTGGGCCAGGCTGGGGTACCCCATTGCAAAGGGAGCCCGGAAGAGGCAGGGGCAGGTGGAACTGGCCCCAGGCCACCAGTCAAGCCCAGTCCAGGCTGGAGCAAGTGGGGCACCATTCTGCCCTCAGAGTTCCTAGACCCATCCGGCACTGGCATGGGGACAGTGTGGCCCTCCAGCCGGCACGAATGGGGCAGGGGCTCCCGTGCTGCAAGATGCTGGGAGGCTGCAGGAGGCACCACCGGGGCAGGTTACAGCTTGCGGAAGATGAGACTCTTGTTGTTGGCTGGCATGTCCACCTGCAAGCAGAGAGCTGAGGGGCAGAGGTGTGCCCGCAGGGTGAGGGCTGTCCCCCCGCTGCAGAGCCCAGCACCTACCATCCTCTCCAGGCACAGCCCGTTGGCCTGGGCCAGCTGCCGCAGCAGCGCCGTGTCCCGGAGGCCCCACGAGGGATTTCTGCCAGGAAGGGAGGTCTGGATCAGACACAGGACATCCTCCCAAAACTGCCTCCCCATCCCCTGGGGTCAGGGAGCTCCCTGCCTGCTGTTTGACATCTTGTTGTGAAGGACCACACTGAGAGGGGGCTTCTCTGTGCCCCCCCCCAGTGCCTCCCAACCTACCTCTGCCTCAGGCTGCAGTCAAAGTCCACATTGCTCTGGGGGCTGATGTGGCCCTCCACGGCGTAGGGCTGTGGGACACAGAGCCAGAGCTGTGGCTATGAGCCCCCTATGTGACCCTCCCCAGTCCACAGGCTGCTGTCCCCCACCACACATAGAAGGCAAGCAAGAACTCACACAGATCCCAAGAAGGACCACCACAGGCACCCCCCGACCTTGGCCTAGATGGGGCAAAGGAGAACAGGATCCCTCCCATCTTAGGGTGAGCAGCCAGAGTTCAGCACACGTCCCCAAAGGCTGAGATGCCCTCAGGTCCATATCCCTTCCTTTCCCAGCCTCCCCACTCTCCAAGCCATGCCTGGAGCTGCCTATCCTTCTCTGACCCCCCCCCTCCCAGCATCCCCAGACATCCCCAGCACACACCCCATAGGTGAAGAGCACACCTCCGGGCTTCAGCAGCACCCCAGCACCCTTGAACAGGCCCTGGGGAGAAAGGGAGAAGGTGACATGGTCAGAGGGCTGGGGACACCTCCCCAGGAGCCCCTTCCTCGGTCCTGGGATCCCTGGAGCAGTGGGCAGGGGATGTGGAGGTGGCTCTGGCCCTGCCCCGCTCACCTCGGTGCAGCGCAGCTCGGCGATGTGCATCATGTTGATGCTGACAAGGAGGTCGAGGGTGGCAGGTTGGGCACCTCCCCAGGTCTCCCAACCCTGTGCCACGTCCAGCAGGATGGGGGGCAGCAAATTGGGCACACGTGTGGCCTCCACATAGGCAGAGATGCTGCAGGTACCAAACCCCATGTCAACCCTGGCTGGGGCATTGCCAGCCCCCTGCCAGCCTGCACTGCAGGCAGACCTCAAACCTGCCTCAATAGCATGGCACTGGTAGAGTCTCTGGTGTTTGCTAAGGTTGTGCTTGTAACACAGCCTGGGGGGGTCTGCAGAGGGCCAGGACTCTGCTGCTGCCAGGTCTTTGCTTGGTACCAGGCAGCTGGAGAAACAGAGGCAAACAATCAGTGGTACGCAGACCAAGGGGCACCTAAACTATCCCAGCTCAGCAGTGCCTCCCAGCAGGGCAGCTGGAGCATGCTGCCCTCCCAGCTGCCTGCCTGCATGCTGCCTGTACCCATGTGCCTGCTCAACCTGCCGGCTGCACTGCCAGTGCCCACGTGCCCAGGCTGCCCACGCAGTGTCCACATCCACACACTCAAAGCTGCAACTTGCCTGCAGTTCTGCCCTCATGTTGCCTGCACCCATGTGCCTGGACGCTGCCCAGTGGCATCCACACACCCACCCTGTCTGCAGCACTGCCTGCACCCATGTGCTGGCTCACCCTGTCTGTAGTACTGGCAGCAGCCATGGGCCCAGGCTGCCTGCACCCACACGCTTGTCTTGCCTGCAACGCTGCCTGCACCGATGTGACCAGACATTGCCTGCACCCACACATTTGCCCTGACTGAAGCACTGCCTGCGCCCACGAGCTCAAGCTGCCTGTGCTGCCTGTGCTGCCTGTACCCACGGCCCTGTGCCACCCACATGCTGTCTGCACTCACAAGCCTGAGCTGCCCACAGCCCTGCCTGCACCCCTGCTGCCCACACACTTCTGGTACTGCTACACTCTGTGATTTTGGTGCGGTTTACATCCTTTTTGGCCCATTCACAGGCCAGGTCTTGGTGAACCAACCTCCCAGCACAGGGATTATTTTCAGGCAGGGTGGTGTCACTGCTGGGGAGGTTATGGGTGGGCAGCACAGTAGCTGCCAGCCCCCTGGCTGGGCACTGCTTTTGGCCCCTTCCCAGCAGGTCTGTTTTTTCTTTTGGCGGGGGGGATTCCTCCCCATGTTGCAGGGCTTATTTTTGTATCCCGAGTGGAAGCTGAGCCTGCTGAGCAGGGCACTGTAATGTCTGGAATGGGCATCTAGCAACGGCCAGACCCACGCATGCCAACACAGAGCAAACGAACATGATCCAGTGTGGGTCACTGGGGTGGCACGGTGCCGGGAGTGGGGTGTGAGCCACCCGCCGCTGGCATCCTAGTGAGTTGGGCATCAGGCCTGGCATCGCTGTGGGTAATGGGAATGCCATGAGCAGCTGGGCACTTTGCAGGCAGGACCTGCTCCGCAGCAGACACACAGGCGGGGAGCTGGATGCAGCGCACATGCTGAGTAGGGGAGTCTGGGGTGCTTGGGAGAGGGATTTGGGGGATTTTATGGAGGGAAAAAAAACCAACAAGTGCAGACTTGGGGAGCCAGGGCTGTCTGGGAACTGAATATTATGTTTTCCCTGGATAAAAAAAAAAAAAACAAAGGATCCAGCTGGGAAGCCTGGGCCAAGGGAGAGTGGGAGGTTGGGGCTTTGCTTGGCACAAAGAAAACAACAAGATGGGGAGCCCAGGGCTGAGAGTTCAGTATTGGGGCATTCCTGGTTGAAAACAAGCATGAAACTGGGGACCCGAGGCCGTGTGAGAGCTGGATCCTGGGGCTGCCCAGCTGGGGAGCCCTGCCAGTCTTTTCACTGCTCTGCTGGCCAGGGAGAGCTACAGGGAGCCCCCCAGGGAGGGGGCTCAGACTGCGGGGAGAGGTGCAGGTTATGGGAGGGGAGGGAGCTAAGGCTTTGGGAAGGGGTGCAGGCTATGGAAGGGAGCTAAGGCTTTGCAGAGGGGTGCAGGCTATGGGAGGGGAGGGGACACAGATCATGGGAAGGTGCTCAGTCCGTGGGAGGGGAGGGGGCTCAGGTCGTGGGGAGGGGTGGAGGCTATGGGAGGGGAGGGAGCTCAGACTTTGGGGACGGGTGGAGCCTATGGGAGCAGAGGGGGCACCGACCATGGGAAGGTGCTCAGTCCGTTGGAGGGGAGGGGGGGGTCAGGCCGTGGGGAGGGGTGCAGCCTATGGGAGAGGAAGGGGCTCAGGCCGTGGGAAGGAGGGGAGGCTATGGGAGGGGAGAGGACGCAGTCTGGGGGTCAGACCGTGCCCCAGCACGGCCCCGCTACCTGCTCACCTGCGGAGCGCCCGCGGGTCGACGTCGGAGGGCTGCCAGCGGGTCTGCGGCAGGGCCCGGGCGAAGTGCGCGGCGTGGAGCCCTGCGCCCGCCCCCACCTCTAGCACCCGCAGGCTGCCGGGCGCCGCCTGAGCTCCGCTCGCCGCGTACTGCCGCAGCACCTCCAGGATTGGGCCCTTGTTGCGCTCCGCGGCCGCCGGCACTTGCATGGTTGGAGCGGGTCAAGAACGGACTACAGCTCCCAGCCGGCCCCGCGGGGAGGGGTCCGCCTGCCGTGACGCGAGTGGGGCCGCCCACGGGGAGGGGAACAAAAAAACCCCAACCAAGCAAAAAAAAATCCCCAAACCCATCAACCAACCAGAAAAAAAAACACTCAAAACAGACACCTCTCCCCCTCACCCCCCCACCAAAAAATCAAACACAACATGAACCCCAAACAAGCCAAATAGAACCCCCCCAAACACACCAAACAACAACAAAAAAAACCCAAACAAAACTCACAAAACCAACAACAAATAAAGCACTCCCCAAAAATCTAAACAAAAAGAAGTCAAAAGCAGAAAGAAAACCCACCCCACCCCCACAAAAAAAAAAAAAAAGAAAAAAGCTTCAAAACATCACCACCACCACAAAAAAACACCCGCCCCAAAAAACGAAGGAAACTCACACAGCTCCCCAGCAAAACCTCTGCTGCGCCGCCCGGGAATCGAACCCGGGTCGCAAGAATGGGAATCTTGCATGATACCACTACACCAGCGGCGCTCTGCTATGATGCGTCGTAGTGACAGTATGTGAACCTATTTCTGCATTGCCATGAAGCCTGCTCTAGGTGTTGCTGCTACCCTGCAGGCCACAGGGTCACGGACCACAGCCTCTTCGCCTCCCCACCCCACCCTCCCAAGATGCTGCTCTCCCGCCACGGGCCTTCCCCACCCTATCTTCAGCACTCCAAGCAGGAGCAGGTTAAGGGGCTGCAGGCACACCCGAGGATAGTGCATGCTCTGACTGCAGGGACGGGGCAGCAGGGTCACCCCGTGGTGTGGCTGTGACCCCACCTAGCTGCTCCCAGACCTCTGCTCAGAGTGGCAACATGGAGGGGTCCAGCTAGAGCCTGAGGACTTGGGGCTCAGGACTGCCCCAGATGCTGCACCCACCAGTGCTGTACAAACCCTGGGCAGGCCTTGAGTGGGGAAACTGAGGCACAGCCTCTTGGGGGACAGCTGTGTGACAAGGCAGGGGACGGCTGTGTGACAAAGCAGTGGCAGGTGCCTGTGGATCACAGCTGTGTTTAAAGCCACTAACAAAGGTCACATCCTGCAGGGCTGGAGGGACAGTGGGGCTGACAGCTGCAGGTGCCCCCTCTGAGGTGCCCAGCATGCTGCAGGACCAGGCCCTCCTTTGCAGGATGCTAACCTGGGGGGTCAGACACCCCCATCAGGGCTGTGCCACCATGGGCGAATGGCATGCTCACAGTGCATGGGCAAGGTCACCCATGTGATGTGACTTCGGTGCCCTCAGAGCAGGCCTGAAGTGTCTCCAGAGCCCTCAGAATTTGTCTCGTGGCCTGTCCTCCAAAGCCTGGGTGCCATCCAGCTGTGGGTGATGCTGTGGGGTGACAGGGGACTGTCTCGGGGTCACCTCCCAGGGCTGAACGTCCCACCACGTGGGGACACTTCGGCGCACCTTGCCTGCTCCAAAGGTCAACACAGTGGCTGGGACGTGGCTGCCTGCCCCAGCTTGGTGCACTGCAGGGTGGCCTGTGGGTGAGACAGGGCTCATGAGGTTTGTCCCAGCATTGTCCTCATGACGGTGGCACCTGAGTGTCTCCTCGCAGCTCCCTGCATGTTGCCTGCTTATGTCCTGCATGTCCCAGGAGTGACTCCTATGTGTCCCATGACTGCAGTATTCCGTGTCCTGAATGTCACTGTGTCTGTCCCCTGACTGGGTCCTGTGTCCCCTGCGAGCATGTGCCATCTTGCATCCCATGATTCCTGTGCCCTGTGTCCCACTTGACCTCTGCGTGTCCCCACGTCCCTTTGTGTGTCCCGTGGGTGTCCTGAGCCTCCAGCATGTCCTACATGTACCCTGTGTCCTGCATGTGTTCTCCTATGTGTCCCACTCATGTTCCGTGTGTGCTCCCTCTGTGTCTTCCAACCTGTGTGTACCCCTAATGTGTCCCACATCTGTCCCCATGTCTCTGTGCATTTCCTGTGTGCCCTATGGCTGTCTCAGGTGTTCCCTCAGATGTCTTTTATGTGTCCCTTGTGCATGTGTCCTGTGTCTCCTACATGTCACAGGTCTACTCTCTGTGTCCTAAGCATGTCTCATGCATGTGCTCCCCCAACCCTGTGTACCCCCGAGGTGTCCTGCATCCCAGTGTCTCTATTTCCCATGTGCTCCAAATATGCCCCCAGCGTCCAATGTGTGTCCCCACGTCCCATGTGCATCCCCCTCCTGTATCCCTTTACTTTCCTGCATAGCTCCCCAACGTGCTCTGCATGTCCTGTGCCTGCCACATATCCCCTCCACCTGTCCTGCATGTGTTCCATGTGTCCCTGTGTCCCATGCATGCACTGCTGTGCCCCTCTGTTCCCCCTATATGCCCCATGTGTGTCCTCTGTGTGTTCCCACGCTCCCTGTGTCCCTTACGTGCCCTACATGTGCCCTGCCACACTTCCCACATGTCCCCAGTATGCCCCACCTGTGTCCACTGTGAGTCCCTACATCCCATGTACGTTTCCCACGTTCCCTCTGCTTCCAGGTGTCCCCACATTCCATGCACTCCCCTGTGTCCTCTGTGTGTCCCTATGTCCCATGCACTCCCCTACGTCCCCCCGTGTGTCCTCATGTTCTATATGCTTCCCTGTGTGTCCCTCTGTCCCATGCACTCCCCTACATCCCCCCGTGTGTCCTCATGTTCTATATGCTTCCCTGTGTGTCCCTATGTCCCACGTATTCCTGTGTCTTGTGTGTGTGTCCCGTGTTTCCCTCTCTGTTCCTAGCGTGTCCCATGTGCCCCACTCTGTGTCCTGCATGTCCTTGCGTGTCCTGCGTGTGTCCTCACGTCCCGTGTGTTTCGCTGTGCCCCACGTTTACCCCTGCGCCCCGCATGTGTCCCTCTATGCGTTCCCACGTCCCTTCCGTGGCTCCCCTCCGTGTCCTGCGTGTCCCGCATGTGTCCCCCTGTGTGTCCCGCTTTGGTCGCTGCGTGTCCCCACGCGTTCACCCGACCGCGTCCCCGCGCCGGTGCCGGTGGCGGTGGCGGTGCGGCTGCCCCGCAGCCCGCACACGTGCTCCTGCCGCTGTCGCCGCGGCCCCGCTCGGTCCCTTTAAGGGCGGGGGGGGGGCGTGTCGCGGCCGCGGCCCCGGCCCCGGCCCGGCCCGTTAAAGGCCCGACGAGGGGCACGCGCCGCACTTGGGAAGGGGCGGCGGGGCCGGTGGCGGGCCCGGGGCCGCTCCCGGAGCCGCAGGGATGTACACGCTGACGCGGGGCCCCAGCAAGCTGGCCACGCAGCGTCGCACAGGTACCGGGCACCGCGGGGAGTGCGGGCTGGGGAGGACAGGCATGCTCGTAAGGGGAACTGGCACAGCGGGCACCGGCCCGTTCCGCTCCCCCGCCCTCCTCTCGGGGCCGTCCTGACGCCGCTCCCAACCCCCCTCCCCCGCAGGTCCGACGCAGCAGGCGGTGGAGAGCAGCAAACTGGGCGAGCTGCGGGGCCGGCTGCAGCCCGGTGCCTGGCCCCCCGCCAGGTGAGCCCCGCGCAGCCCGCCGTGACCTTGGGGAAAGGTTACCGGGCCTCGCCGCCGGGGGAGGGGCCCGCGTGGGGAGCGGGGAGGTGACCGGCAGCCGCCGCTCGGTGCCCGCAGGCCGGAAAGTGGAGGGGGGGTGCAGCCCTGCTGGTGTCCGCCCGCATCCCACCGGGACCGTGCCCCCGTGGTGCGGGGAGGACGGGAGGATGCACCGGAGCTGCTGTGTCCCACCCCCAGGGGGGCGGTTCGGGCAGAGGTTGCTTCGTAACAGCGCCGGGGAACGGGAGTTGTGAGCGGGGGAGCGGGCAAGGTGTGGGCTGCAGGGGGCTGGCGCCCCCGCTCGGCAGTCGGCTGGGGGGTCCCCGCTGTTTGAGGCGCCGCTGGTGCCGAGAGAACCGGTGCGAGGCCGGGGGCTCCGTTGCCCTGAAGCGTCCAGCAGCCCCGAGGTCCTGCAGCCGGTGCCGGGGAGAGCCCGGACCAGGCCGAGCGGGGATTGTGCAACGTGCCTGAGCCGGCCTCGGGGGAGGCACCGATTGCACAAACTCGTTACTGAGCCGGCGCTGAGCCCCTGGTGCGCGACCTGGCAGGGCCCGGCTGCAGCCCCGCACACCTCGAGGTGGCCCGCGTCAAGGGTTGGAGGTTGTCCCTTGTCCCTAAAGCGGGGACAGTGGCGTTTAGGTGCAGCTCCCCGATTCCAGCAGAGCTAACGGGGGCTGCTGGACAGCTGCAGGGGTTCTGGTGGCCTCTCTCTCGGAGGTGCTTTCTCGGTCAGAGAGCTGGGTGCAAACCCAGCCTGACACAGTTGGCGGCTTCCTTCCGTAGGGGGCAGCTCTGCACATCCCCTTCATCTTCCAGAAACGGGTGACAAAAGCTCTCCTTCCAGTCCCCCTGCAGCTCCCCTCCTTCTTGGGCTCTCTCATTGACTGCTGCTGACGACACCTCTCGCTTCGGGGCCCGCTCCTGGCTTCAGCCCTACCCGCTGCGCCCCAGCCCCGTGGTGTTTGGGGTGTGCTGAGCTGCGGACAGGGGCTGCCTGTTGGCAGTCCTGCCTGCTCTCTAAACTGCAACCCATCCACGTTCCCTGGGCCCCTTAGACTTTGTCCCCTGAGGAACGTGGCCGTTGCAGATGTGTCCTGCCCCGAAGCTGGGCAGAAGAGCCAAAATGCTGAAGTTTTGCATCAAACTTGCCCCAGGTCTCAGAGCCTTCTCCTTTACTCTGCCTGCTTTCGCTGTTGCCATTCTGAGGCTGAAGTGCCCTGCACCCAGGAGGGGATCCCAGCTCTGAGGAAGCCAGATGTGCTCCCAGTTTTGTCCCAGTTCAGTGACACCCTGGGCATGTGCTGGGGGACCAGGACTGCTCCAGCAAGCCTTGGGTGCTTGACCATGGTGCATTCTCCTGTCCACTGCCCAGCTGGATTTCACTCCATTTTCCTGACGCCAGCAGTTTCAGGGGCAGACCTTCTTGTAAGGACTTTGCTTGGTGCTGGGGCTGGAGGGTGGCTGGGAGCTGGGCAGCTCTTACTTTTCCCTTTTCTTGAGTGACTAGGTCCTTTTTGGTCCTCTCCCTTGGGAGCAGGGCTGAGCAGGTCTACAGCTCTGCCCCTGGCCTGACTGAGGTTGTGGATGAGCATGCATGCTGTGGGGCAACCTGGGGTAGCAGGGCAGCCCCTGGCCTCGCTTGGGACTCTGGTGGGAAGAACCACCTGCCCCCTTCCTCACTCTCACTCTGCTTCTCTGGCCAGCCCAGCCCAGAAGCTCGTCTTCAACAGAGTGAATGGCAAGAGGCCGCAGGTGCTGCTGCCGCAGATCTCTGCCCCCGAGGAGTGCTACACATTGGCCCACGAGGAGAATGTCCGCTTCATCTATGAGGGTGAGGGCAAGGGAGCCCTGGGCACAGGAGCCTGCTGCTTGCTGTCACATCCTGGGTGGGGAGGCTGGAACATGTGGGGCCCCTCTGAGACAGCTACATCGTGCTGTGAGAACCTTGGTGGCAGGGATGGGATCTCCAGGCTGGGTGGTGGTGCTGTCCTTTGCACCACCTGCTCCTCCCCTGCAGCCTTCCTGGGCTGGGAAATTGCCCTCCTAAACCAACTCACTGCCTGTTTCTGCCCTTTTTCCAGCCTGGCAGCAGGTAGAGCAGCAGCTGGACGGCAGCCGGAGCGGGGAGAGCACCTGTGGGCCTGTGCAGTATGTGGAGAAAACTCCCAACCCTGGACTGAAAAGTAAGTGGACAGCAGGCAGGGCACTCATCTGTGCAATGAGTTGGTGTGGACTCAGCTGGGCACCTGAGCAGGGCTGCAGTGGGAGGAGGAGGAGGAGCATTCCAGTGGGTTCAGCTGGGCACCTGAGCAGGGCCAGATGGGTTGGTTTGTGTCTGAGGCTACTCAGGGGGTGCTGGTTCCCAGCACTGCAGTGGGGATATCCCACTGCTGAAGGAGACCAGACAAGTTGAGGACATCTTCTTGATGGCACTTGTGTTGATGGCACCGAGGTGGTGCCAACATGATGCTCTTCCCAGGTCCTGCCATGAGGACCTCCCTGTCCCCAGGCCAAGCAGGCCCAAGCTGGAGTGCATCAGGGATGGGGCCAAGGGACTTCTCAGCATCTGGAGCAAGGGCTGTGAATGCAGCCTTGGGGGATCCCACAGCAGCTGAGGTGGTCCCCAAGGACGGCAGGTCCCTGTTAAACCTTTCTGGGGACAGGGCACAGAGGTGGGTGGGGGAAACTAGGGGGTGTCTTTTCCTGCTGACAACTGGTGTGACTCAAGGGGAGCTCCGCTTGTTCTCCCAGCTGCTCTGCCAGGTTCTCCTCCCTCCCTGCCCTCTCTTTCAGACTTTGTTCCCATTGACCTGGAGGAATGGTGGGCACAGCAATTTCTGGCCAAGATCCAAAACTCTTCATAAAAGGGAAGAAAGGTTTGGCTTTGGTTTTGGTGAAGGAAGAAACAACACTGAGAGTGTTCTGGTCAGAACCCAGAATTGGTGGCATTTTTAGAACCACCTTTTGAAAAGGTGACTGAAATGAAGCGACCTCTGCGCTGCCAGCCCGGCCAGGCCAGCGGGCACCGGACCACAGCCATGCCTGGCATGGAGGAGCAGTGGGTGGCCCCAGCCAGGATTCCTTAAGTGCCAGTTCTCGGACTGCTGCAGCTCCTGCAGCCTCTCCAGCTCCCAGGGACACTGCAGTGCTGTGCTGGGGACAAGGGAGCGAATCCCCCACCCACCCCGTGGCTGTGTCCATGGGGAGAGGGCCCTGGGGTGCTGTAGCAGGACCCCCAGACAATAAAGAGCTGAAACTGCCTGTGGAGAGGTGCCCAGGGGAGGGGCAAGATGTTTGCAGGAGGTGCAGTATTGTGCCCTAGGTTGCTACAGAGCGGGTGATGCTCATGGCAGAGTGGGTACCATGCTCTGGGCAGAGGNGGAGCGGGTGATGCTCATGGCAGAGTCCCTGGCAGAGTGGGTACCATGCTCTGGGCAGAGGCAAAGAGCTTGGAATCCTTCCCCATCTTCCTTGGATCTGCATCCTTGCCCCCAGTACTGCTCAGTCTCTGTGGACTCGGCCAGGGGCTGATGTTGCCTTGAGTGTGTGCTTGTGACTGGAGTACAGGCTGAGCATCTTGGCAGTGTTTCAGAGCCAGGCCTGCAGTGTGTTGGAGGGGCAGAAATGAGGGTGCCAGGGCCAGCCCCTTGGCATTTCTCTGACAAGTGTCTTGTCAAAGATCAGGCATTTCTCTTTGAACCTCAAGGTCTTCTCCTTTCCTATAGCTTGTGGAGTGTGGGGTGAGGCTGAGAGGTGATGGTGGGTGGGATGAGGATCTCCACTTCTGCTCTTGGAGGTACCTCATACAGCAGAATTCCTCAGCCTGTGGGCTCCTCAGGGCTGGGCTCAGCCTTCCCATGCCAGGTTTTGAAGGACAGCTTCCTTTCCTCCAAGCCCCAGAGCAGGAGATCTGAGCAGTAGCCCAGGCTCGTGAGGGCTGGAGCTGCTCTGAGTCCCAAGGAAGCCAGGTGGGAAAACACCCACTGAAAAAAAATTCTCTTTATTATCCCTCTGCTGGAAACAACTCGGAGGCAGCAGCAGCTGCCTGGCACCTGTGGTGCTTCTACCACACCTGGCCCCTGCAGCACGGGAGGCCAGAAGGGTGCCACAGCAGCCATGACCTTGCCAGTGCAAAACCTGGCTGAGCTGGAGCGGCAGTGCCCATCCTGTGAGCAATCCTGGTGCTGGCTGGGCACTGTGGTAGCTGAAAACGGAGGGAGCAGCACTGCATCCAGCTGGCAGCTCCTCCTTCCAGGAGGGGAGGGTTGCTGCAGCACCGTGTAACCAAGAGAGGTTGCTTCACTAAGACTTTACTTTGCTCAGGATGACCTGTGGGCTGGTGCCTGGAAATGCCATCCTTGCCAATGTCTCCTCTACCACCAGCTCTGCCAGAAAACACCACGGGTGCTGTGGGTTACACTGCCTGTGTTGCCTGCTCCAGGACCAAGCTTTGCAGGGGGTCACCAGTGTGCCATGGGCTGGGTGTGCATCTCAGCTGTCCTGCCTGTTGCTGCTGTGCTCAGGGTGCTGCCAGCCTAAGGTAATTTGACATCTTGCCCTCTTGCAGCTTCCCATTGCTCCCCATCCCAGGCAAAGCTTTGCAGGTCCTGCTGCGTCCTGCGGGAGCTGCCCTTCCCCGGTGACCAGCAGCCCCAGCAGGTTCCTGGTGGCTCCAAAGGGGGGCTCTGAGGTGTTCCAGGGATGCTCCTGAGCAAACCCTCCATGCCTTAACCTCCAGAGTGCTGTGAGGTACTCCTAGGGAGGAATATCTCCATACCAGCAGCTCCAGAGGGCTCCAAGGTGCTCCATGGATGCTCCTGAGGAGCAAACCCTCCATGTCAACAGCTCAAAGAGGGCTCTTAAGATGCTCCTAGGGAGCAAGCCCTCCATACCAGCAGCTCCAAAGAGCTCTGAGGTGCTCCATGGATGTTTCTAGGGCCATGCCAGCAGCTCAAGAGGGCTCTGAGGCACTTCAAGGATGCTCCTGGGGAGCAAACCCTCCATGCTAGCAGCTCAGCGGAGTGATGCTATTCACTTGGCTGCTTGCTAATCAAAAGCACACAGCGTTAAGATCCAGGGCAGTTCTTAGTAACGTGCTGCACCATCGTTCTGAACAACAACATGAGGCAAAGGCTGGGGGGAAGGGAGGAGGGGAAATAAAACTGGATCAGGAAAGGATGAATCAGTCACAGGAACAAACCAAACCTCCCCACCCACACCCCCCCAAAAAAAAATCACCCAACCCCTGCCATTGCAAATCACTGGGAGGGATCCAGCAGCCCTCCCCATAAATAGTAATTAATTTTATGTGCAATTATGTGTTTGACTATAGTGCAAATTGCTCTGCATTGATCACAGGGCAGCCAGCCCCCAGGGGACTGCCCCTGGTGATACAGGGACCAGTTCAGGACAGACAAGAATAGACATGGATTTAAAACAAAGGAACAAAAAAGAACCACCACCACCCAGAAGACCCCAGAACCAACGCAGACACTGGGAAGCACCATCATAAAAGAGTCCCAGTTGGTACCTCCAGGTCACCATGGGCCCGGCTGGTCCTTTACATGCTGTGCACAGCAGCTGGGCCCAGGGCAAGACCCTACCTTGGCTCCTGCCTGCTGCTGGAGCAGCCCAGTGTGGTGTGGAGGGGGATGGGGACAAGGATGGGACACACACGTGAGATCAGTGTGCTCTGCTTAGAGCAGTGTGGAGCGTAAGGGGAGAGTACCTCTGGCCTTCAGATCTGGTCCTGTCACTGCACAGCTGCTGGGTAAACTCACCATGCCCCCAAAGGTGAGGCCAGCAGTGGTCCTAAGCACCCTGCAACACCTCTCACCCATCCCACTCTGCCTAGCCGTGGCCTCACTCCCTCGCTGATACCCATCCCATTGGCAGTCCCAAGCAACTCACCCATCACACCATGCCCTCTCTGATTCCTCTCACCTATCCCATCTGCAGTCCCAAGCATGCTGTGATACCTCTCACCTATCCCACTGTGCCTGTCAGTGACCCCCAGGCCCCCACTCATACCTCTCACCCATCCTGTCTGCAGTCCCAAGCACGCTGTGATGCCTCTCACCCATCCCTCTGATCCCAGCAGTGCCCCCTGGCACTGTGCCACACTTCTTGCCCATCTCAGCAGTGTCCCAGCACCCCATACCACCTCTCCCCATGCCACCGCCTCCAGCCCCGTGCTGGCTGGCTGCTGTGCCCATCACGTGCTGTACCATGGGGCTGAGCTCTGGGCACTCCTCCATGAACATGTCCTTCCTCTCACCGGTGCCAGCTCCCTCTGCCCTGCTGGGGCTGGTGCCAGCTCTGCAGGCAGGGAGGCAGAGGGAACAATGTTTCATGAGAGGTTAAAGGGGCCGGAGCCGCCTCTGTGCCGTGCCAGGGACAGGAGGGAAGCTTTCTTGTGCCCTCAGCTAGGCACAACCAGCAGCAAAGAGTCTTGCTCTAAGCCATCTGGCAGCCTCCTGCTAAAGCGCAATGAACCACCCAACACATCCAGAGGGGACGAGACCACGCAGCACTGCCCCAGCAGGTGCAGGGATGAGGGGGCATGATGCCATTTGGGGAGCAGGATGCACACCCAACCCCACCACCCATCCAGGCTTCTCCCTTTTTTTTTGGTGGGGGGCTGATGGGGTGGGGTTGTTTGTTTTTTTTTGCTGTATGGATGGGATGAAGGCTGAAGAGTGGAGGTGGTGCGGAGGGCCGCACAGCACCGTGTGCCCCTGACGGCAGCAGGTTGGTGACCATCCTCTGTCCCCTCCCTGGTGTGCAGGTCCTTACACGTTGATACATGACTGAAGACACGCTGATATATAAATTACTGTCTCTATAGATACTATGTATAGGTGGCAGGGCCAGTCTGTGGTGGAGGGCCACCAGCTGGGGCTCCTGCTCACTTTCCCCTGTCCTCTGTGTAGTGCTGGAAGCGAGTGAAGCTCATGAAGACCTGCTCCAGGGAGATCTGGCTCACTGAGTAGTCTTCCAAGTGGTACTTCTCTTTGGCTTTCTCCAAGGCCCCGAAGACCTGCATGGGATGGGATGGTGAGGGTGGTGGTTACTGCAGGGACAACCCCCAGGTGGAAAGCAGAAGGAGCTTTGGGGAGGACAACGTCGGGCAGAGAGAAGCCTTCCTGGGCAGGAGGGCAAGGAGAAGCCAGGGGGTGGACTGGCAGCAGAGAACCTGAGCCTTTTTGTGTATAGACAGGCTTTACATCTAGATCTAGACGGGGTAGAGAGAGGCTTTACATCTGGATCTAGATGGGATAGAGAGAGGCTTTACATCTGTATGGGATAGAGAGAGGCTTTACATATGGATCTAGACTGGATAGAGAGGGGNAAGAGGCTTTCCATCTGGATCTAGATGGGATAGAGAGGGGCT